>VZRL01007056.1:797982-970810 GCA_013397895.1 Origma solitaria
CAAGTCACCAAGTAGCATACTTAAAATGAAGAATTAATAAAAGGAGAAAAAAAATACCACTCAAAGCAGGTCCTACAACAGAATATTCACTGTATTTACACGGCTCTTATGGTACAGCTTAAAATTTTTGCTGGAAAACTTGTGATAAATTGAATTCCTTATATTTTCATTATATTTTCAAATTCCTTTATGACTCTCTGCAAGGCCTAAAGGAACAGATTGACACCCATATATAAAGTAGGGTCATGGCATCACTACTGCACACTGTGCAAATCTAAAGGAATGTTCTTTTCCCTGTGACTGCCTGGGAGCCACTAGGAAGAGTCTTTGCCTGCTTTAGCATCATCTGAAGATGAACTGTTGTGGGGTTAATTGCAATAAATATGTACTTTCTCCCTCTCTAAGAAACATTTACTCTGCATTTCAGATGGGATTGTGAAGGATATAGTTGAGCCCAAGCATCTGCTGTTTGCTCAGTGCTGACTCAATCTCCCCCATCCTGCTGTCCCACATAATTATTTTGTGGAGTGCAAGAGAAGAGAAAGACCTTGTATTATATATTGCTGTTTTTCTTCTTCAGTCATGTAGTTTACACCATCTCTGGAATTGCTGTCTGTTTATCTCATACTTTGCCATGAACACCAAAGGAGCACTCACTTTTACAATGGCTTAAAACTGAAACTAAGTACAACCTAAATTAAAAATCGCGCTAAGCAGAACTTGTCAAGTTTCTTATTGGGAAATATTTTATTTACCAAATGTGATTGCATATGCAAGCTTTATTTAACTAGTTTATTATTTTGATTGCGTACCTCCAAAATATGTTTTCAGCTAATGTAATTGTGTTAATTTGCATCTTGAAAGGGCATCTTTGCAAAACTGAGCATTTTACCAAGGTTATTCCTGCTGAATCAAATGAAATTCATACACAGAATTGTAATAATTACCTTCAATACTTAGCATTGACTAGGAAAAGAGTAAAACCAAAATGGTAAATTTTTCTTACCATAATACAGTTTTTAAAAAATGAATGTGAAAAGGATTTTCATTGAAATAAATATAAAAAGGAATTATTTCTCATTGTCAGAGAATTCTTAAAAACAAGACCTGAACAAACAGGATGTGACAGAGAAAGAACCCTTTCTCTTATTCTAGAGATAGAAACACATAAAGCGTCCTAGCCAACAGCGGATCAAGCAGTGGTTGTTCAATAGAAAGTTTAACAGTGCATTGCACAGCCCTTGCCTTCATTTTTCTCAGAGGAGATTTTGTACCCTTTCACTTAAACCAGTGGCCAAGCCTATATTTGTTGCATATTTTTCTAAGAGGGTTTTTTTTTCAAGTGAGTACATAAAGGCTTCCTTTGTTTCAATGGAAATTTGCTAAATGCTTTTTTTTTCCCCCCAAAAGAGGACAGACTACATCAAGGTGAAGATTTTTCATCAGTAAAATTCAAATTTTAGATAATATCATTTTAAATTACTAGAAAATAGAATAAGCAGTTAAATTCAAGTGGCTTTTGAACCTATGCAACTCGAAAAGACTTCTGATTAGTGACTGCAGCCAGTTAAACCACTATCCACAACCTTGTTCCCTCTGAGCTTCATGCACTTATGAAAAGAGTACACATCACACAGTGTGCATGATCCCCTCTTTGGTCTTGTTCATACATATGCCTCTGTAAAAGAGAACCACAGCATTTACGTTCCGTTTTGGGTCTCTAGACTCTACAGAACTGAGGTAGAAGAATGTGGTCTAGGGGATAAAACTGCTATCTCATTTGTTGGCTTCTACAAATGAGAGAGGAGGTTTGCTTAAACTAGAAATAATACTGTATGCACTCATCCAATAATATGCAGATCAAATAATCTGTTATACACAAAACTGGAATGAAATAGCCAGATTAACAGCATCAAAAGATCCCTTTGTGTATATTCACAGGTGACTAGTTTAATTATGTGGAATCTCATAAATTAATTACATTATTCCAAACCTGATGAGTTGTGTCACAGTAATGCTGATACAGTTAAGATTAAAAAAATGGGGATGTAACAGCCTGCCTTGTTATCACCGTGTATGTTGTCACAGCTTCGCAGTGAACTGTGACTGAGATATATTAGCAGGTCAAAAGGGCAAAGCTTTTCAATTTTTTAAAATTCTAGAAAATGGATGACATTCAAAGAAAAGCTTACGCATAGCAGGGAACCAAACAAAGTGGTATTTTTATATATATATATCCTTAAAGAGGGAAAAGAAACAAACAAATGCAGACACTGTTATTAAAAGGCCCTACTTCATGCCAGGCTTCTTCTATATGTTTATTGTGTACAATTTACTGCTTAAATCCCCTATAAAGCTCACACAATGATTCAGATAAAACCAGAGAGAAAACTGCTATGTCTCTTGCTTCCTGGAGTGGCAGAGGTTGGGCCAGAGGTGAGATTTCAATGAATTACCCTCGTAAGTGCCTATCAATTATTGATAACAGTACAGTTAGATGCATTATTTTATCTCAAATTAGGGCCATGCAATTGGGTATTCACAGGAGCTCTCTCCAGCAGCTTTATGCAAGTGTTGGCAGCCGAATGAGGTTGGACCCGACTACATCTTCTTTATAGAAACAGCTAATTAAGTATCTCCCAATCATCTGTCCTCTCTTCTTTTTTTCTTTTCCCTCCTTTTCAAAAGGTTAACGCTTGAATGTTTTAAAATCTTAGTAATAAGAAAAAGAGTGTGATGACCTGCTAAACTTTTTAACCTTTATTCCTCTCAAAGACATTTTTAACATTTAATGTCCCACAATAATTTTGCTAATGCTCAGTATTTTTTCATTTAGGAAAGCCCAGTCTGCTTGCCCCCTGTGGCAGGATGATGACTCGGGTTAGTAATGTAATCAATAAACACTGCAATAATTAGTAAGATTAGCAAGTTTCTTGCAAAGGGGTTAAGAGAGAAAGCTCACAACGTATTTCTACTTCATCAAATCTTTTCTCAAATTACATCACATTTTTTCCTAGTGCATATGTTTTCAGCATACATAAAAAGGATGACGTATCCTTTGACATTCAATGCCTTGGGCTGAATTTCAGAGGGTATCACTTTTGTCCTAGACCCCCTGGAAAACCTTTAGATATCTTTACATACCTGTTTCACTAATCTTGAAGATATCATCTAAGCTCTTATACATTTATGGGCTGGGAGAGAAAAATTTTAAACACACATAGAGCTAACGATGTAAATATAATTGAAATTTAAATTATTTTCCTTAATTTTGCCATGATTTCTGGGGTGTTAAAGCACAAATTATTATTTTAAAGACAAAGCCAGGCCTCTAAAGACAACATTACAACTAGAGACCACGTAGGACATCATGGATCTGTAAACATTTCCTCTTTCAGTTTGGAGTTGAAGATGGATCTCTATAAACCATCTACTTTCAACATGACAATATTTCGTATGAGAGGAAGGCCAGCACACAGAGCTGTAACAGGATTTCTACACTTACTTGCACCTATAGGTCCTTCTTTTAAACTGTGAAAAACTTACTATATATAGAAAGGCTTTCAGCCTGCAAGTTGATGAGAGACCATCCTGCTTCTTCAGTAACATTTCAGTTACAGTATTTTACAGATGGCCTGGTGTCAAGAATCCATTAGAGAGGATTTGACATGATAATCCTGCTGTCTTTATGCTGTTTGCTTGCCTCTAAAAGTCAAAAGTCCTAAGAGAAAAGTTTGCCATACACCTCATGCGGTTCTGGATTCTGGAAACCAAGGATGAAAACACATCCTCAGAACAGCTCACTTATATTACCTTTCCCCACAGTGTAAAACAAAGGACTTGCACCTAATGACTGCTACCTTGAAGACTCATGTAGTTCTGAAACATTTAAAAGAATTCCACTTTTCCTGGATGCCTTACGAGCATGTCTTGTTCAAACAAAAATATATTGAATTGTTACATAAAATGTCATTCAAAGCAGCTATTTACCATGATGATTGTTGTGAATCAACTATTTAAAAGGGAGTAGTGTGGTCAATTGTTTCTAAATTGTTGGCCTACAGACTTACAGAGCCACTGGTGATCAATTTCTGGGTAAGAGCACAGGTTAATCCGTAATATGATTTACTTTACATGATAAGAAAATTTTGTTAATATCCAACGACCATAAAAAAAAGACTTAACAATATTAAGAATATATTTTATAAATCCCTTCATGACTGAGTCTATAATATTAATCTACTGCTGTTAAATCAGTCACTATTGCATCTCCTTTTGTAAATGACTGAATATTTGTCCTTTTATGTATGTATATTTAGCACACTAAAAAAAATGTTCTTTCACTTGTTTCATAATGGTAATAAGAAGAACCTGATTACTTTTTACTTGTCCATAAAACATGTCCCCACAACAACCTGAAGCTGATTAGGCCAGTATATCAAATATACATATAGAACTGTGCACACAAAGTAAGGCTTACTGGAATGTATGTAAAAATTAGAAGACTGTAATATTTAATAATTCAGAGAACCTGTGCTAATGTGATGCTTCTTTCGGCATTCAGTTATTTGAAACTGAAGTGATTTCCAGCCCAGAACATGCTGGTTTTTTTAGCATTTAAATCAGCCCTCCTTTATCAACACACTGATCATAACTGATGTAATGAAACATCTCAGACCTTGAAAGTTTGAACACACTGATGAAATACCAAGAAAACAGTTTTGATTCTTTAGTGTAATTTCGAGGCTATTGCAAACAAAAAAACCCCAAACAACACGCTTTCCCCTCTTTCCTAGAATAAGACTTCACTGAACTATAGAAAAAAAATTTCTCAATCTTATTAAAAGTGATGGAATTGGAACACTTAAAGACACTTTAAAAGATCTTAGGCTGCACCCTTTCCACCTTGGGCTTAGGCCAGGAAGTTAGTTTTAAGAAGTACTTTATACTACACAAATCCTAAGCAAAGGAAATTGGCTTCCATGTTTTAAAATGCAAGGTCAGTGGATATTGCACAGATTCAATGTGATAGACACAAGACCTGATTGTTTAGATGTGAACTACTCATTTCACATTCATTGCTATTTCTCTATTGCCTTTATTGGAGTCTAGAGTCACCAAAAATCATTCTGTGTGCACTCTACCTCAATAGTAACTGCATTTAGTTTTGCTTAAAATAGAGAATTAATCACTGCCAGTATTTTTTTTTCTCTGTCAGTGCTTAAAGTTTGCAGTGAAATTAGAAAATGATTGTTAATTTACACATACAAGATAATTTTATGTGACTTAAGAAAGATTAAATGGAACAATCAGGAGTGACAGTGGAAGAAATTAAATCAGGATATGAATGAGCGCTGTTTTATACTGTAGGTGTTCCTGCAAAACCTAATGCTAATACTTAAACTCACCAGTTAATCACTTCCCATACTCTTTTTCAAATATTAACCTTTTTAAAAGTTGAATTAGCTTAAGAATAACTTGATATATTATTAGGACTCATTTAAAAAGTCCATGCTGAAAAAGAATGGTTCTCTTTTTAAACAGTTTTTAATTATTATGAGGCTTATATGAAGGGGAAAATATATTTTAACAAGCATCCACACAAGTGGTCTGATTATGTTATTCTAATCTGCAAACCTAATTATCACCTTCTTATGGAGTACAAGGAACAGCTTTAGAAGAAAATTAATGTATCCTATCAGTGGGACAGTTTGTCACTTTATTAAATAATCATCTTCTTCTCAAATAAAATTGTTAGAAGCTTCATTGTATTAAGGAAAAAATAAAACCTCTCACACCATTGGATATTAAAATTAACTTCCCACCGTTTCTTTAATGGTCTATTAAGCCTTCACTGTGGTGGATTATGAAGTACAAATGAGGATATCAACTGTTTCTAAACTGTAAGAAACAAATACGTTCTATGTGCATTTTTTATTAAGGTGAGCTATAACTTAGCAAACATCTAAACTATTGTCACTAGTTTCCAATGTAGAAAGTGTATGTTTAACCCAAAGTAGATAATGTAATTTATTTTTTCTCTTTTTGATCTCAGTCATAAGCTGTGGGACAAAACTAACAGCTCTCTATGTTTAGCTCTTCTTCCGTAAACCTGACAATTAATATTCTATATTGCAACCTAGAAGACAAAACCAAGCCAAATGTAATCTGAAATGCTGCCAAAGATGTCCCTGGAATAAATCTTTAGACTGACCTATGTCACAAAAAGTAGGAATCTTGACAGAAATAGTTAATACATCATTATTTAAAATATCATTCTACCTAAGACTGAAATTTGACCTCCATATCTTCAAAGACCCTTTGTAAAGTAATTGAAGAATGTCACACCTCGCAAATACATACAGGAATCCCTCTTGTAAACCAATACAGGGTCATACTGTCTGCCCTGTAATGAAGAAATCCTATTGGGCTCAGCAGTAACTAAAGATTTTCTTTCACTCATCATTGTGGTAAAAAAATATGGTGCAAGTTGTTACCTTTGAGTTTTTTCCCCTCTCAGGATACATATTATGACTTCTATGTAGAGCTAACCTGGATTATTTTTAGCTATCTTTGATTAGGTTATATTATGTAGTAAAAGAAACAAAAAAAACCCCTCTGCACATAAGGAAGCCAATTTTAACAGAATTTTCATCTAGAAAGAGTTGTTAGCTAACAGATGGAATATCAGCTTAAAGCTACATATAAAAGCATACTTAGCTATCCCTTATTATCTGTGGTGAGTCAATTTATATCACCTGGGATTTAGGAGACACAGTTTGTGTACGCTGTATTTGCATTAAAGGCATAAATTAATATCCAATATCTCAGGCAACTGCTCTTACCTTTGCAATTCTAGCCAGTTTCCATTGCTACCTGCAGGATTCATTACCCTGGCAGCAGGACAGCATAACCATCATCCAAGTCCCTTGGATGCACCTATGCTGCTCAGGTGCCCTGCTTCGTTTAAATCAACATTCACAATTTAACAAACAAAGAAACAAACCCCCAAACCTTCTGTCACGAGGCAACTGCAAGCACTGCAGCTCTCAGTGTAGCAGCAATTGCAAGACAGGCAAAGTTCCCTTTCTGTCATGGAGGCAGGTTCTGATTTTTTTCACATCAGGGAAACTATTTCCTGCTCAGCACTATCTCTGAGGAAGCTTTACTGGCTACATATTTTTTCCTCCTTCCAGAAAGCAGCACACTTGGCTCTCTTGGGCAATCTAGAATTTCATAAGATTAACAACTATAAAGATACTGATTTTCCTTAAGCATTATCTGATACAGTTAGAAGTTCACCTCTTGTGGCTTAGGGGTAAGATATATCCAGCCATAAAAATTGTTCAATATTCTGTGATGTTATACATGGGACATTACAAGTAGTCTGTAAAATAAGAATCAGTCTGAAATATTGGAGGTTACTTAATTTTAATGTACAAGACAGTACCTCAGTTAATGAAACAAGCCATGAAGTCATTGTTTTTCTAGTGAACTCTGTCTCTTTGCATTTTTTAACTTACAACTGTGAAGATCAAAAGCATGTCTTGTCACAAAAGATGAAAAATATAAAAGCACAGATAGATCAGGATTTCAGTGATACACTGTCTGACATCAGCCGATGACAGGTCTGTGCTCATTCCCAAATCTTAATCCTTGGACAACAGAACAAGATAATATTCACAGTTAGGTATGTCAGAGTGCTTTCCAAAAAACCCCATAAAAGTAATTAATTCTAGAAAAATAGGATAGCAGTTATTTAGTCTGAAGTGGCACTGATACTTTGCTTCATGCTTCTGAACACAGTTTCATGAGGAAAAAACACTTCTCTAAATCTTAATGTCACTTTTCCATTTTTTCAGCATACATTGGGATTTTATTTCTACATGTTTCCAAAAGGGATTGCACCTCCAGAAGCTCTCACTGACTTCTCACTGTGCACCAAAATCTTGGCACAGAAACTGCATATATCCTTTCCGAAGCTACAGGTTTTAGTGTGCTACTAGCTCAGAGCATCAAATGGTTTTATTACTGAACTTTACATTGTCAAAGAGTATTCTGGTAGTAGTGTACACCACATGCAGCTTTATACCACCTTATTTCACAGAGAATAAAAACGTTATAAAAAGATAGACATTATACAATACAGAACTAAAAAAATAAAAAAAAAGAGATTATTAAACAGACCAAACAAAGCAACACTCAAGACTTCAAGTAAGAGACGTGGATGAAAAGCACTTTCCTCTTGCTCTGCCAGCTTCCCCCTTTCCCTTTTTATTAAAATACTAAACCATGAGCATTAAGCAGCTCTTAATTTAGCTTTATAATAAAAATTGAAATCCTTCTTAACCAAGAATATAGTTTTGTTGAAATCTGTATCCTTGATTATTTTATAAGGTGAAGGAACAAAGTTAAGTCAAGAAAGGCAAGGAAAAAAGGAGTCAAATCAGAAAAAGAAACAAGAGAAGTCCTAAGATTCCAGAGGAAGGAAAAGATGAGTGTGCCTTATAGCAAGAACAAATTTGTAAGTTAAAATTTAATCTCAACGACTTCCTTCACTTGAGACAGCTAAAACACATTTTGTAAGGACTAAGGAGCTGGTATAATGTAGGCGACTAGGGAGCACTAGCTTGTGATCCAGGATACTCAACCAAGTGCACTCGTTTTACCCAATATTTCAGCCACATCTCCACTTTGCAATGGAGCATGCTTCCAGGATGGCAGAGCTGGTGCCAACTGAGATGGCTCTAGAAGTACAAGCAAAACAGCCATAGCACTATTGCCTTGTCCTTTATTATTTAAACCTACCCTAAACATCAGACGAACATGTGGCCTTGTGCTTCATGCAGACCTTGCAGTGCCATCCAGCTTAGAAATAGCTCATGACACAGGCCAGCTGTGACTGTCCATGAATCATTTTGAGAAACTGTCAGAATCAGTGAGGGTTCAGAGTAGCCCTGACAGGCATCTTCTTTCTGTAGATCTAAGTAGTTCTGTCTTTGGCAGTGTTTGCTGCGTCCAATATGTCTGACAGGGCCTGCTCTGCACCATGCCTATATTCCCTCATTCTACAATTCCAGTGCCTTTGGGCATTGTAGGTTGTTAAGGAAACTATCCAGTCTGACCATGCACGAGACTCGCTGGCAGTCACATTCCCCACACCAGACACTGTCACTGCTGGGACAGAAGCCCCCCCATAGTGTGCAGCTCCAGTGAGCAGACAGGTCCCTCATTCTCTCCACACCCCACTCACATGGGCTCATACCAGGTTTCCACACCAGTTCAGCTCTAGGTTTGCCGCAACAGAGTCTCAGATATCTCATTCTAGAAAGCAATTTATTCACGGTGCAGTAACAGAGAGACAACTCCAGCTGGCTCCTCCGAGGAGGGACCCCCAAACACGGACCCCTGGGCATTTATATCCTCACAGTCCAAGCAGGTGCAAACCTCCTCCTCCTGAGTCTTTGTCTCCTGCTGTGGCTCCCAGTGTCCATTCACCTGTCTGGCACCACAGGTCTTAATAGCCCTTGTGATACAAATGGTTGGCACTTCATGGGTTATTGTGTCCTGCTCCCACCCAGAGCTCAATCTGCACCTTGCACTGCAGCTTGCAGACTGAGCCACCTGCACCAGGGGTATTCCTTACAAGATGATGGCAAAGGAGCTTTGGTAAACAGAAGGAAGACTACTGTGTGCACTTATGAAATACACCAGACTGCAAATACTTTATTCTGTGCTCTCCTATTCTAGATTTAACAGAAGCAGCTAGGAATCTCTCATTCTGGCATGCAGATACTAGTACCCAACACAGAAACAATCATCTTTGTAGCAGAGGTGTCCATGTTCCATGATACTTATTTTGCTTGTGTGGCTAAAGTAGTGGATAAATCCCATTAGTAATTTAAGCAATATAGCAAAAACTTAGTATTTCACCAGACTTCAAATAATACAAAACTACCTCTTCACCTGGCAACCTCATGACAGAGTCAAATACCTACTGGTTCTTGTTTTCTGTGTTTCTGCTGTAGTTGCCAACTATGGCATTTGTATTTGCATTGTAGTCCTGCTCCTATTTTGTTGCTTAGTGACTAAAACACTTTCTGAGTAAGAGAGTGCATCTGATTATTCCTTGTCAGAAGGGGGACCTGAACCCTGAACTCCCTCTTCCTGGCTGACTGCCCTCACTATGATGCCAGTGTAAAAAGAGTCCCATGGCTGCAGTGTCCTGGCTGCTGTGCAGCTTTCTAACTGCACGGGTTTTTTGGATAAGCCATATTTATAAGCCATATTTAGCTAGGTCAATCCACTCAGATTTAATCTGAAAAGCCCACGACAATTTGTCAATTAAATTAATGCTCCCAAATCACTTTCACTGAAAATTTACACTACAATTCTCTATAAAATCAAAGCAGCAAAACATATTGAAGATTTCATTCAGTGTGAATAGTCAGCTGCCTCATACCAGCAAGAAGAACATATTTCTTTGATTAGCACTTTTTTCTTTCTTTGAACATCAACAAAATCTTGATAAAAACCCTAGATTGACAGTTTAACACAGCCTTCAAGGCTTTACTATCAAAATCCAAATCGCTTTAAGAAGCTTCTGCTACTTCTGCTGTTACTATAGTTATTAATATATCATCATAACTAAAAGAAAAAATCCAAGAAGTATTTTAGCTTATTAAAAAAAAAAAAATCAATGCTGCCCTTGTTTTTATATTTTGTGAGCACAGATACACTAACCACAGAGAAAGTTCTCCAGTTGGCCATTATACTCCCAAGTCACAAGTTACTCTTCCAAAGAGCATTCTATGCCTTTAGACATCTTCATAATTGGCTCAGAAATAGCATGCTGCAAGAAAGGTTAACAGACCTTGCTGTCCCTCATATGGACAAATCTTTATTAAAAACAGCATAACTGAAAGGGTCTCAAGAATCAGGAAACCATATTACTTGCAGCTGTTCCCTAAGTCTAATTTGAACAAAAAAGAAATAAAAAGGCAAAACTAACAGACAACTTTTTCCTCTGACTATTAAATTAAAACCCTAGGTAACTTCTACCACATCTACCTATGGATGGATCATGTGGATTTAAATGATGTACTCTGGACCTGAATTGTAGCTTACCAGGGAAAAAAATAAACCTAAGTTAAATATTATTTTAAAATTAATATTAATTTATTTACCTAAGCAACAGTATTATTTTTTTGTCATAACTAATTTGACTTACAAGGGTTGAAACTGGATTGAATTGAAAACTTTCCAAGCTTAATAAATTCCAAGTAACTGTTTGATAACCGTTTTTTCTGTCCAATGATTTCTTCTTTTCCTGTTGTGGTCCATTTTATGCCATGGCATGTGAACATAGCAGAAACATCAAGCTCATTCTCGCAATCCCTTATCAGTAATTAATTCAGAATTCTGTAACCCTGCTCTTTAAAACTTTGAGAAACAACACCAAAATGACACTGTTCCCCACACATTTCTTTGCCCATCTTGTATCCTGTCTTGGCAGTTTTCCCTTAAAGTACTCCTGGACATTTTGAGCTGGAAGGAGCCAGGGGTACACTGATCCCTTAACCAAAAATCTGCCACAAGCCTTGTTGATCTGAACCCTTTTACCCAAACCAGAGCTGAACATTAGAGAGCACTTGAGACAGATAATATACATACAATGTGTATTTCCTGAAGGGCAAATAGAGGGCTAATAGAACACAAACTATTTTTGATTAAGCGATCTTGCAATTTTTTTTATGTTCCCAGTAACATTCCCATAATTTCACTGTGTGACAAAGGGAAAAGCTGCAAGAAGGATCCTAGTGCCCTGTACATTGGTGAGACAGCAAATGACCACCCATTAATCTTCTACCTCAGAAACAGATGTAGATCAATAGTTGCCAATTGTTCAGCAACAGAATTGTAAGAGAAGCCACAGAGAAATTCCTTTAGTGCCATGGCAGCACACAGAAATAACCTAAAATGAGTAAGCCTGTCTTAGGAATGGCAAGAACGTAAGAAATTACATGACTTAGTCTCAAAGGCATAAATGACTAAAATGGTATTCCCAAAACACATCAGAACTTCTGTTAGGCAGACTATGAAGTGCCATAACGGAAAGATGGACAATATAACTTTAAACCACTTTTATCTCTTAGATAAACTTGGCTTCAATAGTAGTAGTGTCACATATCAGAATTCCTTTTAAATCACCAAGTCAGCCAATACATTTCTCTGGTGATGTTTTTTGTTTTGCACTGTTCTCTAAAAATGTATTAAAAAATTTGTTTTACAAACACACACACACAAAGATGCTGAAAAAAATAACATTTTTGGCTGTCATTACATAACACAAAATTTAAAAAAATATTAAAAGACAATATAAATATGAAAGAACAGAAAATACAGTTTGGTTATATGCTATGCTATGTCATATTGAAGATGTCAATGCTAAAGACATCTTCAATACTAAGACAAATACATCTCAATTTTGATTATATACTTATGTCCTTATCAGGTTAAATAAAAAGAAACAGTAGTCAGTATTATTTTACAAGTAAAACCAAACTCCAAAATTATTCTGAAGGCAATATTAGCAACAATGCAGTTATAACAAAGGTACTATTGTACAGCTGCACCTATCAATTTTCATAGAAATGCATTACATTAATTGCTCTATGATATTAAAAACATATATTTTCAAAATATTTTCTTTGGGAAATTATATCCTATGTTAACAAAATGAAGACATAAATTGGAAGAGAATAAGAACTTTAATTGAGAGAGATCTACCAGATTGATCTTATTTTCTAAGATACGCAAATTACACTTTACTGCATAATATAAGTTTGGAAATACTTCTAGCTTTACACATTTCTTAGAAAGACCTATGCAACCCATTGCAATAAAAATAAGAACTTGGAATCAGATCAGAAAACAGTCAGATTACTTACATGAAAACACATAGACATGAACCAGGCAAACTACATTCAAATGGGATAAAGAGGCAAATGGAAAATGTTATCTGAAATGATGGAGATGGTGACACAGGTTCTTTGTTTGATACATTAAATACTTAAAATTGCTTCAGTTATATAATTAACAAAGATAAGAACTTTGGTTACTTAATCAGGAACTGACATATTGGTTGAAAGCATTACTTTTCAGGTAATCTATTAAAAATGAATTTTTAACAGTAGTACTAAGACAGAGTAAGGAGGACTGACTAAATTCTAAATTTTCTTTCTAATTGCTTAAGTTTGCCTAACATGATGCAAAACAATTTGCATTTTCAGACTGTAGAGTTGGAACCTGGAATATATTAGTCACAAGATTCAGGATCTCAAGCAAATCTAGTACCCAATTTCTTGTGAGTTAAAGAATAAGGCAAGTAAGAGCACATGCTGTATATTGTGTCAGTCTGTGCTGTAATAAAGGGGTATTTGGGCTCTCCTCATTATCTATGGGTACTGTAGTAGGGACTTAATTACAGGAATTATAGGATTAAAAAAAAGCCCCATAAAGCACCCACAGCTCAGAGTAAAGGTTTTCACGTTGTGATTAAATTTCAGTTTCTTGATACTAAATAGTAATGTGTTTATGTTTATTAAATGGGAAGTGTAAAATTTATCCCTTAACAATTAATTTAATTGTTTTTAATGGATTTGATAGTATCAATCATATTATATGTAGGTGCACTGTGGCTACTTAGCAACCTTAACTGGATTTTGAAAGAAGGTTTGTTGGGTTTGTGACAGAAAGGGCTGCTACTTAATTTTTTGTAAAACCCAGCATCTGTTGTAAACATGAAAGATAGCCACATCAAACTTATGTAAAGATTTGCCATTTACTTCTGAGATTTGGAAATTAATTCATCCAAAATGAAGCTTGAAGCTGCAAATCCACATTAGTGTTCATTAGTTCTCATTATTATCTCTCTCAAAAAAAACCACCCCAGTAATTTTATTACAAAGTGTGTTATTTAGTGTGTTCATGAAAAACAAGGAAAATAACCTTATTGATTTGTATAGAAATACTTAACCATACTTCATCAACAAGGAACAAATAGCAAGCTGGAGTTAAAAGATTTTGTTACTGTGTTTTTCATATCTATCATAGACTTCTTTCACATATGAATTTACTACAAATTAAAGAAGTTAGAAACCTTTATCTAGCATTGTGTTATTCACCATTATTTCAAATGGTGTGACTATACTGTGGAAGAGACTAAGATTTAATTACTATAGTTACATTTGCCTTTAATGCATTGAAATAAAAGGCAGTCGTTTTAATTAATTAAAGAATGTGTAAAACATCCACTAGGCACTTCAATACATAGAAAAGGTTCAGTGACCTGCTCTGAGTAATGAAACATCATCTGCAATAAATTTCTTAACCAGCCTGACACCAGTTGAAGAAAATTAGACTTTATTGACCTTGGCCTGCAGCATATGGACAGACCTTTTGTGAATCAACAGTTTGTAACTTCCACGATGCATGCTGGCCCAATCCCTCTGTATGATTCTGCACCATAAACAGTCCTGTCTCCTAGAAATGTAATGATTTTAACCCTTTAACCTTAACCCTGATACACGTTACTTGACAATTTCTAAAGAAAATATTTATTTAAAAAACTGGGCATTATCTTATAAACATATAACTAACTTTAAAGAAAATAAAACAACATTCCCATATCTTGTCAATAGGAAGAGTATATATGTTAGTTATGTGTTTTTAAAAGCTCAGAATGGCAGATATTACACAACAGTCCTCTCCAATGGAAGTGCCCAATGAGCAAGTAGTCCTTACCACACTAACACTACAGAGCCTGATCCCAGTTTAGTCCTGCAGAAGTGGATCTGACAGCTGCAGACCCTGAGAATATAAACATAAATTCACTGCTCTGCTTATGGTCTGATACAGCACACTGCTTTCAGAGATGTACTTCAAAATCCCAGGGGATGCCCAGGACTTAAGGATTCCTGCTTAACATACATTTTATACAGCACACTGCCCCGAGTACTCATGAGAACCTAAGGTTCCCCAATCACACCAGCCTCCCAGACAGCTGATATAGAATAATGTTTAAGAGAGTAAGAAGTCTCTCAAGCAGAGGGCCTTAGCCCATCAGCACTTTCTAGAGAAATGATAAAAACATGAAATCTTGTGTCAGAGAGAGTTGCACACATTGCAGATGCAAACTGCTGTGATTTTGCTCTGTGGACAGCAGACACAGGGAGGCTAAACCAGTTTTATACTCCAACTATCTTCCTTTGTCCCAGCTCAAACACACATTCAGCGCTTCAGCCATTATTTCTAAAGGTGCACTAATACATGCTTGCAGTCTGACTAAGGAACATGCTAGGTTTTTTTTAATTTCTTTCTCTCTATAAACATTATAACCAAGAGCTAGGCAGAGTATGTTGTCTAACTACAAGCCATCTCTTGCTCATGGGAAAATATTTTGTGCTCTATCGCAAATATTTTCACCTTGGCTTGCTTCTTCTGATGACTGCAGTTGCAGCAATGCTGCCTGAGTTCAGAGGTATTGTTCCCTGGCGTCTTTATCCTCTCTTGAAAAGGAACCTGTGGGTTCAATGGGACAGGTAACAGATGTCTGCAATCTGGTCTCTCTGTGGGGCCAGTGTCTTCTTTTCAAGCATTTTCTTATCAGTCACAACAAGGAAGGGAGGAGAGGTTGAAAGAGAGGCTGAAATGTCTGCAATTAAAGTTAGGAATTTTGTATTGATACTTAGTATATTCACTGAAAATATGTGGTTGTGATTCAATCCAAGAGACTCCATCACCCAAACTGAAAAAATGGAAGAATAATGAAAATATCAAAATTATTTTGTTCTATTCAAAATGAAACATTTTGACTGTTTGATTCAGAGCTAAAATAAGTCAACTTTAAAACAAAGGTTGAGTGCATACGAGAACAGACCATTTAATTCACCCCATCACAACTAATTTTACTCTTAAACTGATTTTTTTTGCTTTCAGTCACAAAACCTGAACTTGCCTTCAACTCCAATATTCATGTGGAATAATTGCGTTCTGGTTTCTTTGCTGCCAGGCAGGACTAGACATCCCTTACAATACAGCTTTTGAATATAGTAACAGTGAATGCATGACAGGACTTTTTCCTTTTTTTTTAATGTTAGTCAAGATATAAATATTATATATATATATATGTGTGTGTGTATATATATACACACACATATATATATATATATATATGAAACTACATTTTATAGTGCAGTATTCAGGTCAGGACACACAGAATAACTTGTTAAAGATTAATTCATCTGCCATTTCTCCTATCTTTTCTTACTGTGGTCTTTTTTTATTCTCCTGGAGAGCACTAGCACAAGGTAAATCCATACTTTCTATTACTTAAAAACTTCCTTAGATATCAAATGTATAGATATCAGCACAAAATAAAGGTATAATTAAGCTGAGAGGCACTCTTAAAAGTACATGATCAGGAATATGACATAAATCAAGATATTAGGAACTTTTCTGCTTTAGGTTTCCTTCATAAAAGATGAAAATAGATTGATGTTTGGAACCACAAAGACTATGTACTTAAGAATGTAAATGCAATTTATAAATCCTACTTTAGTTTACTGAGACTAAGAAATATCTTTTATGCTACAGGATGCCAAAGAGTCAAATTAGTGTGCCTAATTGAACTAAATATGATTTTAGAAAAGCTAACACCAACTTGAATTATTTTTTTGTTGAACGTATTCTTTGTTTCCTTGTGTGTATTCCAGTCACATAACTCATACATCTGTTATTCCCAGCATTGAGCCTATGTTGTTTACACAGATCTCCCTGTAGGGCATTTTGGCCTAACTGAATCATTATTTCAACAGAATGTCCTAGTTTAATGATACTTTTACTTGAAATACTGCCTTTTGCAAGTTTTATCCCCACTGGCACTAACTCAAGCCCTTCCACACTTACATCAGAAAATTTGACCCTACTCTTAAGCAGGAGATGCTGGGAAGGAAACTGATTTCTCAAGCACAGGGTTGTGAGCACTTCAGACCTGTAGAGTGGGTATTGTCACAGCTGAGATTTTGGGGTTTATGAACATACTTAAATCTTAATGCAATGTCGGTCCAGGTTTCTGATAATGTATGCTAATGATCAAAAGATATAACTAAAAGTGACATATTAAGATTCATTCTTTTGACAGAGCTCGGGATGCTAATACTGTGTTCTCACTTCCATTCTTTGCTGTTTGACCATCACCGGAATTCTTCTGTTCCAGACCCGAGTTTAAGAACAAGTAATGAATGTTTTAAAATAGCTGGTAGACATTTATGCTGAGCCTTACTTGGAAAACAATATGGATCCATTCCATACCACAGCTAATAGCATTTTCAAGATATTAACGTATGTAATAAGAATTTTTTCATTGAAAATTAAGCTTCTGAACACAGAAGATCCTTTTGACAAAGGAACTCGATTTCAATTTAAGAAACTCAAACAGGTGCTTCGTTGCAAAGGAAACAACTAGTAACGTGGATTTTTAGTGCGTGAATATTTACATAAACTTAGACTTTCCAAAGAGTTCTATGTCTAACTATCTCCTTTTATTTTTAATTAGTGAGTAATACTAAGTGGTTTTGTCCAAAATCTGTGAACACTTCAGAACTTAAAAATATGTCCCAGTTCCCAAGAATTAGTCACCTAGTTCCAAAGAATGCCACAACACTGACTAGAAGTCATTAAAAAAGCCTTTCTAAATTTTGCAATATTCTCTCACCTTCATTTTGAGAAGGCAAACAAATGCAAGAAGATTCTGTTTCCACACAAGTAGAATGGGTTAGGAGTTACCTTATTAGTATGCTCTATTTACATATGAACCTTGGGATCAGAGTAGCAAGGAATGTCCTCAGGAATTTGAGGATCATTAACAGGATTTAATGTAAAATATTCTCTAACTCCAAACTTAACCTAACTTCACTGAAGTAGACACAGCATCTGTGGATTTCAAAAGACCTCTGCACACAATATAAACTTAGGAAAATGTCTGCATGTTCATTTTTCAGAGTAGAACCTCAGTGCAAGGACCTGCTCTGCGAAAGCTAAAATGTTGGAAAATTAGGCATAAGGAAACTAACATAAAAGCAAAAAAGAATTTTTTTTTTTTTTAATTGCAAGAGATATGCCCATATGACAGTGTAGGATTTTCAAATGAGTAATGTAGGATTTTCAAAGGAGCAGGTGCTGTTGACTATGGAGCCCACTGTGAATCAGACTCGAGTTGGACTTGCTGAGCTTAAATAATTTAGATTGCATAGAAAATTCTACATTCTGGTGAATTAAGTTTAGGGGCTTTGCGGACAACTAAAAAAGGGGTCTCTTTTCATGCACTCCAGGAAAATGCTGCTGCAACATATTATGGACTTATTTCAACACGCAAGTAGCTGATAGTGAAAAAAAGTATTTGTGAACTAACATCATCTGGAAAATTCCATTGAACAGAAATAGCAATCTGCATTTTTTTTTCTCACTACACAAAAGAAAATACATTTTCTATTATACCTTCAAGTCTTTATACTATTTTTTGGAAAGGCATAACCTTTCTGAATAATCTTTAAATACCTAAAGAATCATTGCTTTTTTCAAGTTCTTTCAATATCACAGTACCAAAGTACGTAGGGACTGGGACTATATATTTTTGTAATTAATTTCCTTAAGATAATGCTAGAAATATCAGGTTCCTTAAAATATAGATGAATTTCAAGGTGAGTCTGCTAGCAGATGTTATTAATGGCATATGATTTATTGTGACATGAAATCTGATCTGAAACTCATGTTATTAGCCGAGCTTTTTATAAATTATAATTGCCAACTGCTGAAAATATGCAGAAAGACCACTGATAAACTAGCTTCATCTTCAGGGCCTAGAATATTACCGTTTGCTAAAAGTCCAATATCTCTAGTCCTGCTGGTAGGGTACAGTACATTGGGATGCACAGATCAGTCTTGAGTTCAGATAGGATAAGTCTTTCAGGATGAGAAGCATCAGAGCTAGGAAAAGGAGCTCATAGAAAACAAATAAGTACTATGGGACTTAGAAAGAAATACACACTTGGGTTCATAGTATGGCATTTATAGATGCTAAACAGATTGAGTATTTGAGGGGAAAAAAGCCCCCATTCTGACCATTAGCTATAAAATACATACTTTTAACATAAAAACAGGAATCAAGATAATATTCAAACATATTTAAACATCATTCTGTACAGTTCTAAGATGAGAACACAAACAGCATATTTTATCATCTCAATGTCTATGAAGATTTGCATCTACAAAAGACTTTCCAGGTCACCCTCATGAAAAACTAAACAGTCTAGGGTTAGGTTCACAGTAACAAAATATTTGTGCTAATAATTATTTCTAGACATTCTCTATTTATTCCAAATAAGGTTGTATCATAGTTTTCTCTCCCCGTCTCTCTTTAAATGTTAATTAAAGTTTCTGAAATGCTGATTTTACCCATCACAACTTACTTGCTAAATTACCTAAATGAGAAGAAACAAACATAAACATTGCATTATGAATGTTATCTACTCAACAAACCAGATATTGAATTTACAGTAAACGTAATACATTTTTAATCTGAAGAAAAGCTCTGCAATAGAACTAAAAATTGAAAAAGCATCACAAGAAACGGATTCGAAGTCTCATTCTGGACTTTTTTTTTATAGAAACAAAGTTGTTTAATGATAAAAGCATTTATGTGTAAAATGGCATTCACTTGCCCTTACTAAGAGCATATATGGAAGAGCCCCCTGTCAATGTACCAGTGTGAGTGTGGGAATGAAACATAAGGATCACCATCTGCAGCTGTCTAAGAAGTGTTCTTCAGTGCCTAATGGCAAAGTGTCGGTTCAGGAATCCTCACAAACACAATGCATCATCTCGTCCATGCTAGTCTTACAAGGCAAACATTTCACCTGTGAGAACAGTTTATTTATAACGCCATTCAATTCAGCTGAAATACCAGATACGAAAAAGTTGCACTACAAGTCGTCTGGGAGCATATGCTTAATATAAAATGAACCAATTTCCTCTCTTTTATAAGAATCAATATTTTAAAGGATGTGCAAAACTTAACCCCTCACAGAACATATCTTAATAACATGGAAAAATATTTTTATATGCATATATTTTTAGATTCTTACCTACTGTTGAACTTCTCTGGATGTTTTTCTCTCATGATATGGAATCTGTGGGCAATTGAAGCATCCTAACAGGACGAAAAAAAAAGCACCATAAATCTATTGTGACAGGAAAACCGCAAAACAGAAGATCAAACCTGTAAACAATGCACATAGTTTGCAAGGTGTTTTGTGAACAGTCATTTTCAACAAGAACAATACTCTTATCACTTAGAAAGCTCACAGGTACACTGTTCCCAGAATGGGATATATCTGAACTTGATAATTTATTATTCTTGCTGCAGTCTTCATTACTTCTTTTTACAAATCAGATATGATAGTTCTGTGTGCTGAAAGTATCTTTAAATTTTGTACAGCAAATAACATCCAGATATGGTGAAGGTTTACTATAAGACCAGTGACACAGTGCTGTCTTGTAGAAATTCTAAATAAACTATTTGAAATTCATTTCTTTAGTAAAAGTGAGTGATAGACTAAGCAAAGTTACTTTATATGCATACGAGTCGATATTTGCTTATGACATTCAATAGCTTTCTATAGAATTGGGTAGAAAATAGGAATAATTGCTAGAAGACTCCTCATTTGCTGTGTGTCAGGATGTGAAATCACGTGGGGAAACACTGTTTAATATAAAAACGAGATTTGTTAATTAAATAAATTTTATCAATGTATTTTAAAATTAAGTAAATTATGTTAAAAATATAATTAAATAACATGTATGTGGAATGAAATAACTGTATGAAATATTTATAAGTGTATAATACTTAGAAGAGAAACAACAAATTGTGGTGCTGGGAGCTGTTGAAAATAGAATATTTGGAACTCATGTGCTAGAATCAGTTTCCAAAGCATCTTTTGTATTTCCTTTGCAGGTATGAAGAGAATTTTTTCCTCAGTCTAGATCATGTAATATTTGTTTCTCATACTAATCATTAAAACTTCACAAACTGAGAATTAATCTTTCATTTTTAATGTATGTATTAAATGAGTTGTGCGAGTATGAAATCTACCAACTCTTGAGTCTTGCAGGGGATAGTAAACACAGAGAAATCCACTTGGATCATGTATTTATAATTATGTATTAAAATTCTGGATATATGTTAATATAAATATAAAAAGAGTTAGTTCAGTTAGTAAAAAATTTAAATGAATTCCAGTTTCCATGCAAATAATATTTGAGAAAAATTGCAAATAAAACTGTCACTATAACCAACTATCATACATATATGAACCTCCCCACCCATTATTTACCAATTTAAAAGACTATGGAACTATAAAACCTAAGAATTTGAGAGAAATATTAAATTCAGTATAAACTTATATCTAGCATCATTTTAAAGGATTTTCAAACAATGAGAAGAATTTTGAGGGGGAAAAACCAAATTAAATAATTAAATAATTTATCAATAATTCTAAACATGACTAAAGCTTTTGTTCAAAATAATTTTTATTTAAACCAATCGATGTTAATCTAAATAACAAATAAGCATTTAATGCAGATATAAAGGTACTCATTAATATAAAGCACGGCTGCAAAACTTTGTGTTTAAAAAAGTTTTTTATTTACTAGAATCTTAAGCAGGGCATGCACCAGAGAACTGGCTGGTCCAGCCTTCAAGGTTTGGTTTACTAACTCACAGGTGCTTTTAAAAGACAAACGTATGAACTTTAATACCATTAAAGTCAAAGGTAAAATTGTTCAGATAGATTGATAACATATAAATAAACTTTTAAAATTATGAATAAAAATCAATATATAATTCATAAAATTTTACACACACTATCTACATAAGGATGTAACAACAGTATAGAATTTTTAGGCAAAACTTGTGATCACTGATCAAATAAAATCAGTTAGCAGCATCATTAAATGTATTTACTCCATCAAAGTACTAAATCTTTTTCGTGATCTGGTTATGTAGTTTCTAAAGATGTACATTGTTTGTTGCTCTATACACATCACATAATTATTAATGTCATTTTCTATTATATTTAAGAATGGAATTGTCATTCAACATTTCACTGTTCTGCAGGGAAATGACAGCAAAATTCCCTAGTGAAAGGACTGGTGTTAGTCAAAAAATGCCTTATTGTTCTGTCCTGTCATCCAAACTGTCATCTGAAACTTTCAGTGCTGTATTCTCAAACTGCACTCATTGTTAATTTAAATTTATTTTTATGTGCAATTTTATAAGGCAAATATCCACAAGCATCCAGGTGATCCCACAGTTCTTGGAGACGGATGAAATAAAGCTGACAGTAAACCCTGAGACACCACACTTCTAAACAAAGCCTGCCAGCTGAACTCAAATAATAACTCTGTTAACTTTAGAAAGACCCATCATTCATACTTTATCCCGCATTAGATGCGCCGGCATTAGGAAAGTATATTTGTTAGCCAGTTTTATATGAAAAAGGAATGAAAGGACTATTGTTGTAGTTAACTGTTCATTTTCTACACACTGAAGCATAAGACAGACCTAAGACAAACTGAATAAAGGAGTAGTAGCATTTTTGACAGAAACTAGGAAACACTAATCAAGGACTAACTGTCTAATGAATGAAATGAAAAGGCTAATGTGCTTACTCATGCATAGCAAATGCAAGGCACAAACAAGCTAGGGATCAATGCCCACTGCAGATGGCAAACAGGCAGTTGTTTCCATTCAAGGTTGATTTGATCAAAATTTTCCCCTCCCTGAACATTTTCTGACTCCGAAATGAATCGACTAACTTAATGAGCAGAGAGGTAAAAAAAGTAATACACACAGCTAATTTTGACAGGCACAAGACAAAACAGGCACACGTCAGGCCAAGTTCACTAAAAGAATTGCTGAAAAGCTACTTTTATTGATGGAAACTGTAAACCAGAAGAGTAACTACACACAGATAAGCTCAAAAGTAGGGGAGCTGGTGAGGCTTCCTTCAGGTTTTACTATCCAACTGTTCTTTCGAGCCCTTAATCGAATCCAAAGTAGAGTCCTTACATTCCCTAGCACAGGGACCAACCCTAACTCCCTGCCATAAGAAAATCTGAAACCAGGCCATGCTGGTTGTGCAAAACAATCCTCTGCTTTAGGGGATAAAAAGATAAGAGAGAAAAAAGCGAAACCTAAAACAAGCAAAAAAATCCACCCAAGAAACTACACTGATTTTTCTGTTTTTCAAATGTCGGTATTCTTTTACTTGTTAAGATGGTAGCACGTAGAAGACTGGTATAAATAAATTGAAAGCAATGGGAAGAATTGAAAGCAATAGGAACTTGAGAGTGAATAGGAATGTAAATATTGTCTCCTAAGAGCTGCTGGAATTACCAGATGCCATCCCTGAATCCTGAGGAAAAACCATTAGAAGTTTCCTGGATGAGGAGAGCAGAGTCCCTCACTGTGAGCTTTTTGGCTACATTTGAAACAGGATTAAATTTAGCAGACTTCATTCAGCTATTTCAAGTAGAGGCATGCAGCCCAACCTGTTTAGACATACAACTGTTGGACCAATGGAGAATTTTTTTTTTTCTTGCGTCAAAAGTGATATTAAAATCACCTAATTAACTACACAGAAACAGAGAAATATTCACATGTATGGTAAATCAAATATAGTTTGCAAGATATGCTGACCTTTCCTGGTTCCTGATATTGTGAATGGCCAGTAAAATACAAGAAATTATTTTTGTATTTTACTATAAAACTGATATGAAAGAGAAAACCCAGGATTCAGTAAAGCAAACTCCTATGCTTCATGATATTACCTAGCAAAGTGAACACGACTTTTAAAGAAAGATCATTCCACAGTCAGATACTGGTCTATAATAAATATCGTCTCTGGGAATTACTTATTAATTTTTATTAGTAAACTAATTTACATTTTGGCCTGAAATACAATTTTTCAGCATTACTACATCTGAATCTAAATATTTTCAAGTTTTACAAGTAACACACCATAAGTACATGCAAACATACCTAAAATTTTTGGAAGCCGTATTATTAACAGTAATAATATGAGGAGAAACAATGTTGTCAAGCCTGTTGCAGGATGAAAAGAGGATGAAGGTCTTACAGTATCACATGAAACTATCATCTTTCCCTTCATCCACATTTCAGTCACAGAGTTCATTTTATACCTGTAATTGTAATACATATCACCAAACCATCCAAGAATTGAGATTTTTTCCAGGAGCAGTTTTGCATCAGAATCAATGTTGGGCACAAACTAATGCTGAATACAAAGCATCTACACCAGAACTAAGCAGCCAGATAGGCAATTTTGTGTTTCTGAGACTATTATATGAACACTTGAGTTGTATGGTACTATTCTAAAATAATGCATTTCTTTTTTAAGATATACAATATTTATTTACATGTCATATGACAATAGCTTACATGATATTTTAACTGATTTTTTAGTACCAATCTAATCTGAAAGAAACTACCACACCATGCACTCTTTTGTATGCCTTTCTTGTTTAGATGGTTTCCACACACTACTGCAGCATTTAGAAACAAGAGATGAAGGAATGGGTATTTGAAGAAGAGAAAATGAAGTTTATCCCAATTTAAATTCTACAAAATTGTACAGACTCTTAAAAAATGTACCTTTACATCACACAAGTATTTAGCCAGGACATATACATGATGAATATACAGACAGATGTACACATATGCACCCTTACATTTGAACCTACTCAGGGTCTGAAGCAGCTGGACTATACTTATACCTCACTCTGGTTTGTTTTAAATCCTGACAGTGAAGATAAGATAGAGAACAGACAGAGCATATCTGAATCTACTCCTAGGAAATGGAAAAAATATTTTAATTGAACTAGGACATTTCTCAAAGTGACCTGCCAAGAAGAAAAGAAGCTTAAGTTGCTACACCTCTTTAATACCTTATGATTGACTTACACACATATATATTCATCTTTTTAATGGGTATTAGCATTACCGGAAAGCAATCTGAAGCAGTCTTTTCAGAGGAGTAACCTTATACATTGTGAATAACCTTATAGAAAGATTAATGCATTTAATATATGTCTATATATAAGTTTGCTGTGATTAAAATTTCCATTAAATAATAATTTTTATGCTGGTGAACAAACAAATGACCAGTGTGCATCTTCTTTGGGTACAAATGGTCTGATTATTTTTTTTTTCCCCTTAAGATGCTTCTTTAATTAAGGCTTAATGGATCCACAAGGTTAGGAAGCTTAAGGGATAATTCAGCAACCTGTAATCTCTGGATCAGAATGCAAATCTAACCTGAACAACCAGTTAGCTCACATCAGTTATCAATGTGGTATAGTATAGTTGTATAAAAAATATCATTGAAAACAGATGAAGAAAGTTTGCTGTGGTAGCATAAGATTAGAAGTTATTTTCTGGATTAACACACATCCTCACAATTATTCACTCTACTATCTGTACATATATATAAAATAAAAAAGGTGCACCCTTCATTTAAGTATTTCCCACTCCTTTATAACAATCTCAGATAAATAAATCATATTGAACCACTGAACGATCAAGTCTAGAAAAAGGCAGTCAAGAAGCTTCAGGTTCTGCCTTGTTTGAATCAAGATGTCAGTTCACATTTGACTCCCAGGTTTTTGACTAAATTACATTAACTAACCTGAGACAGAAAGGGATTTAAAAAAAAAAATCACTAACACATTAGTTATTGGTGAAATATTAGTTACTATAATTGTATTAGTTTCTACTGATATTTTGCACCAGTATAGACAAGAAAGACTGTAGTTTGAAAATATCAGAGCAAGAAGAGATTACAAGCACTTCTTAAAACCACTTTACTAAAAGATACTGTTAATTCAATTTCTTAAGAAAAAAATCTGAGAACAAAAATCTGAGAAACTTGTGTTCCTGGCTTTCCAAAAAGAACATAGAAACTGCGAAGATAATGCTATTTATTTTGTCTATGATATTTTTGACAGGCAGCCCTCTGATGGTCATGTTTAAATACATTTCAGCAGTACATATGTTGCTAAGTCAAGTCACAGTTCATATTTTAAATACTCATTTAAATAGGTAATATCTCAAAACCCAGGACGGAACATCAGTAAGCACAGTATTTATAGATGTTAGGCAGAAGACCAGAGGATGGTGTATCTGGAAATGGTAACAAAAAATTTGAAACAGGCCTTCAAAGGTAAGCATATTTTGTCTCCCCTTTTAATTGAAGTCAGAATTCCGTTGAGTTTCTGACACTTTAGTCTACATAGACACAAAGTGGAATCCATTTTGCAGGAAAAAATGTGTTTGTGCAAAAAAACTCAGCCACCCCTATGTTCTTCCTGTGTCTAACTCTATAAATTGTGGGCATGTACAGCAATTAACTCCATGGTATTTACTATCGATCAGTTTATACAGGGTGACCACACATCCCAGCTCTGTAAGGACCAGTCCTATAAGATAAGCCTTTGTACCAGCATCTCAAGGACTTTCTTTGAGGAGCTATTTTGGGATTTAGAAACTGACACTACATTCCTATGTATCTATATTTTTAAGCCATTAATCAAGCGCAAGACAGGGAGGTAAGACAGGCTGTTATCAGACCAAATGTGTCATGTGCCCCGCGACTCAATGCAATTCAGAGGACATGTACCCTGTAAGATGATCTCTTCTGAGGATACACTGTGCTACATCTTCTCTCCTTTATATTTGGTGACCCTAAATTTACTGTAACTAGAGAAGGGCTCTTCTAGGTCCATGCTAAGTGTTTATGTGGTCACTAAAAAGACAAGAAGAAAAGTGATCACATGGCAATTAGCCAACATAGCCATATAGACAGTATATTAAATATCTTGTATATTAAAAAGATCTCTGTAGTAAACCTTTAGCAGCATTTCTGATAACTGCTGATCGAGAACTATGTTGAAATAGTCCCAAATTATCCTGAAAAATGAGTTTGAGCAGAATAAATCAAGGACATCGCTTAGACTGAACATCAATATAAGCAACACAAGGCAATTGGTTGTTGCTTTAGATGTTCTTCAGAGACACACAGAAATGGCTCACAGGTTTCTTCCATAAAATGTACAGAAACAAAGTTTACAATTAAAAGCCTGTCTAGCTTGAAACAAATGCTTAGACTTTCATACCCAGCACTTTTGCTGTTCTTAGGAGAGAAAAGTGAGTAATTTGCTCAATTACTAAGCTTTTTTTTTGGTGAAATACTAATTAGTGTTATCACATTAAAGCTTAGAGAATAATGCAAATTTGGGATAAGGAATAACTGCTTGTGTAGTGTCTTGAAAGATTATTCTCAACTTATATATGATTTTTCAAACATTCTTGTAATTAAAAAAGCTCAAAACACCCCCAAAAACCTCTCCAAAACCCCCAAACAAACATAAATCCCTTTGAACACTGATTAAGTTTGCATTAGAGTACTAGTCTTGGGGACTGAATGTAGGCTCTTAATTTAGGTGACTAAACTGTCAGGGTGATTTCCTTATCCTCCCAGGATGCTCGAGAGTAAGAAGAAAGTTCTTTGGAAAGACTCTCCCAAAAGGCATGTCCAAATGTTTCTGCTCTGAATTGTTATTTCAAGATCTTTTGTTATTAATCATACAAGAAACTGAGCACACTTAGCTTCTTAGGTTTATGAAGCTATGCTTGAAATGCAACAGTTTGAGCAGTCCTCTGAAATTCTTGATGGGGTTCAAGCCAAATCTTGTATCACCACCCATTTTATACACTCATTTGCTTGATAGGGATCAAGTAATAAATGTTCACCTGACTTCTCCCTAGCAACTCCCCATAACTTGTTAGTCAAAGCCTTGGCAACAGTCTTATAATTTTAATACATATTTATGCTATTCATTTGTTTCCATAGCAGATATTTATTTTTATAAGAAATATGCAAACCACTAAAATATCTCTCACTGATTTACACTCTGAAAGAATATTTTTCTCTTAATTGAAAAAGGTCACTGTTTTCCTCATTCATTATGTTTTCTATTTGAAATTTAAATTTTTGCATTACAATATTATTTATTATCTTTCCCATTGGACAAACAAATATTAATTTATAAAAGATGCCTAACATACTCATAAATTAGGGCTAAACATTGGATTATTTATCTACAGATGTTTACTCTCTCTCTCTCCACTGATTTACGACAAACTTTTTAAGATCCTCTCCCTTACATCTTTCATATAGCCTGTTTGTTCTGTCTCATAGGCCCAGAAGCAACTTTCTTAACTTTCGTTCCATATCTGCATTTGTTCTGGTGCTGCATCAATCAAAATATTTTCTGAATCCTCCTCCTTTATTTGCTTGCTATGGTGTATAAGGTTTCTAATTTCCACTTCTGTGGAGGTTCCTCCAAGCTTACTCCCTCCTTTCTCCTCTACCGACATTGGCCACCTCCTTGCCCCAGTACAAGCACTGGAGACCCAGCACAGACACCAAGGGTCTGTCAAAGGATGAGGAAGCTCTGGGAAGGCACAATAGCAACTGGAGAGCATGCTTATAGGCCTTGGGTAATGATGCCTTGGTGCGGGAAGAGTGAGAGAGATCTGACTCTTTTCAGGTGTTTAAACATAATAAATGTCTGTACAGCCTGTGAGGGCTTCCAAGTTTGGCAGAAGCAGCAGAAGAGTCTCATGGAAATACCTACACATGGCCTGGGTCTCCACAGGGGAGCCAGATGGCCTTAAAGCAGGGTGAGGTGATGGGAAAAATGGCAGAGGAGTTATATATCAAACTGAGACAAACCTATTTTGGCAAGTTTGGTAAAATAACTGGGCAACTTAGAAGCCTCCAAGAACGAGCTAGATTCCTGTGAGCTGGTCATGCCAAGTTTACTCCCACCAGAATGGTTTCTTCAAGTATTTGAAAAGGTACGGCAGAAATAAAACGCAATTAAACTGTTCATAACAGTATTCAGTGGAAGAGATTACACCCTAGCAGATCACCTTGCTCACACACTGGTTTTACTGCTACTTTGAATCAAATTTGTAGCTTAAAAGGTGAATGCATATTTATTTTCATACACAGTGTAGGTGGACAGATTCCATTCTGGAGTGCAAAACCCAGTCACATACTATATGTCAATGACCAATATTTCCATGAAAAACAAGGGGTTAAAATTCACTGAAATACGTCTGCTAACCTAATCACTTAATATAGTTATTTCATATAAATAGTGTTTGATATCAGTTGCTCTCAAGTTAAATAAAGTCCAGGCTTTGCATTAACAGCTATCTGAAACATGAAATAGACTAAAAAATGGAACTAAATGCCATCTTACTGAGCATTTAGGGACTGAAAATTATATTCTATATGAATAATAGGAACCTGTATTAAGAAAAAAAAAGAAACATAAAACATGCTGTGGCTTAGAAAATGAAAAGACTTTTCTGGACTGAATATTTGGATATATGGAAAAGTGTTAAAGTATGTCCAAATACGAACATGTGTTTGTGGAAGATGAATTCAAATTTTACAAAATTAATTCACATATATTTTCCTCCCAAAACAAATCAAGCTTTTTCTATAGTTGCTTTGAATAAATAATTTAGATATGCAAAACATTTTACAGTGATGATCTACCCAGAGCACAACATACAAAGGTTATTTTTGTAGACTCTGGACATTAAAAGGCTTTGAGGTTAAATATATTTATTTACTCCACAGAGAGGTTCTATTACATGCTATAAAGGGAATAAGTCACAGGTTATTATCAGAATATTCATACTTAGAGACAACAAAAAACTTGTTCTTCATTATACTACAGACATTAATAATTAACTGTAAACTTTTTTTAGCAAAATAAATATGGGGTTAAACATGGTTTCCACTGAAAAGGGAAAAACACCCAGCAACTTTAGAAACTCTAAATTCTGTATTTTACTCTTGGTTTATGTGAAACTGTTGCATAATTAAGCAATCTCACAGCAAAATAAAAAATATGGTTCTTGATGTGATCAGAAATCCAGGAAATTGCACTAAAGCCCTTTGTTATGATTTAACATGTACAAGATTTTGAACCTAAGAAATAAAAATGTTCAAATTGCTGAATTAATCCTTCACAGAGGGTCAAAGAAATGCTTTTGCTGCCTTTTCACTTCCCAAGGATCCAAATTTGCAGGAGACTAGTGAAAAAGTCTAGAGTAGTGTAGTGGAACTGAGAAATTCCTTAAATTTTCTAGCAAAAACTTCCCCCTCCCAAGAGTGCACTTGCATAATGCTTTTTGCCTAACCATCTGGACAGACTCAGTGCGTCATGGTTGTTTAGCAACTTAGGGCTTTCATGGTAGCTTTGAATATATTACACCGGTATCCTATTCTCAGCCTCAAATTGTTTGGGAGGATTCTATATCTGCATCAAAACTCTTTGCATAAGACCCATTTCTTCAGGATTTCCAACACATATGAGGTTTTCTAGAAGGCTAAGTTGTTTACACTAAATACGAGGGTACAATTCCCTAAATTAATGATCTGCTTCACAAAGTTACTCCCCAGATGACTGAACTAAGGGTGCAGATGTCTGCAGTGCAGAGGCAGGACAAGCAGAGTGAGTTCAGGTGACAGCTAAAGCATACGGTCAAAGTTAGGTCCATGAATTTTCACTGCAAACAACATGAATGGGGCAGTTTGAGTTCTAGAGCAGACAGTAATGTTAAAAATATATTTTACAAATGGAGAAACCCATTGTTTTTTGGCAATAAATCAATTTGCTTCATGAGAAAGAAGACCTAAAAAAAATCTTTGGTCTAAATAAGAGCATAGTCAAATCACCTTTCAACCTTTCACCTTAAAAAACAACAATGCAGCAGGCTAAAAGCTGCTCCTAGATTTATATAATTTGCAAATCAAAGAGCACCTGTTTGTAAAGTGCTGCTTTGCTCAACTACTTAAATAATGTAATCAATACTAAATGACAAGCTAGAATTCCCAAATTTGCTGCACAGTAAGCAGACACTTGTCTTGCTGATGTCTGTAATAAGTAATCCTTATAACGTTAGCCAAGACAAATTTTGTTAATATTAACTTTTTCTCGAGCATAAATATCACATCCATATGACATCAGATATTATCTCAGAGTAAGATTATCTTAATGTTTGCAACTATTTTGTATAATACAAGCATTAATAAGGGCAATGCAAATCAGTTAAATACTTTTACTACTAAGCTTTTTTTTGCTAATACACAATCAAAACCTATAAAAACATATGCAATTTAAAGATCAGTGCGAACACAAACAAATTGTTTCCAAACATTTGGAAAAGCCTGGAACCAGAATTAATCTTTCTTTTAGTTTTGATTATGTACATTGCATTCAAAGCCACTTCCTAGCCAGAAGGAATATACTATTGAGACACTCTTTTAAGGACAACGGATATAACAGACATTTCAGAATTACAATCAAAGAATATTCTGAATTGGAAGGGACACACAAGGATCATCAAGTCCAGCTCTTAAGCAAATGACCCATATGGGAATCGAACAAACAACCTTGGCATAATTAGCACCATGCTCTAAGCAACTGAGCTAATCCCAGTTTCTTTCTGATAAAATGAAAGTTGCCATTCAAACTGCCATTACTTTCCAAATAAATTAATCTATGTCAACATTCCTCAAAGAGGCCTTTCGTAATGGCCTTCATGTATACATTATCTGTAACAACAATTCTGTTTCTGGAATAAAAATTATTTTTTCCTTAGATTTTTTTGTAAAAATACTTATATTGTCCAAAACTATTAAAGTATCATCTACATAAATTTTAGTGTTATTGCACAAATTGTAAATTATGCTTTCAGAATTATGGATGGAATTTTTTAAAAGGCTTCCATTTTTATAGTCTTTTGAAAGGACAAGGGAATCAATAAAATACCAAGATTACAATTTCAGCATTAAAAATCTACACAAAATAATTCAAACAAATGTTATGACATTTAAGATAATGAAACCCTTCAGTTATGCCAATGTGTCCTACTTCACATGTAAGGAGTCAGAACAGATGTCCAAATATTGTAATGCCAAAGGAAAGTTAGGGCATATCGTGATTAATACTCTCAGTGCAGCCCGTGGTGTCTCTTTAAAACTGGCATAAGTTACTTCAAAATATCTATTCAAAATCCATTCTAGGAAACACAGCTAGACAAAGTGTTCCCAAGACAAAAGGAAAACAATAAAGCTCTGTATAAGCCTTTTAGCAATGTAAGCTGCATATTATCGACAGACCATTCATTGCAATCAACAAATGATTAATTGCAAATTTGTTGCTAAATTGACCACAAAAAAGACAAGCTTCAGGGTACTGTTAAAGAGGAAAAACTTATGTTAAAAATGATTGGAGACTTTTTGTAGTGAATTAATTCTAATCGATACTCTTGTTGACTACACAGTGGAATAATGACTTCCTTAAATAGCGTATGGACCCATTATTGTAGACATTCATATTAATATTTAACCTAATGCCTTTGGTTTGGGTTTTTTTTTTTTTCACCTTTGAAAATAGCATTTTTCTTGTTTCACCTTTAAGAAAAACAGTCTTTTTTTTGCAAAAAAGAATTTTTTGCAATGTCTAATATTAATCATCTTGGGAGGCATACTATACAGGCCACAAAATTTTAATATACAAAAGTAATGATGCTTATTTATTTACATGGAAGACTTCTTTTTAATTACAATTGGCATGGATGAAGCTTAGGTGCCTTTAAGCACATCTGCTTTACCAACTTCTGCACAACCGTGCAATCATTTAGTTTGGTGCAAAAGTATGATTTCAGAGTTTCCTAGCTGTGCCTTTTTCTCCTTTTGTAGATGCAGTCATATAAATAAAATGTAACTTTTTAATGATAAAGATAATTTCATTCCTGTGATGGTCAATGTACTAGCACAAAATAGATATGAGTTAATGCAGTGGTATTTTTGTTGTATCAATAGTATCTTGAAAAGTGCTTTTCTCCTTGCATTTGACTAAAAGTCTGTTTCTGAAATTTTTGTTCAAGAAAACAAATTTCCATTAATTTACAAACACTGCTATTAAAAAACTAATAATTTAATTATTTAAATATATTCACAGCTAACACCCAAATTACATTTTTGAAAACAAATGGACTGAATCATGTGTTTAAATGTCTCTCATTAATAAAAACTTTTTAAGAATAAAGTTTCTTATAAATGTGGTTTAGGTTGAACTGCACAGCTGAACAATTTATATTCTTTTGTATTTTATGGGGGTTGGGTGGGGTTTTTTTTTTTTGTTTGTTTGGAGTTTTGGTTGGTTGGATTGTTTTTGTATGACAGGAGAAGACAATTTTTCCAGACACTAGAAATCTTCTATTCCACAAATACTCCTGTAAACAAAAAAAATCCAAACAAACAAAACATCTATATAGATATATATCTATATCTAACTATCTATCTCAAGGAAACAGATTTGAAAATATTGAAGTTTCTCTGATTCCAAAGTAAATGATAAATTTATCTAAAAAGCACGAACAGATTGTCCAAGGATACAATTCAGAGCTGAAAGTGAAGCTGTTGACAAACTGACACCAGTTTTTAAATGCCTATGCAGGTCTCATTAAGTTTTCTGCTTTAAAGACCTCTGAAATACTGTTTTCTTTCAGGCACTTAAATGACATAAAGAATCCACAATACCTAGCTTTCAGAGTTTTAGACAAAGAGTGGAACCCAAACCCCAAATCTCTGCCCAAACCTCTATATAATGAATTACTTCAAAACTGGACTCAAAATCACGTTTTGTGATTCAAGTGTATCTGGCAATACCACTATGTCCTCTTCACTGGAGCATTCAGGAAAGCTCCTCCACTTGCTCAGCAGCCAGAGACCTAAAAGAAGGTACTCACATCTATTCTTTATGAGACCTTAGCAGAGCTTATACAATAACTTCACCTTGTCCAGTGTCCTCTTTGCTGTTGGGGCTAAAAGTGGATTCTTGACCCAAAGTTTAGAAAGGTAAGCGTGAAATGGTACTTATTCAGTATACTCTCTGCCCCCCCAAATTTTTTTTGCTAAAAGACTGGGCTGATGGAAACCTCCTGAACTGCAATAAAAGCAAATGCAAAGACTTGCATCTGGGTGGAATAAGGGTACCATACAAGATGGTGCTGAGTGGCAAGTAGATTTGAAGGAAAGGATACAGTAGTCCTTGTGGATTGTAAGATGAACACGAGTCACCAGTGTGCCCTTACGGCAAAGAAAGCATCTTGTGCTCCATCAGCAAGAGTGCTCCACCATGCATGCACACACCAGTGACCCTTCCTCTCTGTTCAGCACTGGGGATGCCACATTTGGAGCACTGTTTGGTCTTGGGCTTCCCATTACTGGAAAGACATGGATGATGTCTGTAAGTATCTGAAGGGAAGGCGCAATATGATGGAGTCAGGCTCTTCCTGGTGATGCCAAGCAATAGGACAAGAGGCAATGGGCAGACACTGATGCACAGGAAGTAACACCTGAATATGAGGAAGAACATCTTTACTGAGAGGGTGACCTTGCACTGGAACAGACTGGCCTGAATAGTTCTTACCAAATGTCCCTTCCATTAATTTCATGGTCTCTTGATCCAATTACCTGCAAACATCTTTGGAGTTCTGCAGTTTAATTACATGTGTATAGAGAAATACTTTCTTTTGTTTGCCTTGAAACTGGAATCTAGTAGCTTCATTTGGTGCCTGTCAGTTTTTATACTGGAAACAAAAATTGACCACCCACCCTCTTCTAACTCATGAACCACCCCCTGTTTTCTATACCAGTGGATTTTAGCTTGCATATTTGTTCTGATGGAAGCATGCAAGGAACAGAAAAGACTGATATGAGGATTAACAATTAAGTAATTAATTCAGAAAGTCCTTCTGGTCCATTTTACATGGATTACTTTCACAGTGCATGGAAAAATAATTTTAATATGAAGTAGGAATAACATTTCTTGACTAATAAGATGAGTCTTTATACATTCTGGTTGTGCAGGGATATTTCCCTAAGTTCCAAGCACATAATTATTTCCTCTTCATTTGCTTGAATAGATTAATTAATAAAAGTTTGTTTTAGACAAAAATAGTTCCTGGGATTGTTTAGAATAGAATAGAATAGAATAAAATAGAATAGAATAGAATGGAACACAATAGAACAGAACAGTTGGAAGGCACTAAAATGGTCTTCTAGTCCAACTGCCTGAACCTTTCAAGGCTGACCTAAAGTTAAGCGTATTATTAAGGGCCTTGTACAAATTTCTCTTAAACACTGGCAAGCATAAGGATTCAACCACCTATTTCTCTAGGAAGCCTGTTCCAAGGTTTGACTGCTCCTTCCTTAAACAAATGTTTCCTCATGTTCACTTTAACACTTCTGTGACTCAGCTTTTTACCACTTTCATGCATCCTCTCATGGGATACCAGGGCAGAGAGATCAGCACCTCTCTCTCCACTTCCCCTCCATCAAGAAGCAATAGAGAGCAATGGGGTCACGCCTCAGTGTCTTTTTCACAAACCTGGACAAACGCAGTGTCCTTAGCTGATCTTCACAGGACATGCCTTCCAGCCCTTGCCCCAGCTTTGCTGCCCTTCTCTGGATACGTGTAAGTACACAAACACTCTTCTTAAATCATGGGGCCCAAAACTGCACACAGTACTCAAGTGAGTCTGCACCTATCTAAAGCTAATTCTGTAGTTTCATAGGTCTTCCTTCATTCCCTTCCTGTAAATTGATATTTGCTTCCCTCATATTTTTGGGGTTTTTTCTTTTGTTTTTAGCAGAAGATTATTGTGTGCTGTATGTACTAGCCAGTTTTAAAGCTTTTGTACCATTCTATACTTTAAAAATATCTACAGCCAGCAGTAGAACCACTCCTTAGTCATATTGTCTCTAGCAGCTATATACTATTACTTACAACAGTTTAGGGGTGTTTTCACAAACCTGCACTGTCAAAGAACAGCACAGTTTTTTCACACTAACAGTAAGATAAGCTAACAACGTGTTCTCAAAATGTTAATACAAAAGACAACAAAATGTTTTCTTAACTAAGAAATGTGGAATTATAGGATAGGGCTGTGTTTATAGCCAACAGTACAAATGTGCTGTCAAATTTTCATTAAAGAGATATAAACAACTATAACATGGCATGAAAAAGCCCCAACATCTGTATGACAAAATAGTGTCCATTTGGTAAAATAATGCTTTTAAACTTCAACTTAAACTGTATCTTCATAAAGAATCTTTTTTGTAGGTTTTTGGGGGTTTTTATTTTTTGGTTTTTTTTTGGTTCAGTTAGTATTTTGGTCATTTGTAATTCTGATACGTAAACCAAAAAAAACCTGACATGCTATGTGAATTGAGTAGCCTCTTTGGATTCCAGCTGGCTTGGCTGTATGCCTTTCTAATGGTAATGAAGTCACACAGCTGCTACGACAATCAGCTGGAGTTCAGATCATCACTAGCTAAATGGATATCCACTGACTGGCTTCTTATCAGGACTCATTAAAGTTCAGTGTTAACAAACTGTAGGGTTACATAGGTTTACATGGTTACAGCAAAGTGCCTTTTAAAAATGAACTTGTTGGAGCTGAAAAAAATCTCTCCTTTTTCTGCCTATAAATGTTACTTTGTGCTGGTCAACTCAAGAAATGTTCAACTCTACTCTCAGGGAAGTAAAAGGAAAATTCCCATTCATTTGCGTGGAAGTAAAACAAATCAGTTCCCAATGTTTCAGGGATTTTTGAAGAATACTGCTATTCAAATTACTCCAGAATGCCTCAGCTAAAGGGTTACTCGGTATTCAGCTATGTCCAATTTTCAACTTAGAATGCAGTGCACATTAGACCTGTGAGAATTTACCAGCCTTTACTTTGCCCATCAAATTGCTAGCATGTTTATGCCACATAAAAGCGTGAAGTTCCACCATTCCCACAAAACAATTTTCTACTATGAAAGAACATGTAGATGTAAAATCTTGCTTTTTAGCCTGATGGTACCACTGCAGTATACAGATATGTCCTGCCAGTTCTGTAGTTTATTCTGGGATCACAGTGCAGCCCAAGGAGGAGGGGTGGGGGGACGGTTGCACCACCACAAAGCTTCAGTGTGAACACAATAGATTTCAGTATTAACCATCTATCCTACAGATAAATGGAAAAGCACCAAATGTGTCAACTCTTCCACAATCATTACTGGTATCTTTTTCACCTCTACAGTTTTTGTCCTCTCTTTTTTACTGAACAGAATTTGATTTATTAACTCTTATTAGAACATGGAATGTGCAATGCTGCTTGCCTGACATACTAAAATGGGATAAAAGGTTGTATCGGTGTAGTGTGAATGAACAGTGACAGACCTTCTAAAGCATTCTCCACATTCTTCAAAACTGATACACTCCTTAGACAAAATTTCAGCTGTTGTGAGTAGGGGGAAATCAAATGGTTTGAATCATGGGAACAAATATCAACTGCTCTATGAGTGAAAATTCTAGTGAGAAATAACAGCAGTCAAACAACAGCCTCTTTTAAATTAATGAGAAAAGAAATTTTTTTACAGATATTCAGGTTAGGATTCTGGTCATCAGCTTTACGCATCACCTCACAATAGAGGAGCTGCACAGTATTTGCAATGAACTTGAAAGTACCTTGTAAGTTCTTGTGTATAAGGACTTTATCTTATCTTTAGAGGGTTTGTGCAAACAAGAAAATACCCACCCAAATTACAAGCAAACTACATCCTGCAGTCTGAACAGTTCTGACTTTTGATCTCTTTGCTTTCCTTTTTGAGGTTTACCCAGCTCTTTCGCATTGGGTTTCCTCCAGGAATCAAAACCTAGTCAGTATTACTTATGTGAAACTGAGATGAAGAGCTTTGGCAACATTTCCAGATTATAATCAGCAAAATATCATATCTCCCACTAACCAATATATGGAAACTCACCCACGTAAATGATATCATCCTGATTCAACTAAGCATGCTCAAACTGAGCAGTGACATTCATGCACAGGGAGAAGTCTACAGAAGGAAAAAAACAACACTCCTCCAGTTAATTACACTCAAAGACAAACAGGCAAATAATTGCTTTACACTTGCACATACTCTGAATTCTACATTGTACCTCTTGCTAGAAACAAAAATATTATTTGAGTTTTGTTTTTAAAATTATTTTAGTGGCTATGAAAACTGGCAGGATAACAGCATTTTTTACATAAAGTCCTATATTTATCCACTGAGCTTAGGTTTCCTTGCCAATATCCTTTGGCTTTTACCTACAGGAGCTGCTTCTGCTGGCAAGCAGAAAGTTCACTTCCATGGTTCACAGTTGAGGCTGTCAACAAATGTGCCAATTGTATAACATGGCTATCTATTCAATAGAGAGGACTCAGCAGAATTATTGGACTCAGCAGAATTATTCTACAGGTTGTATAAATGTCACTTGGTTATAACTTTGAGTTACTGTATATCTCAAATGAATTCAATCATGTAACCTGTTACTCCTCTGAGAAACTTCTTCCAGAAAGCAGCCAACCAACCACAAGTAGCCACTGTCAGAAGACTTGCCTTTGTCTGCTAGCAAACACACTTAAATATAATTTACAACTCTATACTTAATCAGTGCAAATATTCCTATTAACTTCTGTGAGCTTTTGATTAGCTCTTGCCAGTTTGTAATGAATGAATATTTTTCAGATGGAAAACAAGGAGAAACACATTCAGCTCAACTGATATGTACTTTGTTTTCCCCTCTGAGGGCTTAGAAAAGATAGCTTTGGCAGTAGAAAAAGAGATAGGATGAGCACATAAGATTTTTCTGGTTTTGATCACTGCAGTATACAGGTATATCCACAGGATATAACAAAGTGTTAAAGTGGTGTCCAAAAGAGAGAGACTTCTTACAAAATAGGAATTACTTGCAGTGTTTTGCAGTGTAACCATCTAGCACATTTGCTCTTGGCACAGGTCTAACCAATTTGTGAGCAGGCAAAGTGCCATCTGAACAGATGGCACGAGGTACACAGCCAAATAGCCATGTATGTGCATCGGCTGTGGGTAGCAATGGCATGATTCCCAGCCATGAAGGTCTAAACAGTTGTCCATCCTGATCTTTAAAGCTCATGTTTATAGAGAATTGTCATCAATAATCCAGCTTTGTGCTAAATTATCCTTGAAATAAAAAATGTTCCTGGAGATGAAAATGGCAGATAGTTTGAGTTTCAGGAGAACTCCTGCATTCATTTCTTTGTTACTTCATTTAACAGCTTTCTAAAAAGGAAAAAAAAAAAAAAGCAAAAAAAAAAGCACAGTGATGAAAACAGGCTCCAGCTTCTCAGACCCATTTTACTTGTTGCTTGCTGCTGTGGTGATACTGGGCAGCCAAAGATCTTGATCTGAGGAGCAGAGAATTAGACCGTGGGTAAGGGATTGCCTGTGCTGCAAAACCGCATATGGATTGTATCAACATCCTCCTCCTTTTTCTTGTTCCCAGATTATATAACTGGCCCAAAAAATAAAAGAACAAAATGTTCTACTATGGAGGTTCACAGGACTTACTCATAGCATTATGAACACAACCATGGCTAGGAACAGTCAACTGTACCTGCAGCTTTACAAATCTTATCTGTCCATAATCATGAAACTACAAAACAGCTTTAATTCAATTTTGCCTGACATTTTTACAAACTGTACCTCGGCTATGTCTGAAGATCCAAAGCAATGATTTTGCCTAAGCAAATTTCACATAAATTCTCCAGTCCACTAGTGCAGCTAGTAATTATTAAACAGCTATTTTTATCCAACAGAATTAATTAATTTTCTGCTTACAGACTGCCCAAGAAAGATTAAGTAATGTTTGTGATCACTAGTTACTTGAAATAATTTTCCATGTCTTTTCAGTGATTGGCCCTTATCTTTAAATCTCCACAGATTTTCCTTATGTATGTTTAGTATAGAGTTCAGTTGGTTTGTTGATTGTACACAAGGGTTACAATGACGATGTTTACGTCCTCTGTCAAGATGAACTGAAATTCTACAATCAAGATTTTGATACAAATGTCTGTAATTTCAAGTTCCAAATGAAAATGCTGACATAAATAAATTCTGCTTTTCTTAAAAATGCTCCCTGCTAGTAAATATACATCCATGCAACATAAACATGACTTTGCTATTTTATTTATCATTTTAATTTTTCTAAATGTTGGGGGAAAAAAACTCACAAGAGACAGACTCAATTCTGTAAGATGAATGGATTATCTGAAAAAAAATAAAACATGTTCACTTATTTTTTTAAAATATGACACATACTAAACTTAAGTCCTATGATACATACTAAATGTTATTTTCAAAAAAACAATATTTGATTCTATATTGGCATCAATCCAATGGTCCAAGATTTTTTTGCTCACTTACCATGCAATAGTATAAATTTTTAGAGAAAATGTTGCCAACTGCAATTTAATTAGTTTTAATAAATGATCCATCCATACAAATTTACAGGTACAGATAAGTGGATTCTCTGTGGATAACTTGGGCTAATTCAATAGTGTACCTACCAGTGCTCAATAGAATGCACAAAGGACTATCAACTGTAGTCTTTTTAGACATGTCTTGATGGATGCCTTTTGCAGGTGCCAAGTAATCTGGCAAGTAAGAAGACAAATTTGGTGCCCTTGAAACAAAACAAAGAACAACAACAAAAGGTCTACTACAGATTTCAGCAGGTTCAGAAAATGGCCTATAAATATATTACAGATTCCAGATTATCAAGATTTATGCATAAGGAATCACAGAGAATGGTAGGAATATTTATCGGAAAAGCTGTGTTACCTTTTGCAGTTGCCTATTGTTTGACTTGTGCAAGGAACTGACCAAAAGAGAGCAGTTTGCTTGAAATGCAAAACAAAATTCAAGGGGGAAACGGAAGCATGTAATCTGAAACAAAGCTGTGATTGTCAAGGACCTGCTAAAACAGCTCGTACTTTGCTTTTGCAGTATGTCTTGAACATATTGAACATTTCAACCTTACAGAGAGAACCTGTCAAATCTTAAAAGGATCTAGCAGTACAACTATATGTAAAATAGGCTAGCAGAGATGAGGTTTACATGAGCAAAATATATTTTTGTCCCAAGAGCTGAAAGTTTCAAGTAGTTTTCAGTAAATGATAAATGTACAGTTTATTAAACGTCTTCTTCACACCATATCTTGAAAAATAAGTTTGGCTCAGTAAGTGGCACCAAAACCACAAATATTGCCTGGATTGTTAGACTGATCAGACACACAAAGGAGAAAAAATTACATACACATGCAGATGACAGGGATGTTGCATGTTAAGCAGAGGAATAAATATTTGGTGATGGCATCCATCAGCTATCTATAATACTTACCCTAGCTGGGCAAGAGAAAGCCTTTCACATTTTCTGTTTGTCTAGGGCAGCTGTAACAACAGTAGATAGTGTAAATGGTACAGGAATCCAAAAGAAGGCACATTTCTCCTAAACATGCCCTATTTAGACCTGGAAGCCATGATGGATTTGACATTATGAGATGAAAATGGAATGTTTTTTCTGTGTAGGAGGATACTGAAAAAACAGATCCATGAATGACATCCATCTTTTCAGGCTCGCCAAGGAAGAGCTGCAAACAACAGCACTGATTAAAATGGGGAAGAGAAAGATTCAGAATGAGGACCCAGAAGAAACCTCCAAATGAAAGCTACCTATATCTGAAGAAAAGACCAAAAATTTTGGACAAAACACTAGGACTGTTCAAAAAGACACTGAAATTTTGGAGATCAAGTGGTGAAGAATACAAACTCTGAAGATGTCAAGAAAGAACGTAAACAGACATTGCTCAAGATGGCAAGAGCTGAAGGTTGAACACACTAAAAAATCAAAAGCACTGCTTATCAGAGATTATTATGCCAATGAAGTACTCAGAAAAACAGATTAAAAAATGGTGTGGATGACTGAATGTTAAGAAAGTGTTTTTCAAGCAGCAGAACTCATGAAAACTTTTTTTTTCTGATATGTCTGTCTTTTATGTTTACATACCTTTCTGTTACATTTACATATCTCTAACTCCCAAGATGACTCCGATGGACAAGTAACTGTGCCATTTTGTAGCTATTTCTGAACTAAATATATGATAGTTAATGCACTATTGCTCTGAATTAGACTGACAGCTGACTTCTGTCTGCTTTTCTTTGAAAAGCAGCCTCTCTTCTTTACCAGCCACTGATTTTTGTAAATTATGGGGAATTTCACATCTTTCACTTTTCTTAGGAAGCAGCCTGATGCTGCCATAGATATACAATATGCTCATGTTACATTTTATTTCATTGGGATCATGTCTAAAATGAATGAAGCTGCAAAGATGGCTGAGGACAGAAAACAAGGAAGAAGTGCAGTAGTTGTTTTTCAGAGGAGTATCTCTTGAGCTTATCCATGGATAGAGAATGATGTATGGCACTATTCCAGTGGTGAATCTAAATGTGGATAAAACTATAAGAATTGGAAATGAAAAGCCAAGAAAAAAACAAACCAGTCTTCCTGTAATAATAAGGAACCCTTCTAACCTTCACATTTCAGTATGGCACTGGGCAAAACCACATTTCTACCAAGTCTTAAAACTAAAGCAGAAGCTTCTCCAAGAAGTGGATCATAAATTTCTATGCTGAAATCGAAGACACGCTTACAGTGTAAGGCAGGGTGTTTTATGGTCATTTAGCACATTCTAGGAGTTAGAAAGTACAAGCGTGTCTTTGTGACCTTGCTCAAGTCACTTACAGGGAAACTGTCAACTAAAAAAAGTAATTCATACACTTCTGCCTCAAAATGACTTAGCTCCTGTTATTACGATTCATCTGGTATTAGTATGCATAAATCTACTACCATTACGACATAAATGAAAAATAATGTTCTCCATTTCCCATTTTGCTAATATACTGAACTTCAGAAGTCTTTTCCAGTATTTTAGTATTTACACGTGTAATTTCTGTGCTCAAGCATGAGTGCGTTAAGACAGCAATGGAGGATAGTAAAATGAATAAATACCAAAAAAAATGAAAACCATTTATCTTCCGCAATCCTTAAAAACTACTGTAGGAGATTTAAGCAGAGACAATGATTGAGACCACATTAACATCAGTATTTCAAATTGTCCTGATTTGGATTTAAACTGCACACTTTTTCTGTTCTGAATCTAACAAGGGAACAATTACATACTTCAAAGAGGTATAATAGGACAACGTTAAATGATTTAACATCACAGAGAGAAAGGTAAGAAAAAATACTATTCTGTTAGAATCCCTACACACAGACAATAAGGTTTATGCAGTCTGAAGAGTAGGACATCATCTCATCTCTATCACAAAGTGACTTACTTTATTTATTCCAACTGGGCAATTTTACATCATCTACTGTTTGGTTCACACCAAGAAAGCAGCGTATCAACTCCAGCTTACTAACGGAAAATGTAACAGTACGTTGCAACCTCAACTCTCAAGTGATTAGAAAAATAATAACTGTATTTTTTTTTTTTTTTAAAAAAAAAGGATATCTTGCAGGACTGTAAGTCACACTTTTCTTGGGACCTTGGCGATTACTGTGCAAAATGTGTTTGTGAGATGGATCCAAACTGGAATCTAGTTTTTGAATCAGCCTAAAATATAAATGGAGATGTCCTCCATACCACAGCCAGGCATAACACGGTTTTTATAATATTCCTCACTGACACTGCTCAGACTTGCTTTAAAAACATATGTGCAAAGCATGGCAATAAAAGGGTTATTCAAGTACCTTAAGCATCTGCTTTTGTGATTAGTATTTGAAAGGAGATGAGTGCTTCACTTGCAAGGCACAAAATGACATGGATTATAACAGGTACTGTTAATGACAGTATATGAATGTTTAATAATGCAGAGTGATTAAGACTGGGTCTGTACTTTATTATTCTATCTTCTACATATGTCAGAATGGCTTGAATACCTTTTGGCATGATATTTAATTAAAAGTAAAAGTTAATTTTTCTCATTCACTTCAGGTACAAGAGTTATTACTTATTATTATGCTGAGTTTCCTACAATGACTTTCTTTCTTTAATTGATTGGTTACAGTATGAATTAATACAGCTTTATTTTGGGTTCTTTGTTTTGTCTACAAAAATGTAAAATATCACACTAATTGACTGAACATTATTTAATATATTTATCTTAAAGGAGGGCATTTTCTTTTCCCACAGTGTTGCTAGACAAAGAACTGGATTTGCAAAAATTCACAAGTGATACGTACATTTTTCAATGGATGTAGGCCTCATAAAATGAGTTTAAGGCCTTTCATCCTGAAAATCTTCCTTTCAGCTTCTTTGAAAAATCACAGATGTTTTTTATCCATTAAATTTAAAAAAAAAAACCCCAAAAAACAACAAAGTACAAACCACTCAAAAAAAATTCTGGAATTAAATATTTTGTCCATGAATTTCATGCCCAACAAAACTGACAGTAGCCAAGCTGCAAAAGGGACCATCTTAACAAATTTTAAATCAATTCTCCTATTAATCCCATCTTGTCATGTTCATACAACAATAGTCTTGCTAAAAATCCAAGTACAAGCAGAGAGAAAAAACCCAATTTGATTTCAAGTCACTCTTTGAACTGAGGAAGACTGACACAGATTGGTACATCAGCCTTCTGTGTCTCCAGAAGTCCCTAGAAGCACAGCACATTCTAGAGACAATTAGATACACATCCTTAAATACGAAGTACTTCTGCAGGAAGCCAACATAATGACTGAAAATAAGAAAGCTTTTCTAGACCATGATCTAATGTTACCTGAGTTCCTTCAAACAAATTCACTACAAGAAGAAGAATTTCCTGGAAATTTAGGTACTGTTAAATTCTTGTTCTCAGGCTCTGGGTTCTTGAAAATGGGAATACAATTTTCTTATAGTAAACCACTCTATGAAAGTATATTAATTTGCAGCCATTTCTACTGCAAAGAGAGTCATATAAAAGTCTATAAATAAACAGCACTGTAAATCCCATTTATTCAGTGAATACTTGCCCACACTAGATTGGAACTGTGCTTCAAAAAATATGTTTGGAAGCTTCAGGAATAAAAGCCCATATGTTTACCTCCTGTATAAGAATGTGAAGAAAGGGATAAATTAGTTTAAGACATTCAATGTGGTCCAAAGACTTATTTAAATGATGTACAGTCCTCTGGTCTATGTAGCTGAAGGTGATGCAATATGGGTAGATTCAGGTAAGGAAAAAACAAGCTACAAATCCTTGTCAGGTATGTGCATAATTTTAATCTGAAATGTAACTGTAATTTAACATCTGCTATTTTTTAGGCTTAAGCAAGATGACTTTCCTAGGTATTGTGACATCCTATATCAGCACTTTCTTTTTTTTTTTTTCTTTTCAAAAAATCTTTTGCTTCTCTGATACTCTCTGCTTCCATCTCCTCACTTGTTCCGGATGTCTCCTCAAGCTCTCCCACTGCACCCGGATTTCTCAGAGTGATGAAATGGGCAAGGCAGTCAACTCAGCCTTTACAAACACTGTGCAGAAATACAGGAGTGAAAAATGATGGAGAATGAAGAAGAAAGCAAGAAAACTGAGGGAAGGTTCGTTTGCTTTCCACCATTCATGGCAATTTTGATTCTGTAGGTCTGTTTCTAGCACTAAATCCAATTTCACATGGCTGAACAGAGATTATAAACCTTTGTTGAAAGTCACCTTGCCTAGCTGAGTAGTGCTACTGAATTTAAAAGAAATTGTTACTGACATATATTAATCATTTGGTTCTTCATCTGCCGTTCAAATAAACATGGCATCCTCATGAAGATGCATTCTTAGCACTTTTTCTTTAAAAATAAATTTACCATAATACCAATGGATTTGCACATAGTTTCAGCAAGGCTATATTTTACACTTTTCAAGCAAAAGGAAAAGAAATGAAGATGAGCTGAATTCCTTACAGTCCTTGAAACATTTAGATATGTGGGTTATTATTTTACAGATCTACTAGCAATTCATCTTCAGTTGACATTTTAATGCAGCACAACATAGGACTATAAAGAAATGAAATCCTCCTACATTACTGTTTTCATAAAGAAACCACTTGTTAAAGTTATTATTTTCATTGCAGTTTAATGTTGTTTTTTCATTTGCCCATAACAGACCAACCAGTTTCTGATACCTGACCTCAAGCAAACCAATACAACTAAACCATATCCTGTCAACACTTCTACATTTTCAGTAATTGTATACATCTATATTTATAATGGTATTTTTACAAAACTCACAGTAATGAAAACAGAAATATGAACTTCAAAGAGGAGAAGAAAGATTGGTAGCTACATTTCTTAAAAGCTTGATAATACACGAAAAGGTTTGTTTTTACCATAGTGTTTCCTTTCTATTTTAAAATCTGAAGCAGATGAAAAAATCCAGATCATTAAGGACAGAATAATAACACTTAACAGAAAGCAGTACCCAGACAGCCCCCAGGGACATAGCTCACTTTTGTTTCAACACTCTGTCTCTAGACATGGCTAAACTGTTCTAGCAGACCTGTGAAAAAAACAAATATTGATATATTGATATACACTTTCTATCTGAGCTGGATCACCAATCTTTCCTTCCACCATCTACCCACTCCCCCAAAGGAAAAAAAAATAAAAAAGCACCAAATAAGTGTCTGCCAGCAATCTGAGGAGTCTCTACAAGCGAATTTATGTAAAATTTTAATAGTATATCTTTTAATTTAGATGTCACTTTATTTGCCCACTGTAGGAAATGAAGGCATGAGTGAAATAAGGGAGTGGACACAGCTGCATATTTGATGTCTTGTATTTTTCAATCTGTTAAGCAGTTGACTTTAAAAAGTAAGGATTTAATTCCTATGTCATCCACTGAAACGGAGAATGAATTATAAAGAATTCATTTAAAAAAACCCAAAACAAAAAAAAAACAATACACCCCCACACATACACTTTCTGTAAATGTTAACACTGAATATTTAGACCAGATGAGTAAACAGACATTAAACATAAATTTCAACTGAAAGGTCTAATGATCGTAAGTATAGTTGTCCAAAAAAACCAAAGAACTGCAGGCACTTAGGCACTACAGCACTACGAAGTTTACGCTTCTGTAGTCATCCTTCAGACTACAACTACAGAGAATGCAAATATCTTATTTTGTTTGTTTTGTTTTGCTCCTACTGTCTATAACTCACACCTACCCTGCTTCTGAAGGTGTCCTTGTCTTGTGGAACCTGATTTATGCAGCTCTAAGCAGATAGTTATGCATTCAACTATTTTACCCAATTGGAACATTCTAATTTCCAAAAGCATTTTATAATCAGATTATACCATGTTGACATTTATTTACAAATTATAGTGTTTCCATGTATCATAGCCCTTATAATCGTGAACAGCTTTAGAAGAATTCTCTGTGGAAGACAGCTTTGATAGAAAATCGTTTCTGTACTCCCAGTTAATTACTGATTTTTTTTCCACCAATTACAAATTTGAACTCAATCCCACAGATTTATAATTTACAATCGGTAGCCAATGCATACAAATTACTCCTGCTTCTCTTTTAAACATGACTAAAAGTTCAATTTATTAAATGTTAAATCATATGAATTATCCACAGTAAAATGCTGTGTAGTTAAACCTTCTCTGGCTACTGGACATCACAGAATAGTTATTTATTTTATCTAATCAATCTTAAAAGCTACTAAAGTCTTTTCTACACTCAGCATATGTGTTTGCACTCTAACCTACTAGATTAGTATTGCCAACTTAGACTCTTAATCAATTTAAATATATATATTTAAAAGCACTAGGACAAATAATACAAGTAAAACAGAAATTGTAGATTGAAAAAGGATGATTAACCTGCTAAAAAAAAACCCCAGCCAGCAAGGCAGAGAGAAACATTAATTTAGACTTCCTGCTCTAGTAATTCAGTCACTGACTCATAGTAGACTGAGGTTCCAAAATTTACCTCACTTACAAGGAAACTGCTCTTCTATGCAATTTATTTCACTCCTTTACTCCCTTTTCCACCTGACCCTTCAGCTGTATGAGAGAGGGCTCTGTACCAAACTATTTGAAAATAAGTAAACAGGGACAAAACATCATTTCTTGCAGGTTTGCTTACAGTGACAGAGCACACAGAAGAATGTTCCCCAAGTTCAACAATGCTAATGAGTCTAGAATTCATGTATTTTCCTGAAAGCCTCTTCAGCAGAGGTTATGGAAGCTTACATCAGCAGATGTTACAAATATTATCAAGGGAGTCTCTTTTCTGATGGATACATCAGGGAATGAAGTCATAACAAAAAAAAGAAAAAAGACCAGGCAAAACTGACTTCGTAACATCTAGCTTAGGACAACCACATATACAGCATTTTGGTAGTTTGCTTTTTTGCCAACTAATGCACTATAAGATATAATGTATGAAGAAATTATAAAGACTCTTGATTAGGTCAATAGAGTGCTTTCAAGTAATTGCAAAGAGAAGAAACGAGACAACATATAGCAGTATCTTTACATGTCACTGAAAAAGTACTGCAAGAGATGACATGAATAAATTACCTTTAGCTCTGCATATTACAGATTTGCACCCTAAGATAGCAGCAAATAGATGGCTATCTTATCCAGAAGATAAAAAGAAACATCCAGTTCTGTAACTTCAACCTACCTGTGTGACAGATTGAAATAGGTACAGGGCTACTGATTAAAGGAAAAGTTGTTAGAAACATAAATCCTTGTGTATCTGCATTCTTTTTATAATGAAAACCATCCTAAAAATATCTGAGTAACAAATGCAGAGCAGCAATCTTTTCAATAATTATCTTACTGCAATGCTTTCCCCACCCTGCCTGGAGAAAAGCTGTTCACTTTCTACTTCAGGCTATCACCAGTAGTATTTTAGAAGGTGCTGTTGAGAATCAAATTAAGACTGTTACTAAAAACAATCCTATCCAATTGATAACTTGATCAATTTTTCTGATGCTTATAACGAAATTTCCTCTACTTAGCTTTCTGTTTTCAATTACAATAGATTGTGATTGCAACAAAAGACATAAACACTTTTCAGTTTAGTTTATGCTAAGAACAACTTTAAGGAGACAATTCTTCGACTTGTGAAGTAAAACGGTAAATTGTAAAAGCTTTCACAGAGGTCAAAGTACTGTGAACACAAGTGTATTATATACTTTATATAACACTTTATATTAGTGAATATAAAGCAATTGTGAAGCTACTGTTGTGAAAACAATCTTTATGCATATTAGAAATGTGTCTGATATGTATTTCCAGAAGAATTCTTTTACTCCTAAATATATGCATACAATTCTTAACAAAAAACCACAAAAAACCCCAATGAAACCAAACAAAATCCCCCCCAAACAAACAAAACCAAACAAATAAAAAACCCTAAAAAACCCAAAAACCAACCAAACCAAAACAGCAATGTTATTCAAAAAAATCTCTCAAAAGCATTTCCTAATGATTTTGCTGTATCTTTGTGACTACACCAATATTTACAGTGTACAAAGTTTGAAGCTATGTTGCTCTCTATATGCAGTTTTTAGAACATTCAGCATTTAATATTGGTGGAATTAATGATTTAAAAAAACCCCAATGCATTATGTGAATAGTACTTTCATCCCTACAATCATAACAAAAATAAATCTTCATTTCACTGAAATTGTTTTGACATGAATTAGTTATATGATAAATCTCTTATCATACATTCCCACATTTTTTTCTTAAACGTGCCTAAAATAAATGTTTTTTGCCTCATTATTAGAAAACAGAGGTTTAATCCTGAGAGTGCACTGAATAAACAAACACATTATGGTCTAGATAGCCTTATATTGACATGCTTAATTCAGTAAGAATTCAGGAAAGTGATTTTGTACATAACTTCCACATACAAGCAAATAATCAAGACGGTAAAATATTTATTACTAAAAAGAGATATAGAATCTCCTGAAATACTGATAATATTTGTTGTTGCTGATCCTTTTTAAGTGACTCCTTTAAGGCTTTATGCTATTTGGTTTTCCCCCCTCTTTTATCAGGATTTCACTGCCACAGGAAACCACCAGAAATATAAATGAGTCTGTAAGCAGTCAAAATACTAACTCAGATGTGCTTACTAAATGGTGTTTGTTGTTTCTATTTGATTTTTTATTTTTATTTTTTAATAAAAAATAATAATGGTAATGGGAGCACTAATGGATTCCTTGACCAATCCTTTTACCTAAAATCTCAAAGGCTCTGTGTGGACTCTTATTAAAGTCTAAAGGAACACTCTCTTTGAATGTAATAGGGCTAAAGTGCATTATAGCATTTAGTAAGTATCAGACTCTGTGTCTCACAGCAGGACTTGGTACTCTGAGCAGTGTGTTAAATTCTCCTAGTGTTTTTCTTCATCATACTGCTACATTTTGCTCAGCTTCATCTCTATTCACCAAACCTGACTGCTTGTATTTTCACCTCCTCCTATCAACAGATCTCTGAAATATTGGAATAATACTCCTTAACAGTAATGTGGTGATTTGTTGGGAGGCAAACTAGGGGCTGGTTTGAATTTCAGGCCTCCTCCATAAGCATGGCACAAAACAGGCTTCAGCAGTTCCAGTCTGCTAAAACACCCCCAGTAACTCAACGGATGCCCCCACAGTTTTATTCTCTTACACCTATGTTTATTCTCAAGCTATTTGATGTCATGCCACTGAAAAAATGGAATATGCAAGGTACAGATATGTCAAACAGAGGAAATTACACACATAGCAAATTTGACAATCTGTACAGATGAAGCTGAAGTGATCTATGGGTGAAGCAGATAGCATGGAGCAGTGGGGAGGGGAGCAGACCCCTCACCCTCACTGGCAGCACTACCAACAGAAATCATGAACCTCCTGAAAGGCAAAGCCCAGCAAGCAAGGCTACCCTGGACTCAACTCACAGACAAGTGTAGACCCTACAGGATAGTACTTTCTTTTTGTTCTCGGGGGGATGAAAAACACAGTTTCACAAATCAAACCAGCAAGACAAGACACCTTAACTGGATAAAGTAAAAAAAAACCCCAAAACCAAAAACAATCCCCCCCCCAAAAAAAAAACAACAAACAAAAAAGCCCAAGACAAAACAAACAAAAACGGGGAAAAAAACAACAAAAACCCAAACCAAACTGAATCCCAAACCTTTCTATCATGCACTGGCACGTAATACACCTTTCTTTAGTGAAAAAGAACTTCTAGTTCTTCAGCTGTGAAAAACTGGAACTGGAGAAAGAGCACAGCCAAGCCAATCACAGGTAGAAGGGTTTGTGTCACTAATTCACAGTGTACAAGGAACTTAGAGGGAAAGGCAAGTTTAACATCACTTACGTGCTGTTTCTCTGTTGCTGTCTTCTTTGCTACGTAGAGGAAGTCAGTACTAAAATTTGTTGCTGATACTTGCAGGTCAGGTTTAGACAAAAACAACCAATTCTTTATCCTACCATCACACTGACTTTTTAATTTAATCGTCTGAAACACTGGAATAAAGCTCTTATCATGTCCCATTGAAACTAGGCAGAGTTCAGCGACCAACAAACAAGTAAAATTCAGCAGTTCAGCATCCCTGACCACAGATCAGAACTACTTCTAATGTTCAGATTTCAACATTAAACAGCTCTTTTTAAAACAACTGTCTTCAGTTAACTAACCATCATTAGTGTCAGCCTCACACACAGTCATTTTCTTGTTGACACCATCTTATCTTGCTGCCACGGTTTCCAAACAGCAACAGTTTAGCTTCTGAATGACAGAACCATAAAGTTTGCAGGTATATGTTGTTCCAAATGCAAAATCCTGAACAAAGCAGTTCGGCATTGACACCCTAGAATCTCCAGGCTTCTGAACCTAACTGAATAGAGATTAATTCAAAAAGATTAATTCTATTTGGTTAGAAATTTTGGTGTGAACAGAGAAAGCAGTATTGCTTCCCCACAAAAATTCTGCTTTCAGCAGCCAAAAATACTGTGATTGTTCCCAAAAGTTCTTCCCATTGCCCTGTGCCAGGCCAAGGTATTTATTATTTGTATTAACACAGCATTTAAGAATTGCTGTCATGATCCCAAGGGCAAAGAAGAGCTATACAAATACAGAATAAAAGGTCATTTCTTGTCATGACTGTTCTTAATTGGAGGCATGAAAAGCTTTATCTAAAACATCATTTTCTTTGGATTTATTAGCTCTGATTAAAACTGGCATTTGATATTTATTTATGTCACAGTTCACACTAAATACTACATAAGCTCAAATATGAGAGAAACCATTCTAGCAAAAAAAGGAACAAGCTCTTGATTTTAAAATTCAGAAGTCATTCCAAGAATGAAATATAACGTAATAAATAACAATGGAACACATTTCAAGACTATTTTTAATAACAAAAATCTTTCCCAACTGCTATACCATCTTGTCTGGCTAAAGAAACGCTTCCACCCCTAATCCCCATGAGCAACAAAGCCCTGAGGGGTTTATTGGTTACATTTACCTTTGTAATTCCTTTGTTTAAGGGTCATACACCCATTTTCCTCTCAATCTGCCTAATATTACTATTCAATGTAGATGTGTCAAGAAAGGTATATTTCACTTCCATCCTTTGACTATTTCTTCAGGCTTAAACAACATTCCAGCTCACTACAGTATTTTCAAGAGTGTTGCAAGTCACAGAGCACAGGTCTACTACAGATGTATAAATCATGGACTGCAAAAAGTTATCACTGCTAATACATCTTCTCAAATTCACAATATTTAGTTTATCTTCATAGAGACCAGAGACAGCTTATTAATTACAGAGTTCCAAACTTGGCATTTAGAGTGCTCTCACCCTTCCCTCACAGCACTTGTCAGTTTTGGGCTCTTGCCATCACCACTATACTATAGAAAATCAGTAAATCAGAATTCATTATATGATTCAATCAGTTTTCCAAGTACCTAATTTACCCAAGAAGAATTTCATGGCCTCTAAAATTATTTTCATAATCCTTTTTAGCCCATGTTTCCCTTTCTACTTCTTGTGTAATAAAATGCAACCTTTTGAAACAAACCTAGACATGTAGCTCAGGTACATAGGGTATTCCCCAATCCTGCCAATGAAATAAAAAACTTCTAATCTTACACATGAAACCTTTAGGAAAATTTATGGGCAGTGTATTACATGAATCAGCTGTGATTATCTGTCCTCTCTTTCAGCATGTATTGCTCAAAAAAATTACTGAGATTACAGTTTCAATTTCATAAGATGGGTGAATATTTCTTCATATTTCATAACCTTAACTTTTATATTCTTCTCTTTACATCAGCAAATACATCCCATGATCAGAGTTAATCATATGCAGATTCACTCAGCTGCTGTTCAGTGCTTTTAAAAAATAAACAAATGCTTAATACACACAAGGGTTATATTGCATTTGGTGGCTGTCTTTTTTTACTGTTTTTCCTAATACCAGCTAATACCAGCAGGCTCTACACTGATGTGAACCAGTGAGGCACCAGTTCTGCACTTTGATAATTATCCTTTTCCACTTCTCAATTGCTATGCATGTCCTTACTGCTAAAGTTCATGTTGGTGTCAAACTACTGTACGTGATACAGCCAAATCAGAAAAACGTGGAGATTTCTTGACCATTTGGTCTCTGAGTTGTTGTATTCCAGCATCAGTAGCTACAGAAATCCATTAAGGTTAGCATGAAATGTTAAACATACATACATACATTTATATACATATATATAGACACACACACATCTATATATGTATACACACACACACATATATATAATGTCTAGTCATATGAGCTTTCATGCATATGGCTGAGTCTTTTTTTCCCCATTATTTGAATCTCCTGAGGTTATGAGTACTAACCTGACAGTGTTTAAAAGCAGCTCATGTCAGTCAATCAGTTTATCTCGAGAGACAGCTGTGAAACTTGATTTGGATTCAACAAATATTGTATGCCATGTGGATAGATGCCTAAAAATCAGCTAGAATAGGCTACTTAATTAAAGCCATATGTTCCCATCAGTTACGCACCGCACACGGAAGCAGCTGGTCACAAGTTATACAACTTACATGCAAAGTGCTAGTAAACCCTTTATGTGGGAAATTAATGTCTAGATGGCATTCTGACAGTGCTGGCTAGGACCCTTCGATACTTGGATGTACTTCATTCAGGTACAATGCTGTACTGTACTTAGATGGTTGCAAAATACTATTTAAACCTTGATCCAGTGCAAGAATAAAACAGCAAGTCTCAACATTTTGGGGTTTTAAAAATTTTGTATTGCAGTACGGAAAACTCACAAATAAATATTAAAATAGCACCAACAGCTAGGATTAGCTGCAATGGTTTAATCAGTAGTTAGACTGATGACCAGAGAAACTGGAATTTAAATGTATAATTCTTCAAGGTTTCTTCAGACTGTGCATTTTTATCAGACCTGTGAAATCAGTAAGACCTTGATGATGAGCCTCAAAATTTCACAATCAATTCCCTATATCAAGAGAAAAAAACATTGACTGAGGACTATGGTACTGGTTTGTGCCTTGGTAGTGACTGATAATTAGTTAATGCTATAACTCCTATTGGCAGGTACTAGCCAATGGCAATGGTAATGAAAAAAAAAAGTTTTACTTGCAGTGGGGCTCTTTGTAATTCAGTTAGTGTATAAGATGTCTTATGTCACTGCAAATTTAAAAGCACAGTTAAAAGAAGTTTGGCCAGGCAAAGGGACAAGCCTTTAGTTCATTAGAAAGTCTGGATGGAAAAAAGTTCCCCTGGCTTTTCTAGGAAATACTGACTTCATCTGGCTGGCTTTGCAAGAGCTAAATATAGGTACACCATAGAAAACAGAACTGTGCTAATACAGGGTTTGGGTTTGTTTTCCCTTTTAACAAAAATGTACAATCTGGCTCAAACAAAGTATTGTGAAAAACCCTTAAAAACCAAAGGAAATTCTGTATGATCCTCAAAGGAATGTGTTTGCAAGCAGTAGCTTATAAAGAGTTCAACAGTGCAAATCCACAGGCAAATTTTATGATGAAATTATAAGGTATTTTACCCCTTGTGGCATAATAATGCCAGTTTCCAGAGGGGCTGCAGTTTGGCCCATCCTTGAGAGAACAAACCTTGGTTCTCATTTCTGTCATGTTTTTGGGCCACTCATTTTCAAGAATGGTTTCAAGAACATAAGGTTTCAACCAACTGGCTAGAAAAGCAATCTGGAGAGGAACGTATTGACTCTCTTAGATATCTGATGGGGCCATAAGCTGAATACATTCCAGTCCTTTAGCCTACATATGGCATAAATAATATTGCATAATGATGCTATTTTTGGCAAGTGTGATAATGAAGCTATGCATATATCTACGAGAAGATAAATTTTCATTCCTGTTCTAAACCAGGACAAACTAAGGTACAACTTCATCATCAGCTTTTACACGTATGAATCCTGTGCCTTCACAGCCAAATGTTTGTGATACTAAATTTTCTGAATACCAGAAAGGTTAAGACATGTATTGCTTTGGGCACAGCACTGGGAATACAAGGACTATTAACCATTAACCCCATTAACCATTTCACTAAATATGCACTGATGTGAGACATCTTTATATAGTGACTGAATTACAAAGAGCCTCATTGCAAGGAAACTGTAGTCTCCTTTTATTTTTTCAATGCAATTACCATGCATTCTGCATCCATTTGAGACACTGGCTCCCAGTTTGACCTTGGAGTCTTGTAGCTGTTAAGTACTTCAACTAACAATATCAATTTTTGCTTCTGTTATTGAGAGCTAAATCAAGAATAGAAAAATAAGACTCCTAAATCCACTTGGTGTTTGTAACTGGTTAGATGTTCCATATACATGTTTTTATATATTCAAGTTAGTGGAAAACAGATTTTTGTAGCCATTTAGGGGGTGTTCACATTCCACCCATCAGGAGTAAATGTCTATATATTTTTAAGAAGAATATAGGGCCCAGTATGCAATCTTCTAGATTGACCTGACCAGCAAAACTATGTAATACATTCTGGAGCTAGAATTCCTCAGCAGCACTTTAAAAACTGTTTGCAGCCTGCATATGAAATTTTACGCAAATTAATGGCAAGCAGAGGCTTCCAGAAAGTCACCTCTTGGGGAATTATTAATTTCCCAGTCTTCTTCTATCACCCAAATACATGAATTTTGTGTTATTTTACATGTTTTACTTTCAGAAACCTTATTTTTTTAGTCTAACTTGAAAAAACATCTTTAACTGCAAGGCTTAGTTGTTCTTGGCAGCTGACCATAAATTATCAGAACAAGGCAACCAATAAACATACATGTTAAAACTCAATGACTGTAGCCATCAAAACAGTCATTGGAATATTTATACTCTGTGAAACAAGGGAATTAGAGAAGCTGTCACTCTTTTTGACAGAAAAAAGACACCATACATGCTGTTTAACTTCAAATATAGTTAAAAAGAAATGGTACACAAAACTATACAGATCCACAGTTTAAGCAATGAGCCAAGGGTGAGGAAGACCTTATTCTATGCTGGTTTTAACTGTATTTCACATATGTACATGCTCCTTTTCTGTACCATTTTAAATTATTTTTTTCTGTGAACTACAAAAAAATGATTCTTGCTATTAACCCCACTTCTAAACTGTCATATGAATCAATTGGGTCTTTTAAATTCAGTACCCTTAAAATAGCTTCAGTGAAGCCCTATATGGCACATATCAGCAATCACTTTTTGAGATTTTAAACAGAAGAGGGAGTAAAGGCTGAGGAGATTGACTGAGAGGATGTGATGAAGGAAGACATTTAAAGAACAGAATGTTTTTTTAAGTGAAGTATTTGCATTGACAATACTTTAGGAACATTATGAACCGTCCTATGAAGAAATACATAATATGGTTCAAATCAAACAGGCCAGCTTGGTAAATATCAAACTGCTGTATATTTTAGCTTTGCAAGAAATGGGAAATTTGCCCACTACTTTTCCACACATTTGCCTTTACATAAAAAATTCTTTCTCATGGTAACAGACAGATAAGAAGTCCACAGTATTACATATAAAATAAAAGCTTGCTTAATAAACACTCTGGTCATTGAGATGGTATAATCATACTATTGTATCTATTTTCTACTGTGATACCCTTAAATCTTATTTTTATGCTCTTTGCATTATTTTGCTACTCTGTTGCTTTCAAAAATGTAGGCTTTTCATTTATATATCTACTCTGCCATTTGAAATTTCTTTTGCTATACATGAGCAGCATTATAGCATCATGTACATTAGAGCAGCAAATGACAGTACACAGGCAGAGGAAGTGAGAAGCCAAGAGCAGCTCTAGCAAGCTGGAATGGGAAGGACCAACTCCAGCAGCCCCAGTAACAGCCTACCTGTATACTGCTATTTCCCCTCCTTCTTTCCTTTCGAGTGGGAATTCCTGGTATGATTGAAGTATATGGGAAAGGTCCCACTGACCAAGGATTCACTGCAGACATAGAGTTTATTATGATCCCTGTCTAAATAGGAAATAACACTGAACACTGCCATTGCTAAATAAGCACTATTTCTTTCATAGATTTTTTTTTTCCCCAGAAATGGTATCATCTTGCACTGAAAATTCAAGTGATGAAAGTAAGCAGATTATTATCGCCCTGACTAATTTTCTTTGGTTTTAAGTTTCAGTGGTTCATGTCCAACCTCGATTTGTCTAGCTTCAGCTTATATCTTGAGGAACTTTGCTATCTTAGCAGACTGCTGACTACAATATATTTTCTTCCCATTAAGGTGCATTTAGACTGATAAAGTTGTCTCATCACTGTCTTTTGCAATAAAGCTCTTAAACCTTCTGAACTACTCTAACCACACTTTTCTGAACTTCCTTGAATCTTTCAACATCCTCTTTGAAATATGGATGTCACAGCTAGACAAATTTACCAAGACTGAATCAAAAGCATGTTATGTTTACTCAGTCCTCCCCTCAGAAGAAATTCAAGGACCATATTTGCCCTTCCAGCAAGAATTTATATGTAAGTGATTACTGAATATGGAAAATTAGTGCTTCTGAATTGCTGCTTTGTAGTATGACACCTTCTACCTGTAAGTCCTGTGCTTCATTTCTAGCTATCTGACAGGGTCAAAATAGAAACCCTCTAAAAGTGGTTAATAAGATTAGCTATTATCACCGAGAAATGAGAAGAAAGATTTAGGTTGATGCAGATAACATGCTTGCTAAATAATTTGTTCTTGAGATTTGCCCCTGTTATTTCCACTATTTGGTATCTGCTAACCTTTTTGACAGGCTGAAATGTACACTATTCAGTGATAACGAATTTAATCTCCAAGAATATATTCTGTGCCCTAGTATTAAGTTAATCTCAGTGTTGCGCAATAAAACAGAGTTTGTCTGAAACCACTGTTTCTATTCTAAAATTTTGTATTTTGCAGTCTGATAATCTGAAACAATTTTCAGAGGTATTCCAGAATTGGCCTGGAATGGAAATTAGAGTACTGGATCAAAAAGAATATGTGTGGGACTCTGGGATCTGGTGAGAAAGAATGTGAAAAGGGATTACAGATGTGAAATCTGCTGATTTATCTAAATTAATTTAGACAAAATTGATGCACTCATTTGTGTGGTTGCTTTTAAAGTGGTTAAAGAGTGGTCAAAATTGATTTAGTTTAATTGGGTTAAGCTGAAACTGTTTTAGCCACTTTTAAACTGCTTCAATGTCCACACAAAGCAGTTAAACCTACTTAGCTAAATGGAATTAGAAACTGATTTTGTTAAGCAGGAACAATTCCTATCACACAAAAGTGACAGATAAGTAACAGAGTTAAAAAGAGAGAGTGGTGAAGATGAGGATGTAATAAATGGGCATTACAGGATAAATGAATGAACCTTAAAGAGGGAAAAAGAGCGAAGGGCTGAATACAAATTAAGATATGAATAGGTATATATATAGAGAAAGTAGAAAAGCAGGCCAAACACACAGTGGGGAAAGAAGAGCGGTTTGACTTTAAACTTCCTAGAGAACAAACAAGAACAGAAATAGTTAAGACAAAATAAAGATTTTATAAACCATGCTTCTAAAGACAACCATCTATGTGCTGGTCTGGCAAAGCTACTATTGATTTTTGCCTGAGTAGAGACTGAGCCTCTAATTTGGCTCTAAGAGTGGAAATTTGTTCATTCTTGCCATGTACCCTCTCAATGAACTATTGTAAGAAAACATGGTTATTATGATCTTTTGCTAAGATGCCAGGTGGTAGCACTTAAAACCTCTTGCTATGGGAGTAGAAAGGGGATTTATTTTCATTATTCATGAGAGCCATTTTTAAGGGATAACTAGTAACACGAATGTAGTTGCAAATCAAGTGATATCAAGTGTACTTACTTCTGGGGTTACAAAATGAAATGAGGTGAGGGAGTTACTTAAATTTTTGACAATTTGGTATGAAATACAGGTATAATGCAGCAACAAAAAGTTATAAGCACCCAATTTCATTAGCCCCATGACTTTCTAATGTTTTGTTTGCATAAACACACATTGGTGCCATATAGGCAAATCTGATTAGTGAATATTGTGCACACAAGATTAAGTGCTGCTTTACATTGTAAGCTTCATTTTGATATCTGATCTGACAATTCAGAAATATTGGTCTTCGTGGTTATTTGCTGTTCATGTAATTTTCTGGCACAGACATATTTTTTCCCCTGAAATTCTGAAAAATAAAAGCAAAAAGACCAAAACAAATAAACCAAAAAACCCCCCCACAAAAAAACCCCCACAAACAAGCAAATTAACACAAACACTAAGAAAAAAAAAATAATAACCTGCAACGACATGAAAAGGATTTGGCAGTGGAACCATGAAATTAGAAATTTTCAAAATTAAATATTACAATTAGAAAGATAAATCTGACTGAAGTTGCCCAGAGCTTTTCAGAAGTCCTGAAAATAAACATTTCCTCCTGAGACAATGGTATTCTCTCTCAATCAAACAGATAAATCTAGACTGAGTAACAATAAGACTGAAAACGGTATTTAAAAAATACAACTCAGTTACCATCTCTTCATTTTACCTCCAAAAGAATTATAACCTAGAAAATTAAAAATCCCAAATACAATATTCCTTCTTTACTCATCAAGAAATAATTTAAGGAACTTATTTTCTTCAGATTTTGAAGGCAATGTGAGAGTATAAGGATTATATAGCTGTAAAAAAGTAACTGAAGCTTTAGGTCAAAATTTATAAGGCACTTTCAAATATCTGGACTTGGCATAACTTTAGAAAGAACCTATTAAGCATTATGTCAGTTAAGCTATAAACACAGGTGAAAAAGAAAAGGTACAATGAAGAAAAAAAACTCTGCTGCTGTAACTGAACATCCCTAAGGTATCTCTGACCTGGTCTGGTATGTGCACACAGAACAGCATTACATGAAGGAGGCTGCTCACATCCTGGGCTCATGCTCAGGCAGCACAATGTATATCTTTACCCATGTAATGGAAAATCCACAGAATAGATTACTTGCAAATGAACAAATGTATAAGAATAGCATTGCTATTTTATCTGTGCTTAATAGTATGAATTCAAAATGTGCAAAGAAAGTTATTGGATGCTCCATGGATACCATAGCCCTGGAAGGGTTCAAGGTCAAGTTGGATGGACCTTGGGCAACTTGATTTTTTCGCAGGCTTTTGCCCTCTGAAGCTACAATAAAATGTAAGACTGTGATTTTGGCTAGTAAAACAAAGCATTTTAACACCAAAAAACCAAACAAAACCCCCAACCCCCGCCCCCACCAAAAAAAAACAACAAAAAAACTAAAGGTTTGAAACAGGAATTTTAAGGATCTACTTGTCTGTACATTTCTTTAGTAGCTACATACAGCCTACATAAATGTTACATTTTTTTTTTTTAATATGAGAACAGAAATCACCATCAACTCAAACATTAAGGAGATCATATGTTGAGCAAGGGAGAAAATTTCAGTCTTTTTCCATGCATTTTCTCCGGGTGATAGATTAAGTTATATTGCAAGATTCAGCTTCAAACATTAACTCACACAATTAGCCAGAAATAATTAGACAGTCAGGTGAGAGAGTATTATTCGTCATTCACTGTGATTTCTCATCTTATGACCTATACAGATTTTCATAAGGTGAAGGCCAAAATGGACTACAGCATTTTTATTTGACTAGCATTTATGAATTCATGTATCATTATATAAATATTACCTTTGATTGAGATCTCATTAAAGGTCTCTCTGTCTCATATCAAAATGTCAATAACACTCCAAAGAAGGGAAATGTCATTTAACTAAGGCTGTTCTTATTAATAAGTTCAAAAATGATCATAGAAAATTACTTTTTTCTTATTAGACTCCCATTGTTATTTTTTTATTCCTTTTTTTTTTTTCCTTTTTTCAGAGTTATTTTGCTAAGAAAGCAGAAACCAGGCATTTATCTTCCTGAAGAACTATCATAGAACCCTCCTGCCACAGTGTTTCTTTTTGGCTTAACACAGCACTTTTTCTAGACACTGGCATAGCCTTTCTTCCTCTCAGTTTCATAACACACTCAATGCAGAAAAAAATAAATACCGTCACCATAGTGAAACTCTCATTCAAATCAAGAGAGGCAAGTAGAAACCCAGAGTGCAAAGACATTTTCGTTATTACCCAACTCCTGACCCAGCACCAATGCTTAAAACTGGGTATATTCACTCCCCTGAAGATTCTTCAGGCACTGCTGTTTCAAAAGTACGGATGCTTCCTTCCTTGTAATCCTAGCAGAAGGGAATGTGGTTGGATATTTCAGGTAGTGGTAAGTCAGTTTCATGTGTCGGGTTACAGACAATATTTTCAAACAAGGAGACACATCAGTGAACATCTGACATCAGCCCCTTTGACATGGAGTTTCCCCAAGGGGAAGAATGGCAAGAAAAATTCTTTCAGTCATCAGCTATGGGATTTTACAAATGCAAGGCAGCAGATCTTTTACCTGCCACTCTCTATGGGAATCAAAATGCTGCAGTCATTTAGACAAGTCCTATATGCATCAGAATTGGATTTCTACGCTATGTGTGTCATGAGGTTTGGGTTTCTTCCCCCCCATTTGGCCAAGATCGGCAAGACTGGATCAATACAAGCTGTGCATCTTGCTATTCCTAAGTACTAGCTGCATAAAATCCAGAAAATGCCAATTTACGTCTGCTTCTCCAGACAATACCAAGACTTGTGCTATTTATTTCCTTTAACATTCTGGATTACCCGATCTGTTTGAATGCAAGGATACTTCTAAGAAAGAAGTAATGCAATAACACACAATACAGATTAATTATTTTTTAAATATGAGATAAACATGGCAAAAAATTTTTAGGGTAATGGCTCTAGACAGCAAACTGTAAATGGCTAATACCATGAGCAGCTCTGAAGTGACTGGTACCAATTCTGATGCTTCTCTTGTATCACAGAATCATCTGAGTTGGAAAGGACCTCGCAGATCATCAAGTTCAAATCACTGCCATATTCACTCCAAAATCATGTCCCTGAAAGTGTCATAACCCTACATTTTTTAACACTTTCAGGCCTGGTGATTCCGCCACTTCCCTGGGCAGCCTGTTCCAATGCCTGACTACACTTCCAGTGAAGAAATTTTTCCTAATAGCCAATCTAAAGGTACCCTGGTGCAACATGAGTTATAAAGTATAACATCATGAGTGAAAAGGGAAACATGAAAAGCCAGAGCAGAAAACTAAGGAGAGCATATGTGAGCACCCTAGACAATTCAGCAGCTGAGGAGCTCCTCCTTTGCTGGTGTAGGGACTGCAATGGCTGCCTGAACAGTCTTTCCATTGCAGCAGTACTGCATGGAACGCCAAGGGCAGAGCCCCAGGCAGAAACCCCATTACACAGGCTGCCTTGGGAAGGGTGCTTTGCCTACTCTACACAATTACTGAGGAGTGTGTGTGTGGCGCGGTGGCACTAACATAATGTGCAGGTGCAGGTGGGTGCACACTGCACCACAGCACACAGCTGCGTCCGTGTGCCTCCAGAGATCTGGATGGGAATCATCGTCTGTGCTGAGACTGCTTAGCAGGACGTGCTGGAAAGCATTGACTCTTACTCCTGTGTGCCACACCAGTCCATTCAGCCTTGGTGACATCACCAGTAACATAAAATGACAGCACAAAAGCAACAATTTTGACCCATTCTTTGGCATTTTATAAGCCTAAGTAGTCTTGGGATTATCACAGAAATAAAGAATAATGCGCTATGTTATATCCTCAGAGCTCCAGTTTAAGTGAAGAAACTGCAAAATCACAAATAGTGAATAGAGAGTTCCTTGGCTGTGTCAGTAGAGGCTCTTTAGTACAAATTGTTCCAGTAAGGACATGGAATAACTTATGTTCAGTAATTTGCTTCTAGTTCCACCTGGTTCAGATGGTAACATAAGACTAAGTGTTTCTTGGCTAAATCCACCCACTTTCAGTTTAGTTAAATCATGTTCCTTTTGGGGCTTTGCCATCAAAATGTAGAAAACACACAGATCTGGAGATATAAAGAATATTTTTGTACCACAAGAATATCAATTAAGCTATCAACTCTCTAGATATGTAAATAATGCTAAATGACAGACAACTCAAGGTCTCAGATTTTTATGTATTGCCCCCCCGGTATAACATAAAACATAAATTCAGTAGCGTATATAATTTGAATGTCTGATATACTATTGTTATTTTAACATATTTTGGGACATGAGATCTTCTCATATATATGCAAGTCTCCCCAAACTGCAAACTGCTTCCTAAACAGCATTTGTTGAATATCTTAAAGAATCTCTATCTGGCCTCAAGATTGACTGCAGTTATATACCATACACATGATTGTGTATGGTGGATGACAAAGTAACAATTCCCTGTGCCAATTTAATATCCAACTCACACATTAAATTTCTCCCTTAAATTTGTAGAGGTGCCCACCTTAAATCTAAGATTTTTATGTTTGATTATTTGTTCTCTTAATTCCTCTGTGTCCAGAATGCCTTTGTTACTCTTTTTTGACTTATCTTTCTACCTAATAGCATCAAGAATGCAACAGTTATGACTACATAAAACACACTAAAATAGCATCATATCCTGTTCAATATGCACCCAAAGGATCAATATCTCAAATGAATTTCCTAGTGCTAACAGCAATTTTGCAGGTAGTCAACAGGTAAACTGTTCTTTTAAACTAAGACAATCAGAACTAGAAGACAGAGGAAAAAATTTCCAATGGCTATCATACTCCTATTTCCTAACCAATAAGTAATTCTAAGCAATTAATTAAGAATTTATTTCTTAAGTATCTATAATTAAATATCTATAAATTTAACTTGATCTAAAATGCCTATAAAATGGGTTTCCCTATTTTTTACCTGTTATAGATTGGGTTTTATACTGTGTTCTCAGAAATAACTGTACTTCATGTCCTCAATGGGCACTTGAGTCAGCATGATTATGATTTCTTTGGTCCCTCTCAGCTACACACAGGCAGTCTGAAAAGACTCAGTAGGGCTCTGGCAGACCTGTGAAAGTAAAGTTCTGAGACAGGATCTTTAATGGCATGACAAAAAGGTAAATGATCTTGTCAGGGAGAAGTTGGTAAAGCAACTAATTTACATAAACTTGTTTACATATATCAGGATTAACTCTCACATGAAAACAGAATAATTACAATTTAAATCTGAGCTATTTTTCACATAATTCTACATGTGTACACAGAGACATATGTCTTGCATCTTAGCCAGGTGAAGGTATCAGTGCACACACAGCCGACCTTATGTTCTGTACAGCTTGCATATCTCATAAATCTTTTCCAGATTCAACTTACCTCCATTGCTACCCTCACATGTCTTAAAAATCTCTGCCTTTTTAATTCAAGCAAATTCCTCAGTCCTTCTTCTTACTTTAAGCTCCAAATGAGTGTTATGAAAAACCTTAAAGGCTATTCACCTTACTCCTGACTTCCATATAAAGTCTTGTTGGCTTCTACCTTTCCTTGATACATTCCTGTCATCACTAACAAGCAGAATTACAAAATCTAGACAAGGACAAAAAATTCAATATCATTTGAATAGAGATGCTTCTAAGCATGTGTGAAACCCCTCCCCCCCTTCATATTTTCCTGACATCCTTGACATTTCTTTTAAGAACAACTAGGAATAACAGCATTAACAAGATGAACATACATCACAATTATATTATGATAATATGAACAAAATACTGTAATGAACTCTTAATCATTACTTAGTATATTACAAATTTCATATGGAGAAAATAATAACTTACATATATAATGATTAATATTGTAGTAGGACTAATATAGTTGTAAGTTAATTACACACTGTGTAGCTGATTTAGTTGCATTTAGCTAAGGAGCTCTTCCAAGCTCATTGCAGATTAATTATGTCTTTAGGCACATATTCTCATTTATAACTGTCACTTGCAACCATAGCTGTTGACCAGGCTGCTTTGTAGACCTTCCTTTATGAGAACAAATGTAGCACCGCCCCAAAACAACAAAAGCAACAAACAAACTCCAGCAAAATCCCTGAAGAAGACTCTCATAGCTAGGGTATGAAATGACAAAACACCAGAGGACTGCAAATTACATTTTACTGCATTTCTTCCCAAAAAAATATCTTTTGTAGTATCTACTTAGTAAGGTTACGCCTCATTGCATTTTATTTAATACCTAGCTTTCCCAAAAATTGACACAGATGAAATTTGACATCTTCTCAATTCTAGAAATTGTTCTGTTTTACAAATCCCTTCTAAATTAAAGAGAAGGATATAGGTAACTGCCAAAGACTGATTTTTCTCTAAGTTTTTACTGACTAAAGGAAACAAGTCACCTCCTAACCTTTGATTCCACACCAGAAGAATAATTTTATGCCAGGAATGGGTAGTAAGTACTTGCAAGCACATGAGATACTCACAAATCTAAAGCAAAGGAGCCTTTCTTAGTTCAAGGAATTCAGCCTTGTTCTCACCACATCATGAAAAGTTAAATGAGTCTCAAATACCCAAAATGACAGAAGAAAAAAATCTACACAGAAAACTAGAAGGGAAAGATGGCAAGTCAAAGTTAGACACACTGTACACTTACTTGACTTTTTCAGGTTCATTGTGAAACTGTAGAGAAGCAGTTAAAATTGTAAGCAAATTTCTTAATCACTCCTACTTCCTGTGATTCTCTTTGAAGCAAAGACTGGTGAATGTCAGCCAGATATTGTTGGAAGATAACATATTTATTTAATCCTTCCATATTATGGGGACACAGAGTGCTGAACCAATGACCAGTCCTTTAGGTCACTTTAGGACAAGCATGTTTAGGACAGTTCATAGCAGGGGAACAGACTATATCCAGTCTGAATTAAGACTCCCAAACTGCATGTTTTGCAGACAGAAGGGACTCAGCATCAATTGTACACTCCTACTGAGCAAAATTACTTGCTACTTTAAATATAGCCCACGGAACTGTATTTTCACTGAACCTGACAAAATCCACAGTAAATTCAGCACAAAACCAGGTATTCTTACTGCACTGTATGGGAAGCCACACACACAAATCTTAATAAATTTATTTGACATATGTAAATATTTTCAGAAAATTCCAGCACATACTGGCTTAAATTCACACTTTAACAATAAAATTGACATAAACAAATGACCAACCAAACAGGAAGAACAATCTAAATTCTTTGAATTTCTTTATACTTATAAGAAATGGTACCTCCAGAAATCATCTTTTTTTTGTAGTAGTAAGACTCATTACACACTAGAGTTATCTACAAAACTTTAGTTCTTTGCATAAAAGAACCTCCCACCACAACTCTCTTGCTAGGGTACCCCAATACACATTTATGGATGGTAGAAGGCTACGATGGCAAGAGGGATTTAAAAGGTAAACTAAATCCACACTGGTAGAAGGAAACTACCTAGCAGGAAACACCACCAGCAGTGCTGCAATATAGATATTACCAACTCTAAGACTCAGTACATCTAGTTATGGAATTTGCATTCTCCATCTCCAGGGAAATACTGCAGCACATTAGTGAGAGGGAACCTTCAAAGAGCCTTCTATCACTCCTTATTTATGAATTATTCTACAGATCCAGCTTGCCGTGGCATGCAGTGTATGCTTGTGGCTTTCTGCCACAATAAATAACCACCTGCAACAAAAAACCCTACATCATCACATTTGCTATATATTATATCCAAAATTTTTTGCAGAAGAATTTCAACAGAAACAAAACTGAAAAGAGAAAAGAAGAATCAAACATGCAAGTAGCAAAACCTGTAAGAATAACTAATTTGCAAAAATTAGCAATGTGAGGAAATTTAACAAGATGATACATTGAACTATCAATGACTCCTCAATATGACAGTATTTCAGATCTGGGATGAAAGTGTTCTGAACACACTCCTTCTGAAAGAGAGCACAGTTCTCCCCACAGATAGAACAACCATATTTACAGATTTGGCTACCTGACTGAGACTATGACATACCCAATACCACTATGGATCTTTTAATATTACATTTACATTCCCACATGTATGAATTGTTCATTTTCTTAACCCTTTTTGCAGGAAAATAAAGTGATTTGGATTACAAAGCAATAATACTGTTTAGTATAAAGTGTTCTTTCCTTCCTTGGCACAGAAATAATGCAATATATCACAGCATTCTATTAGCACATTCAAAGTGATGATTAGGATTCACAAAATCACTTAGGCATGTGTTTATGTTCATATTAATTCAGCAAACCAATAAACATCATTTTTAGTTATGTATACCTAAAAATCCCACTTGAATAATTAATTAGCTTGCACCAAATGTCTAGAATTCAACATATGCATTTGTCCAGTCATATTAGTGAAAATGCAAGAAATGCTTAAAAAATTACTCAAGTATTTAACTGCTTCATTAGATCAGGAAAGTTTAAACACATACTTAAATGTCACATTGAATCAGTGTTAATATGTGGATGCACTTAAATTCTGCACTGAATCAGCAAATGTCCTCAGGATATTTTCCTATGCAAAAAAAATTTCCTTTTTACCACCATGAACAGCAAAATGCTATGAGGCTTTAAAATTTAAAAATATGGGGCCACTGTAAAACTAAAAGTCATTCACAGTTGTAAATGTTATATAAAATAATAAACTCATTTTTTTGTGTAGTAATAAATACACTCTAAAATAACATAGATAGTAAAATAACATAGAAAATAAAAGATTATGGGATCCCATAGTCAGTTAGAGGAACAACTGTACTTAAGACTCTGGTATTTGAGACTAAAAATGCTGGTAGTCAAAGTTTCTGTTGATGCTGATGAAATGTCCTTTCTCAAGAAAACCAAAAATATAGCTTCTACGTAAATTTTTTTTAAACTTTTTTTTCCAGTTTTGAAAAAAAAAAAAAAATTAAGAAGGCAAAATAAAAGTGGAGGTTGATAACTTAGAGTATAGCGACGGGGAAGCAGACCTATAACAAGTTCAAATTCATTATTATGAGAATTAAGTAGTTATATTTTTCCCTACTGGCAGAGTAAGATGCTCTTAGTGACTGGTTAAGGCTGAAGAATATTAAATCATAGGCACCCAAATATCTATTCGATAGTGCATTTGGATAGTAACATACTAGGTGTCATAAAAGTACACTTGTCTTTGTCATAGACCTTTACTACTTTATGACAGTAATTCTTCAGAGAACACATCCTGATTGCAGTATTACTTACTAGTATTAATGATATTTCCCCTCTGATAACTGCTTATTTTTTTATTAACCCAGCATATAATAATGATTTGTTTCTCAAAGAACTTACAGAACATTTCCAGGCACATTCAGATATCTTTACTGCCTTTAGCTAAAAACACTCGCAAAAAATATTTTTGTTGTAGATCATCCAAGTGAGAATATCACCATATTGCAATGAAATCAATTACCACATGTTGTAAAGACTGAATGAAAGACTGAGGTGTTCTACTTACGTAAGTTCTGTTTTAGCATTAAAATTCTGTACCTATTGATTTTAGAAAAGAATTCACTCAGAATAATGTAAGTTTCTGAATTTCCATGTACAAGTTAATCAAATGGACAAAAACAACAGATGGAACAGGAATCTGGATATCCCAGTTCTCTTCCAGGTTACTGTCTTAATTGCTGTCCTAGAGCATTCCACTCCTTTTTTTCCCTCCAATATGTTCTTGTGTATGTGTTTGCACATGTATTCAAAATTTCAGCTGAAGGGAGGCTGGAAGATTCTTATTTAAATCCTGTATCAGTAAGTAGACAGATAAGATGTTTTCCGTATCTCGAGTACCTTGTGCAAATGAAATAATCTGAATAAGCTCAGCTGTAGCTTTTAGCTTCCTAAGGAACTTGATTCTGCTGACAATGACTCTTTAGGGCATGCAGACAGAAGAGCACCAATAGCTAAGATCCCAAGTACACTTACCCTAAAGCACACAGACAGGTGATCAGGCCAGACAAGGAAGAAGCAACTCTGGATCTACAAAGAACGTAAGTCTCTAAGGGACTCTGCTGTTTCCTAAGGGACAGCAACCCTTGCAGATCTCTGGGCAGAAGACTAGACAATCACTTAAGTGTGAACAGAGAGAATATATATGCTCTTTACATATGTAATAGCTACCTAACTTGGTCAAAAATAAAAGTTAGTTCAAAATTTTAATGGAATCTGGCCCAAGAGGAAGAAAATAGAGATGAAAATCAGAGAGTTACCTAATCAGTCATTCATACAGAACATTTCTAGTTAAACACAATGATATACAAGGATTGCTAATATAATCTTTAGAGCTGCCTTCTGTAAATACCAATAAGTACCATGTCACGTGGTTTATTCTTACACCTTGAATATTGCCCTGACAACAGTGAGAACTGCTTTCATTTTAGAATCGTATTCTGTTTTAACATAGAGAAGGTTAACTGTGCCACCTTTTATCTAGTACAATTTGCCTTAAAACCCAGTTCAGTAATACTTCTTTCTATACAAACTTGTGCTAAAAGACAATGTAGATGTTTCCAGTTTATGATGCTCCAACACTCTAATTACAGAACTGCGAGGGGGGCTTAGCAGCATATGCTCTGCAATACCCTATGCAGTTACAGAAATTCAAGTGCTAGTTAAACAGCATTGATAAAATTTTGTCTCCTATTAATATCAGATAAATTTATGATTAATTTAAAAGGAAAAAAAAAAGAAAGAAAACAGAAAGAAAATGTTTACAGTTAAAGATCTTCAGTACTGATTCATGTTGACCTAACTTTGGCTCCATAAAGTCTAAACTCCACGCTAATTCAGTGGCAGAACAGTAAATTCAAAATAATGCTTGCTTCTGGAAAACCTACTTTAGGACTCTCATCTTAACATCTATTCATAATTTCTTTCAGCATTATTACCCACAAAATGGAAAACAATAAAAAGAGCTATTAGTAACTAATAAGTCAGTCAATGGGAAATAGATGAGTTATTTGGTTTAAAAATTTTTACCTTTTTTTGAGATAACCCATTATCTGAGTCCAATAATTGTTTTTTTATTTAATATTTTCAAGTAGTTTGCATAATAAATGTTAAAAGTCAGGATCTAGCAATGTTGGTTCTCAGGTGACTACAACTATGCCATTGGTTTGGCCTACAGCTATTTGCTCCAGACAAGGAGGAGCCTCTGAAAAACTCATCTATTCTTAGGAATAAGAATTATTAATTGTGAGATACTGGTGGTGGGGGGGGTAATTTAAGCATTGAACTGAAGAGTTATTACCAATTTTGCAAAAATATTTCTCTGTTCTAGTCTTAGAACATTAGATTAGGAGCATTAGATCAGGGAAGTGTTGGCTTTTTGGTTTCTGGGGACTTTTTTACAGGCTTAAGATACAAATATATAAAATAGCTAGGATAAAATGAACCAGATGTGCAAGGGTGTTACAGCACACAGGCTTATCTGAAGCAACCATGCACACCTACATGTTGAGCCACCATTAATGGTAAGCAGCTGAGTGCTTGAAGAAAGCAGAAAAAATTAAACTGCTTTATCCACAGGGAAAAGGTTAACCATGACAAATACTATGTCCAATGAAATACTCTGTCTACACACACACACTCCCTCTGATTATAACAACAGCAAGTTGGCTAAATGAAGTGACATGACTGAAACTCCATGGCTGCAGCAACTGCCCAAGAACACAGTCTGTGATAACGAAACAATACTGACATCACTGAACTCTGTCTTTGATGCTGACGGGGATAATATCAACCTAGTGCATGAATGTATGACTATTAAAGCTGGTTGGGTAGATTATGAAGGAAATAACTTTTATTTTCTCTAAAATACATCAGTAATTGAACTTGCCACTGTCTGACAGTTGGCCTGATGTTTCCTGTCTCTGCCATGCTTCCTTATTTGTCCTCTTATGTTTATGTCCTCGACCAGTTATGTTTATCCAGCTCAACAAATCTGTGACTTTTCAAGACAAGCTTTCATTTTCAGAAGACCCTACGATATTCTTCAAGAGGTTTTTTGTTTTGGTTTGGTTTTTCTAGGGGTGGTGGTATTTTTGTTTTTTAAAGCAAATATGATTTAACTACTTTAATGCACATTTTTCTTGGATATTTAGCTTGTATCAGTAACTCCAGTATTATTAGGAAGCAGATGGAACTTCTCTCCTGGTATCTTGCCATCCTGACAGAATGATGGATGTGAGCACTTGAAAAATCTTTATCTTATTCTACATTACTCTTAGATATTTTCTAGCTCCTGCTTTAAAACTGACACACAGCGTGGTGTCCATTTTTATGGTTTTTCCATGCTTTGTGCTTCCATCAGGTTGAACATTACCCATACTCATTCACAGTTTGTTACACATATATTTCAGTTTGTTTCTTACCTTTTTCCTTGTACTTAGCCATAGTACAGTTCTTATGTACATATCAGAGCTTTGAGGTTGCCATAGAAAAAAAAAAGGCTTGTTTGGCTTGGCCATACTAATCAAACTTTTCACATACATATGTTACTGCCTCTGCCATTCCTTTCAACCTAGTGTATCCTTTTCCTTCTAAGGGGTAAATTGCTTTCTGATTGCTGCCTATGGTTAAAACAACTAGATTTGTAGATGAGGAGAGAGCAAGGGATGTCATGCTCGAATTCAGCAAGGTTTTGAGCACTGTCTACATGCTTGTACCTGCGTTGGGATATTATGGTCTTGATTGCTGGAGAGAGATTTAAAAAAAAAAGACTGACTAGATAAGGTGATTCATAGGTAAGAGGGCAGCTACAGAGGGGTCCAATAGCAGCCTGCAAGTACCTGTGAGGAGGTATCAAGAAGACAAAGCCGGACTCGTCACAGCAGCACATATGACAGCAGGAGGATGGCAGACACATAATTTATGTTGAAATGAGAAATTCACACAGAATGTAGAAAAAACACTTTCTTCATAGGGATAGTCAAGCACCACAACAGGTTGCCCAGAGAGGTTGTGCCATCTCCATCCTTGGAGGCTTTTAATATCTAAATGGTTAATGACCCGAGCAATGGAATCTGCCCTCATAGCTGACCTTGTTTAGAGCTAATGACTTCCTGTAATCCCTTCCAACCTGAATTATGGTCCTAAAGCATCAAGAGCCCCATGTCAAACACAATTTTATCCAGATTTACTTTCTCATCCTTTCTAAACATGCATTTAGATTGTTTGTTAAGTACAGTTTCTGCTATACTGTTACAAAGTTCATACAACATGCTCTATTCATGTTGGATTAGAGACTGCGCTTATTATTTGGCAAGAATTTATGAGGCAATGTGCAATATGTTGTAGGTCACCATTAGTTTTCACAGTGCCTTGGAGAAACAGTAAAAATTAAAAGAGAGTATAATTCAATTGATTGTAAGTTTCTGTATGTAGGCAGGAAGAATCACGTAGGAAAAACCCAAATGAGATATGAAGTAATGGCACTACAGAATAGTATATGAAATTAACAACAAATCATAAGTCAAATATGAATAAAGGAATTCTGCTAATGTTAAGAAGTGTAGATAATACAGATAAAACCACCGAGAAGCAGAAACCAGAGATGCTGTCCCTCAGATATGGAAAGCTGCTTAAACCCCTTTTCCTCCTAATTCATTCAAACTGGGAATATCCCTGCAAGGCAGAACCAAGCAGATACATGCAGGGCTTTCTTTTTTTGTATTCTTATTTTATTTTATTATTTAAAACTGCCCTGAAGAAATAAAGAATACGACTGTTCTTTTAAACAGTTTTGACTATGTGAATACTAATGGAAAAGGTTACTTAAGAGTTCTTATTAAGCGATTAGTTTTTCCTTTATATTTTCATAGGACCTTCAAAATGACAATATAAATTTAGTGCTATGGCTGCTCATAAACCATTACAAACACAAATATCTTCTTTATAAATGGGAAGATAGAAGGCCCTGAAAAATAATTCTGGTTTGAATGCGAGGAAATAAATTTATGCAAATTGCTGTCAGTCATCTATGTATTCATTTCATTAGCAAAACAACATTATAAATGATCTCTAGCCAACAGTTCTTCATTTGAAGGCATGTGATGCAAATATTTATTCAAAACAGAAAAAGAAAATCACTTAAGGATAAGCATAAGTCTTACCACGCCAATAGAGAAGTAGTTATTGATGATGTTGTAAGGCACTGGGTCTCCTTTCTCATCTTTATCATTGGGTATTACTTCGAATTTCCACCTGTCCAGTAAAATCTCTGAGCTATTCTCAATGTCTTTTAAGATCTTCATCAAACTCTCACCTTCGTACCCTAGTAAAACATAAAACCAGTTATTTAATCAGGCACAATAAAGTTTCATTACATTCTCTTTCTAGATGGCAGGTTGGACAGGCCTCTGAGCAACCTGATCTAATTGAGGATGCTCCTGCTCATTGCAGGGAGGGTTGGACTAGTTGACTAAACTTTAAAGATCTCTTCCAACCCAAAATATTCTATGATTCTATGACTGGAAAAATGAAAGCTATGCATATAAGACCTTAAAAGCAGGATTGTGCTTGAAGTATTGACAATTTTCCAGCACTTGTCATTAAAAGAAGTACAAATACAAAGCTAATTAAGCATGTGAATTTAGATTAATGCTACAGATTTCAGTGGACTTCAGATTCGTGATGAAGGAAATAATTAGATCTTCAAAATTTGCCAATCTCTTGAATTTTCCAAATGATCCAAAAAGCTGAGGTTATACTTTGCAAAATGTTCTTGATATGAAATTAATCTTAATATTTAAATTCCTTTGATTTCAAAATTTATGGAAAAGAGACATATTGTCGGTTTGCCTGACAAGACACTGGAAGGTTAAAAGCAGTCTACTAATTTTCACGGATTGTTTCAATCTGGTTTAGCACAACAAATCCAAAATTTCAAATCCATCACTGATAGCTTTATCACCAAAAGTAACATTTTTCCATATTCCAACAACTTCTCCATGAGCCTCATGCTGCTTTGTAGAGAGAGCTTAATCTTATTAAGAAGCACGAGCATGTAATGCACTAAACTGAGTAGAATACTTGTTTATGCACTCATGAGTATACACAACATACACGTGTGCCTGAAAAAAAAAAACAGTGGAGGTTTTACTACATGATGTAATCAACTCTGAACATTATTCAGAAGTAATTACTTTGTCATACATAGCTAAGGTATGTGGATTCAGTCCTTCTTCAAAGCACAAAACCCAAGATTTCATGTTCAAGCAATACGTACTTCTGGTGCCATTAACAGCTTTAGCAGGCCAAGGCACTCAAAGTCTCCTTGAACAAAACCCATCGCTGATGTGTTTGTTCATGGTTGTCTAGCACATTTTTGCTGGTTACTGCTAACCACCACATGACAGCAGCATGCACAGTTAGTTCCATTTGTCTGCATCCTTGAGATCACTCACCAGCAATTTAGTTTCTGGAATCCCTGTCTCCTCTCCCATCTATGCAAGTTCCAGAAAATCTATATTATGGTACTGTTTACCACAAAGCAACTGGGCAAAGAATGATGAAACCCAGAATATTTTCATATTGTCTTTTCCTACTTTAGTCCGAATGGAATCAATTAAGATACAGAACATAAATAAAGGTGAAGGTAGGGACAGGTCCCAACTAATGTAATTAAATGTTCTCATGGCTGACCCTGCTTAGAAGAGCAGATTGGACTAGTGGCCCCCTTCAGCCTGGTTATTCTATGACTCTATCTATGAACAATTCAGAAAGTTAAGGAGGGCTGATTTGAATGGGTTTTGGCTAGTTTGTTTTCCATTTTTACCCTATGATTATGAGAATGTAAAAAATCAACACTCGTGACAGAGAAAATAAAGGAGGTTATCAAATGATTTGACAGACATTATGGTTAACGAAGTGCTATAGCATGAAAACTACGGAGAATTTGCTGAAGACTTTCTGGCAACAAGGCAGACATTTGGAAAGGAAACTGATGAGACAGAAGAAAGGCTGAGAAGTTCCAAATAAAACAACCAAGTTCCAAATACAAAACAACTCAACTGAAACAACCAAAACCTGAAATAGACCTGGCTATGAGCCCATAAATTGAGGTGCCTTCATCACAAATTGAATCTTGTCTAAGATTTTCTTCCTTGTGTCTCCTTCAAGTTATCCTGTAATACAAATTCTGAATGGAAGTAAGTTTTTGGAGGAGCTGGGAGTAAGTCTCCATATATCCAGGAAAGAATGCAAAGGGTATTAGAGGTTTGATTTTTAATGTATTCTTCTTTCAGCATTCTTTGCCTTCTTATTTTCTGATAAATAGTACCACAGCACTTACTGTCTGGAATCCTCTGTAGGAAAACAGAAAGGGAGTGCATCAAAGGAACTAGTCCAAGGCTGAGACATGTTTTTCATTTAATATTTTTAAAGATTAAAAAAGATTAAACCACTCCTAACCCATTATTAGATGTTTTCAATAACCCTTTCAGAACAGTCCCAATTAAAATCCATTTAAGACTGCTCCCTTTACAAGGTATTGATCAAAGTAATAACTGCAATACAGATGGTAAAAAGCCAACCAAACTGCTATACACTGTTCTCATTACACCTTGGAATGTTTTTGGTGTCAGCACAAGTTTCAAACAAGGTATGAAGCGCGATTATCATCTTTAATATCTTACATATCTATACAACATTTACAAACAGATCATTCCAAAACCAGAGAAGGTGATAATGGATCTTTACAAAAACACATCCAAATGTAGATGTTGATGTGAAAGGTTTTTTCTTTTAATTCCATAATACATTTTCATTTGTGTTTACCTCCTCCCCATCTCAGACACCTTGCTAAATCATTGCCAGTCCCAAGAGGCAGGATAGCAACAGGAGGATGCTTAACCAAGTTCGCTTTCTCTGTGAATAAAGAAAGAAAAAACATAACTAAGAAAAAATATTATCTACTTGCATGGTATTATATGATAACTGTGCTAGGTTTTGTTTCTGAGAAAGACTTGCTTTTTATATTAAATTATCCTGCCTGCTCAACAATGAGCATTTCACCAAGTCAGTCCATTTTGTAGCCCCTTCTTCACTCAGTATTCAATCCTTAATCCTAATTTATTCATTTGTTATTATAAGGAATTTTTAAATCACAGATGATAAACATTCACAAACAATGATTCTCAAGATCTTTCCCAGACTGAATGTGGTGTTCCCTCTCTAGTTCTCAGCTCTGCCATTCCCAGCTATGAATGCAGAAGAGTAATAGTTAAGGTCATGAATAATGATGTGAGCCTTCTACTTTTTCACTTGGGTGATCAAATTTGTATATAACTGTGTATTCACCTGGATTTGTGTCTACACCTGAGCACCACTACCAAGAAAGTCCTTGGAACTAACACCAGAGCTTACAGGGGTTTGCCTGACAGGAATTAAACCTGCTATTCAAAGGGAGCATTGACCTATCTGAGCAAACCTTTAAGTAGAAATTTTGTATTTATTCGGCAGTGTTTTGAAATGAATGAATTTATGGTGTCTTTTCAGTCTTTACTGGCATTTTTGTAGCACTTTAAGCCCAAGGATCTCTATTCAAAATCCAAGGAGAAAACACTTGTCAAGAAATACAACCTTTCTGAAAGCTGGAATATATACTTCAAATATATATTTTTTATATTTCCCATTTAATGGGAATGAACAGCATGTCTCATTTAAAAATGATACCTAATTAAATAGTTATTTTGTTTACAGAATTATGCACAATTATCAGCAATAATCAGCAGGAGTTTATCTATACAATAGATGTAGCAGGGACGTTGATATCTATCAATAATTTAGAAATATTAACATTCACATAACCAGTGTAATGGAAATCTTTCAGAGAATGTAGTAATTAATAAAATAATGTTAAAAAAAGTTTAAAAGTTTCAAACAGATGAGAATTATTTTTTCCTTTTGTTCATTTTTTCTTTTTTTTGTTTTTCCTTTCTTTTTTCTTGCTTTGCTCTCAGCAAAAGCTCTTTATATATCAGGATATCAAGGAAGACCAAATTAGAAAGTGTCTAGAAATAGATGTATTTCTAAACTTTATATGCTAAAGTGCTTTTGCTCCCTAAAAGGAAGGATTGAAAATGTATTTTCTGCATCTATGAAGAAAGATGGTTCCTGGACCCCCCAAGTAATTTCTTAGCTCCATTCCACAAAAAAAATCTGGAGAAGACAGTGTGTGACTAAAAGAGAAAGTAACTGCATGACATTTTAGACCTCATGAAAAAGGTAACAACACAATTAACAGCTGCAAAACTTTGTTTCTTCCAAGTTTAGGCAATGCACTTGATATTCATGTACTTTAATTTATGACCCTGAAAGCTATTTGAGAGTTACAATCAGCACCTTGTACTTCCAAAAGTTCTTTTTTCCAACCAAGATTAGAAATATGCCTTTGCTATCATTCCTTCATGATGTCAGTTTTATTTTTCAGTGAACTTTTAAAGGTTTTCTGGTCCCTCGCACTTTTAAACACTAGCTAAAATTTCACTTGAGTCTTCTGACCTCTCTTGATCCTCTTCCTGATTTCTACCGTCACACATGCCCACTATCTTTCTCCATAGCCTAACACCAAATAAATGATCATGGGATGTGGAAAATATTCTCCTTAGTAATATTTGAGGAGTTTAAGTCCATAGCACCTTGACTTCTGGGCCTTCCTTATGATTTGTATGGTGGACTTTGCAGACAACAGACTGAAAGAATTCCAAAACTGAATTATCTCTGAATATATTATCTCCATTATGGGATAATAGAGTATAAACAAAAATTTTGTAACTAAAAAAAGCAAGTGAGCTAAATTAAATTGTCTTAAAATTAGCAAGTTAGATTTGATTCAGTTGGGGAATAGACTTTGAACTGAAATTAAAATAGATTGTTTCAAATTTCTTGCTTTCAGGAAAACCAGAAAAGCTGAAATTGACTAGGGATTTTAAACAACTTTTGCAATTTGAGTACCCTTGAAAATAATCATGTCCCAAACTAACACATTTCAAAAATTTAAATGAACAAGCTGTTGCTTGAAATAGTTCTATCCATACATTGGTATATAAGGAAGACCAACAACATTAAAACCATGAGGCAAGCAAAACTGTGAAAAAGCTATAGATTACCTATGCAATCCAAAATCCAGCCTACTGTTCCATCTCCGCCACATGCTAGTACTCTGAACTCAGCAACATCTCGGAAAAAATTTAACCTAAAAGAGTAAATGAAGATACCTAATTATGATCAATATAATTGTGCATTATGTAAACATTTTATGGCTTAAGACATTTCATTTAATAGTAAATAGCAAGTGATCACTTAAAAATCACTTCTGCTTATGTATTCATTTTTTAGACAAATACAATCCAACGTTTTTATTAATTATTATCAGTATTATCTGAAAAATTTCAAACAAAATTAATAATTCAAAGGTTATTATGGTACACTAACACTAGAAAAAGTTAGGACCTGATGGTTAGTCCAATCTTTGTCTCACTTCAAATCTTTTTTGAAACTATTGCCAGAAAATATTATCTGTTCACCTAGCTGTAAATGGATAGGTAGTCTCTCAAGATAGAAAAGTCTGAATTGTCTAAATGTATTAGCCATAACATTTATTGGAGAAGTTCTTTCTATAAAGCTATATGAAAACTTCATATTTCTGGTAGTTCACTGGTACATATCAAGCTGAACATTCTGTGGTTGGTAAAACCAACTTTGCATCATGGTTTAATACAAAATGAGAAAGCATCTGATTGAAGGCACACATTTCATCATCTCAAAACCCATATCTTAAAAGTAAAATATCTTTAGTAATATTTGCCTAGCTATTTCTGCTTCCATAGCCATCAAGTGAGTATCATCACCTCCTTATCCACTTCATTCTATAACATTTTGCATAATGCTGAAAAGTGAGGATATATTAAAACTATGCTAAGGTGCAATAATTTTAATCTAAAATCATCATTTCAGGATAGCTTTTGACACATGCTGAAATCAGACCTTACACATAAACTGTGACTACACAAAACCTTCCAGTAATTTTGTTGTATTTTTATATATGTATATGTATGTACAATCACATATATTCTATTCATTAGTGTTACAGATATCTTAATGGATATTGTATATTCTAGCAACTACATCTGATTTCCAGTTTGCAATATCCTAATAAATTCACAACTTAGACATTTTGCATAAATTCTTGAATACAAATACATATAGACAATAGCTTGCAAGTGTTTAATCCAACTGTTTCCCATATGAAATTTTAATGCTGCAGGGAGACTGGAGTTCCTGTCCTCAGAAAGTTTTAAAATTCTTTTGGACCTCTTGATAAAATCAAGAACACATGAAAAATTACAGAGTAAAAGAGCAAGCATGGGAGAAGGAAATGAAAAACGCAATGACAAAAAAAATTATGTAATATGTAGAAGATGACAGGACAATTTCTTGTTCTATTAGTTTTTGACCAGAATTTCAATTTTAGCCAAGTTGCATAGAATTAAGTCCATCACGTGTCCCACTCTCAGTAATGTTCTTTGCTCAGAGGAGTTCTTAAGCAATTTCAAGAGCAAATATAATGCCTGAAGGATGCTTACTTGCCCTGTACTAAAGCCTGACTTCCCCTTCTCTCACCCCCTTTATGTTCTATTTCACACGTCTGCAGGAGAAGTGCCGTAGGATCTGTGATCCGAAATGTCATGTGCCAAATCTGACTGGGTACATGTGGGAGCACATCTTCTCATAAGTACATGTGCTGAAAGATCCTCTGCTGGAAGTCACCTCCTCTCAGGACACTGAGATGTGCCCTGGCCCACAGGGGTGCATGTCCATCTCTTCACAAGGCCTGGCAGAGAGAGTGACAAATGCCTCCTGCCACCAGGATTCCAACTTCAACCCAACCTGTTGGGTTTGCAGAAAGTTACCAAGTTTAATTACATTGCTTCCTATACTGAGGGTATTTCAGTTTAATTTAAAGTCAAATTATAGCCCAGAGGTGACGGCAGGGCACAGACTTCCGTAAATATTTAAGCATTTCTACCTCATGTAGCAGATGTGAAAAAGAAAGACCGGAAAGAAACAACCAACCAAAACAACACCAAAAATACAGGGCTGATGTTAGCATTAATCCAGACTGGCAGAATATAGACTTAAACCTCTGTCTCTTTTTATAAACAAGCTTCTTCACCATATGGCTATCAAACACTCTTTTTGTTTTGACTATGTACTTAATCTTCATTAAAAAAGTATAACTTCCCACAAAGTGGGGGACTGAAAAATCTGGCAAAACCACATTATCAAAAACATTTTTAATAAGCTGCATTTGTATTTCCCCTGAAGCGCTTTATATTCACAGACAGTGAATTTTCCAAGTAAAGTACAGCATTAAATTCCCGTAACGTTTTCTTTTTATAAATATAAAAATTATACATACGTTACATAAAAATCTAACACATTAAATACTTAAAAATAATGCATAATATAAGTTACATTGTATATTTGCATATATAAATGCAGTGTATATAAATATACTATAGCAGATATAAATATTTATAAAATCAAACTAATTTATAAAATTAAATATAGTTATATAATTATATATGTAAATAAATCTTATTTATTGAATTAGAATGTGCAGCCTACATTAGGAGTTGGGAACACAGTTTTCTGTTTTACAAGGTTTCATTCAGACTCAGTAAGTGCTACAATTGTAAAGAAAGAATTTCTTCATGGATCTTTAGGGAGAAATTCAGTATTGCTTACCAAAAAAACCTGTACTCAATTAGTATTTTAATAGCACCTGTTACGTTTTATCCACCAGTTTTGACATGGTATGAAAAGAATAAAAAAAGAGAAAACTGCTGGAGAAGAACTCAGTAAAAGTGTTTTAAAGTGAAACTAAAAAAACAAATGAAGCATTTGTAAAGGTTTTGTACAATGTCAGCCTAAGTTAAAAGACCAGAACAGAAAATTTAATCCAATTTTCTTGAAAGAATTTGAAACACTGTGATTGACACCAGCCGATTTTTTTTTTATTTTACCAGAAATAAGGATTCAAAGGCAATTTTTGAGTTTCTGCTGATAAATCAGTAATTTTCACCTGAAAGGGGGAAACTGTTTCAGCCACTAATATTACTCTAATTCAGTTTTTCATAAATACCTCATCAAATCCCTGTAAGAATGCGGGGAATTTATTTATGAATAAAATAGCAGTGCTGGAGGATGTAACTGTTTGATTTTAAATCATGCAATTAATTGATTTATGCACAGGTAGCACACACATGCGCACATTCTTATAGAACAGTTTAAGGCCTAAAGTATTTCTTGAATTTATTTAATTAACTTATTAAATTACACAGTAAAACTATTTGAAAACATGAATTTCAATATTTTCCATTTAGTTACCTGCACATGACCTTTCCTCTTATAGCCAAAAGCAGTGCACCATACAAAATTTCCGGTGTTCAGCCACACAAGGTGGCATAACAACACCAATGCATGAAATCATTCAGTGTTCTTCTTCACTCACTGTGGAAGCAAAATTCAAGACTGTCTACAGCCCAAGCAAAGAACAATCCACTAGTGGATCTCAGGATAGGTATCAGGTGCCAACAGCACAGATGTCACAGAGGCAAAAATATTGTTAAACAGCTGCTTAAAATACATCTCTAAACTCAGGATTTAAGTTTCACATGTGAAGACTTGGTGAATTCTAAGTACTACTGATTTGTGGTATACAAAAATAATTTTTATCATTACAGTACTACCAACCTACCATTGCTGGCTTCGCCATCCTTTGGCAAAAACGCAAATCTTCCAAGGAACTATGGACCAGATTCAATATTTTGTTCAGAAGAAAATAACTATGCAGTTATTATCTTCTAAAAATATTCTTGGTGTATGTATCTTCCCAGAATATTCTGGGTATTCCAAATGTCCAAGAGCAAATAAATGCTCTAGCAATCAATTTAAATGTTTAAGGAGAATAGTGCAATTTTCAAAAAAGGCCCAGGTGCTGCGGATTCCCACCAAAATTATAGTGTAAGTTGCAGGGATTCAGTTTTGCTGTCTTAGGCATCTTTTAAGCGGACAGAATTTAAAATTTAGAAAGGCCTGTTGAAGCAAACTTGCAGACAGAATTTAAAAAATAGATGCTCTCCAAATAAAATGCTTATGGCAGTTACAAAGAAATGCAACTTTTGTGAATATAATTTCTATTATAGAGTATAAAAATAACATAAATTAGACATTTGAAATAATAGAACTTTAGGGAACAGAGGCCTTTTCAGAGGGACAAAGCCTTTGTGAAACACTGACCTCTCTACAGAGTCCTGCAGCTCTGTGGCTCGACTGCTATTCATCTTGCTATTATTTACCTCTCTGTGAGGTGAACAATAACTGAATTTCAGATTCTTCAAAATCATTAAATCCACAATAACAGTTGTTGTCAGAAGTAGAAGACTCCTATAGAGATATAACAACCAAACAGGGAAACTCTTTTCATGGCCAAAAACACAGGTGCTAGGCACAAATTACACAATGCATCAGCCCAGCAATTTTCACGTCACTGCGTTAACTGTGGCAGTCTGGAACTGTGGACTACTTTCATGCCTGTGTTCAGCTGCAGAGCTTGCAGGGTTTTTCCAGCTCACTCGTATCCCTCTCCTGCCAATTAAAGAGTGTCTAAACCATTAATTATTACACCCATGTTTAAAGTGCGCTGTTTCCCTTTGGTTTAGAGCTTCTCGATTTTCAGGCCTCACTGCAGGTCAGTCTCCACTGTCGGAAAAGAATCAGTGCAAGAGTGGCGGCCATGACATTTATTTGCATCATGTACATATTTTTATATAGACTATGTACATCAGGTGTCTTAACAAACAGCTCCAAAACCCCCTAGCTTAGGCAGGCAAAGAAGCTACAAGAAATGTCATTGCTGCTGTTCTTGCACTTCTCCATGTACCACCCCATCTATTATGAAAGCAGGCGACACATCCACTTCAGTAATTGCACATTCAGATAGTGATACTAAAACTCATTGTCATCTTGTTCAAAATATTTTTCAGTTGACCTGCTATACGCCAGCATAGTTATAGAAAAATACACAATAAATGGTACTAGGAAAGGTGGGGGGGGTTTTGTGGGTTTTGGGGGTTGTGTTTTGGTTTGGGGTTTTTTTTTGTTGTTGTTATTTTGGAGTCCTTTATTCCAACACATTTCTCTGGAAGAACATGGTTACCCCCTAAAGAGGAAGAACAATGGACATAGCAAGTGAGCTGCTGACCATTTAAAAAAACCCCAAACAAGCAGTTTCACAGTCCCCCTAAGATTTATGATTTTATTAGTCTCCTAGTTCTCTTGTCTTTCTGTGATTTGAAGAGGGGATACTTAGATTGTTGAGAAAAATGAACTGGAAATATCAATTCATGTCTGTCACAGATAATTGGAACTCAAGTCAGAAAACTTGTGAATTTTATCTTCTTGTTTGATGACAGCAACCCATGAGAAAAATACCAGCAAAAATTAAAAACATTAAATTATGGGTTAAAGCAGACAGGTTGGCTCTACCAAAAAAATGCAGACTCTCAGCTAGTAAAACAAACATTCTCTAGGTTGAGTAAACATGTCTGACAATAGTATTTGAAAGAATAAAACAAATCTCAAAATAGGCTCAACTAAAATGTACTACAATAATCATAAACACTTTGAAATAAATACACATTATGTTTGTCCGTCGCTACTAAATAACTCACTGGGATGAAGAGCACACTTTTGCTTTTCCCTGTGCTGTACAATACCCAAATCTGTTCCATTTTGATCTAAATTTCAGATATGACAACACTAACTAAACATAACATTTTGATTAACAATCCAGTATAACTGGCATTATAGAGATGGATGAATGAGTGGACAGATGGATGGATGGGCAGGTTTTATTAGGTAATTCAGCCCTCGCAGAAAATTAAACAAGTAGTGGTAACTGAAATACCAGAGTTTATTCAACTTCTGACTTAAGGGACAAATTATATGCAGCCTACAAAGTATTGCCAGGGGCAAGAAGTGATGGCAGGAGATAAACTGGAAATTTAGGATTATTCATTTCTGTGAAATGAATAAAAAATACAGCAAAACAAGTAGTGCCTGTTTGAAAATTAATTAGAAGTTTCTTCAAAGTGACTCTGAAGTAAAACTACTTCGATTCCTAAAAGAAAGAGAAATTGAAAACATTTTCTAAAAAACACTATCCTGGTTCAAAAGACTAATGTTTAAATTGCTTCAGCGCAGGGTTTCAGCTTGAACTTAACACTGCCCTCTTGTGCCTCTGCCTTAAAATGCATTTTCCTTCACATCGCAAGATACATGAAAACTGAGCCACTAATGGACAGAAATGCGGCCAGATTTTTTTCTTTTTTTAAAGTTCTATGAAATAAGATTACTTTGAACAAAAATATTTCAGTTGTTTTAAAAATCTCCATCTCAGTCTCTAGCATGGCATTTCTATTATAGAGTATGTAAAACAGTACTTGTTACTACTTTTGTCTCAGTAAATTCTTCTAGTCTACTTATTCTCTGAACTAAGAGTGCTTAAATTTTCTATGTGTCAAGACTAGCATAAAATCAACAAATTTCATTCGAGTAATAAAAACAGCACTAGCATTCAGGTGTAAGACATTTACAGGCATGAAAGAAATCATGCGTGTCATTATCTCCATTTTTTGAGCTAGTTTTGCACCATTCATCAGTTTAACATCAGCCATGCTGCAGTGCCTGATATCTTAACTTTCAAAAGCCCAATACACTTTTTCCTTTCATCAATGTTACACACATGTCAAGTCTAATACAATAAATAGCTGATAGAGCATAGCTGAGAGAATAGCTTTCTGTACACTCAGCCTCAAACTCAGAAATACTGGCAGAAACGGTCAGAGCATACTCTTCAGTAATGTACATGTGAAAACTGAAATATAACTTTGCAAGGCATAAATCACATAAGTTTCCACTTTCATCTTCTTTTCCTCCAACTTCAAAGAAAAAAGTCTAAACAAATAAAAACTGAAAATATAAAAGAAAAAGTATTCAACAGTATAAACTTAATGTCAGTGAACATATATCTCCTAATATCCTTTTGCAACTCTTTTCATTGATGCAAAACTTTATGTATCAATGACATAAGTAAATAGCATGCAGTACATACAAAATAAAATAGAGAGCAGATATTCAGCGCTGTTCCATCTTATTTTCTTCTACCAAAGTACCCTCTACTTAAAAAGGAGCAGGTGGCAAAGGTTGGTATTTGATACACTGTAATTCTCCTGTCTTCACATAACTGCAAATTAACAGGAATCATGGAGGAAGCACAGGAAGCAAGGGACTGCAATGCCAGCTGGTTCAGAGAATACTTCAGTCCACATAAGAACTCACTGCCAGCATAGCCTAGTCTGGCCAGCCATTTTCCCACAGCTATATTTTCAAGATTATGTAACTGATAAGGAGTGTGCAGTCACCATAATCTAACATAGTATCATAACAATCCATACCTGACATGTACCATGTACAAGGATATATATACATATGTACACCATGTATATACATTACAAACACATGTGCACGTGCACAGATGTATTTCTGTAAAAGGAACGGATGTCTTGCAGGTTAGTCTTTGAGCCTGCTGATATCTGTAACACAGAAGCAAACCCCCAAGAACTCGGGTTGCTGATACGGCAGTTAAAGCTGCAAATAGAATTAAATTTATCCCAGAGTTCTTACAGAATGGTTTTCAGTAAAACATAGGAGACATAGCTTTATTTGTACATGTAAACAAATAATACCTATACATTTCTGCCGCCATTCAAAGAACTACAGTGTTGATACATTCCAAACATGCTATATGTATTTCAGTCTGTTCATTTGATTATGTAGCATTTTATTAAATGAGTTCCTGGTAATAATATTAACTGTAGACTTACCCTGGCATTGGTCCATTTCCAGAAAGACTATAAACTTGACGAGGATTTAAAAGGTACTGAAATTTTCTGTAAATTCTGAAGAAGTAAAAGAGACAAGGAGAAAATATTTACTTACACGTTTGGAATTTTTTTTAAAAGACTTTCAAATGAAAGAATTAAAGACTTTAGCACATACTATAGTTATTTGAACTGCAGGATCTCATTTATACAAAAAATCAAATACTTGAATACAGCAATTATAATTCATACATAGAGTGTATTGTGGGGTATAAAGTTGAGACAGAAGTGCTACAAGCTATTTATAATTCAAATGTTGTGTATAGACAGAAACAAAATCGGATCAAGAGGTATAATGACACAAGAAAAGGTGAGTCAAAAAAGCATTTCAGCATATTGATTCGAATTAAAGTAACTTCATGGAGTTTGAAAAGGAGAGATTTCTTCCTGAAATTTATTGCTAACACAGAATTACAAGTATAATTAATTGCAAAAGCTAATTGGCTTTGCCACCCACCAAAACTGTCCCCATAGGCTGAAAAACATTCTGATAAAGCAAACCTATAGAAAACTACATTTCCTCAGGATTACATTTGAATGGGAATAAAATGAAAAAGATTTGAAGCCATTGTTTTACTAAATTACACTTATTTTAAAATTATCTGAACAACAGGAAGCAATTTATTGATACAGCATTGACAAGCATTGCCCTGTCCCACAAGGGACCCCATTTGTTGTCCAACCCACAGTAATTATTTCTTCAAAATTGTAAATTTAGAAATTCGAGCTTACTTGTCCTAAAAGTATGACAGAGATTTTATTTCTTCATTATAAATATTAGAAACGTGATTTTCTACATCGACTAGAATGAGGTAGCTCATTCTTTTTTCACAGAGAAAAAGGAAAGCACACAAAAGAGTTGGAGTTCAGAATGAATAAATATACACCTGGGATCTATGGCAATAGTTTAAATTATAAACTCATGTTTCTTGTTTGTAATTTCAATGTTTCTGTCCTTAAAATAATTATTATTTTAATGATTTTAAGAAAGCATTTATTTTTCCACTGAAATATTTCTTCCTTTCTTTATAATGGCTTAAATAAGATAAAGCATAATAAGTGCTGAATTTTAGGTTAAAATGTCCACGTTTTCAAAGACAGCACAATAAAACTGTCTAGACACAATCTATCCCCTATTCAGGGATTTTTTTTTTTTCCATATTTTTTTTCTTGATAGCAATGCATAATTTATCAGGGTAACTGGAAAAGAAGTGTGTAAAAACACTGAATACTAACAAATTCATAATTATCTCTAAAATTACCAAATTGGAACATTTTCTTAACTTCTCAATTATTCAGTGATATTAGCTTCATAAGGCATTTTATTCAAGCTCACTCTCACACTCTATTCCTGATGCCATTCCTGACAGAAAATGTCAATATGAAATGACTAGTTTCATTTCACAAGTATGCACACATCATTGTCAATGGCTGTGACAATGATTAAATCAGACTTTTGACAATGGATTTACAACACTATATATATATTCCCATTTTACAAATGTAAAAGGAGAGTTTTCTAGTTAGTATGTGTGATTTACATCTGAGGGATGTGTAGGATTTAACCTGGTCAAAGGTGATGCTAATTTAATTTGTGTAGCTGATCATAAAAAGTTCATGAACAGTATTTTTACAAAGTCCCAAAGGTCAGAAAGTTATTTCCCTAAAGTTTGGTGCTACAAAACATACTAGCCATTACCTACACTCACAATGCTGCTGCCAGGTAACCGTGAAATGCTATAAAAGCCTTCTTAACAAAGAGGAGGCTGAGTTTCTCTGCTCAGAACCCAGAAGTCCAACTGCACTACTGAAGAGATTGCGCATAGCATTCCTAGGTACCAGCTCAACATCAGCACCAGATAATCACTGCATGATGACTCACTGCAAACCACACATCAAGCTTTAAGTTATTAAACGCATTTATGTATTCTAGTCTGTGTAAAATTCATAAATTGATGGCTCATTCCATTCTCGAGGAAATAGCTAGAAACTGTCTAGAAATATTTGCCTTCACACTAAGCTGTAGCCAGACCTAACAGGGTGACACATGGAAGCCAAGGAAAGGGACAGTGACTCAACCTTCCAGTCTTACATCTGCAGTACCAAAGAGTGACACCGACAGGGCTCTGAGTGTTTTGCTTCCACATGTAAGGAAGGAATTGGATGCGGTGTCCTTGTGACTGGAGATTTGTGCTGACAAGGTCATGAGGTGGTGTGGTGAGAAATGCCCCAAAAGACATTTTTGTGACGGAATGCAATTTCATTAACAAAGCCAGTTCATGAAATTACCACTTGTCAACTAACAGTTGTGCTTCTGTAACTATTTTTAGGGTTATTCTGTGATCTGGAAAACTAAAGAGCTCCAATTTAAAATACAAATCCAGTTTTCCAGAGAAGTTTCTTCATTGTCATTATTTCTTTCCCTTAAATCATGCCTGTGATCTCATATAAACCTCAAAATACTTTGCTAGGATAACTGAAGAGGCAGAAAATTAACTCAGGAGTGGCCAAAAGAGCTGGCATCATCTTTAAACAGCTCAGCTGCTGCAGAAAATACTTTTGAGTGCACCATGGGCTGAGTTAGACTGAGCTGTCTTCTGCAGGAGCGAGAAAAATAAATGGGCAGAAACTCGCTGGCATTTCAGAACTGGCAATAAAGTTGACTGCATTGTGGAAAAAGCTGGCCATGGCAAAGCCTTCTGCCACAACTGGGGGATGCATTTTCAGTCATCTGGGGGCTGTTCAAGATGTGGTTAGCATAGGCTTAATGTAACCCTAATGTCAGACAAGGAAGAAGCCAAGGACTTCTCCCCAGAATTAAAAAACGCTAGTGATCTTCGCTCCCAGACATACAACTGAAAAAGATAATTTGAAACAGCTTTTACATTACATCTTTTATGTCTCAATGCTAAATGAAAGCTCAGAAAGCCAGATTATTAAGAGGTGAGGAGGGAAGAGCTACTATGAACCAAAGTTATTTGAAAAGAGCAAAGGTTAAAAATACCATCAACCTGTATTGCACAGACAGTGAACGTGGAGTCAGCAGGAAACGTCAGTGTACGGAAGCTGATCTCCAGTGCATCCAACAGCACATTTGTCAAGGAAACAATAGTGTAAACTCACCTGCTGGTCAGGCAAATAAACTGGAAAATGGAGAAGTGGAAATCAAAGTAATGAGTATGGCAAAACAACAGCATGATTTAGAAGGACTCTTATGTGAGAAACCTTACCCTTAACAACAGCCTTTAGAAGTACTACATGCTCGTTGTATATTGTTTCTGTTGAAAGAAACTATTTTGTCAACCGTGTACTAAATATACACATTCTATTCACAGATTATTGAAGAATGCTGCCTTGATTAGTCAGATCATAAATGCAGACATCCCAAACTGATAGGCCTAGAATGAAATGGATGTCCTGGATTTCTTGGGAAGAAATTAACTGCACCTGTCCATTTCATGCACAATCACTGAAAACATGTTACTGTGTGATACAGCCTGAGGAATTCACTTGCCTGGGTTTGATTAACTCCTATTCAGCCTCATGTTCAGTTAAAATCCATTTCTCATATATGAAAGCCTTAAATTAATCAAATTTAATTCTATTTTTCTACTTTCTTCTTAATAAACAGTGACTTATATTTTGTCCTAGTATAAACATTGAAGCATTGTTTAATATTGTCTATTAAACAAAATTCAAGTCCAAATAACTGTAAATACACTTGAGTTTCACATGATGGGCAATTATTAACCTCTTCATTGAAAAAAAAATACAATTGGGCTATGGTCATAATTCTTTATTTTGCAATTATATCTGAAAGTCATAGCATTGGTCTTTAAAACAGAAACCTATTCAGGAAGAACATTCTATTTACCACTTCACATTGAAAAACGGAATTGCTAACATAATGAACGTTTCAAAATGTATCGATAAGATAGGGTCTTAGAGAATGTATTTTTGTGTTCTGAATGTACTTTTGCTACATATCCATTTGTTTCCCACCACCCCCATTTCAACATTCACAAACTAAAAGTAAAGTACCTAACTTTTTTAACCTTTAAGTGATCCTCAGTTCTTTTCTTTTGTATTTGAGACATTTGAGAAAAATTACAAAATACAAAAGGAAATTACAATGTACTACTGGGGGTGTACATATATTCGACTGGTTTCCAGTTGAATGCATTAACTCTCCAAGAATAAGGGCAATGAAATGGGCTGGGTTACCATATGGCAAGGCATAAAATCTCATATGGGGAACTGTGGGAACACTGGAGTCTTGACAGTCTGCAATAACCTTTCTGTGTTCAATGAAAGTCAATTAGAAACCTTAATTTCATTCATCATGACCTCTAAATACAGAGAATCCTAAGTAAAGACTGAGGAATAGTTTTCAGTAAAAGATTTTCTTAATCTGAATGAATCAAGATACTGAAATTCCAATCTACAAAAACCAGAAGGTTGTCAGTTTGTTTTGCTTTCCTTTTTCCCCCTCACTGCTGTGGAAATCTTACTTTTCTTACAGCATATCCTCTAGTCCAACCCTCTCAGCAGCTGACCAGATTTAAAAATTGCTATAATGAAAAAGCTTAACTTGAATGCTATTTTCTTAAGAGTTGGACTCGATGATCCTTGTAGGTCCCTTCCAACTCAGAATAATCTGTGAATCACCATAACTGTGCATTTTACACAATAATTTATGTCTTGAAATGCTCTGTGATTTTATTTTCCACAACATATAACTGCCATAAAATTGGAGGGTAGGGAATATATGAGATTCTTCTCTTTCTGGTTACTGACTGTAAAGCAGACAGATAAAACCCAGAGAAACTAAAAAAAAGTTCAATGTTATTTTTTCTGAGAATGTTTTCATCGCTTAGATTGAATATTCAAACTAATATTCACTCTTAACATCCTTATTTTATTTTTTTGCTACTGGCATTGATATGAAGTATTAACACCTAAAAAACGGAGGGCAAACCCCTCCTCACCAAATAGTCCATATGTGGACTTTTTTTAACCTTTTTACATCTGGCTTTAGATCTAACCATGAGATATTACCTTCTGATGGTGAATGACCTGAGATAAGTTTACATGACTATGCAGTTGACCTTTTGATGTGCTTCTCTTAAAACAGAAATATTGAGTGCAGCCTTGACACATTAGTATGCAACTTAACATTTTGCGTGTGTGTGGTTTCAAAGCCAATTTAAGAGGTTCTTAGACTTCACTACACTCAGCTGCTGGTGCCGGCCCTCACACTATACTCCTAATTGTGTAATGACACTTGTGGATAATGGTGCTAGTGAATGAAGTGTGGATAGGACATTCATTTTAAAAATTCAAATAATTCCTCTGATCTGTTTTGGCCTCAGTAACAGTTTCATGACATAAACTGAGAAGTGTTAGACTGTAACACATGAAGGGGAATAGGAGTTTGAGATGGGGATCAGATTTTAAACTTGCTTTTACCCTGGAGAATATCTAACATTAAATGGCATCCCTAATGCATCAAGTCCATTCAGATAGTAACACTTGACACCAACTATGAGCTGGGAACTGAAAGCTGTGAAACAGCATTTCATTAAATTGTTTCTAGGCCATAACCAACTATGTAAGAGCAGCTCTCTAACCTGCCTCTCACCTACGTAATTGCAGACTGGATCTCTGATCTACTCACTTCATATCAGTACTATAAAAAAGTCAAGCTGAGTGTTAAAGCAGATTACCTTCCACAGGACCCCTGACTGCACAGCAGACCAGGGCTACCTCACACTGCTGCTGTGGCTGGAACATGAGAGCTCAGGATGGCTCACACTGTCGCTCCAATGGCAAAGGCATGCGCTTGGAACAGTTTGGAATCATTCTTTTAGATCATTAACTGCCTTTGACACACCTAGCTGATATCTAGGTGTACCAATCCAGGGATTACATAATTAGCTCTCAAGTGATAACCTGTTCTCTCAGAGGCCTTCAAGTACAGTTTTTGTTAAATGTTCCGCAGCTCTAAGAATTACCCTAACAACTATTATGCAGGCTTTTGTCCCTTTTAACAGTTTACTTTTGGGGGCACAGGAAGACATGATCTAAGGGAGGCAGAGCGGAGGAGGTAGGGAAAGCTGACCCACTTACAGTTTCTTTGTTTAGTTCCAAGCTTTAGAATCACACTGGATCCCTCCTTTTGTGCTCCTGACTACCCACATCACCAGTACCCACAGATGCCACCTTCAGCTGGATCCTGGCCAAAACACAGTAATCTTTTTCAAGATTTGAAAGAGAAGTTACAGCATCGACATGATAAACTAGGTTTTAAAAACTTAGGATTTTACGTGATGATCCAAAATGGCCATACTGTTAGCCTTTGTGATTCTGAAACACACTGAAAAGTCTGTTTAGGGGTAACTAATTGAACATTCCTGCCTGAGTTTGATGGACTGAGAAGGAGGAGAATGTTCCTTACCTCTACTTTATCCGGCCTCGGATACATAACACAAACTAAAAAACTCAGACATCTTTAATTTAATCAATGTAATTATGGACATATGTAAAATTAATATGTCTTTTAAGTTTGTGTGATAGGACACTAATGCTTTTACTGGAATTTTAAAATGCTTCCTATCTGCAGAAATCAAAAGGTTTCTTTGAAGGAAATGTTATGAAGAGGCTTGAGAGCCTCTACTACTAAGTCTTTAAAAAGCAAATCATACATTAGAAAATGGAATACTGCTTCTAATTTAAACTACTGGCCTGCCTGTATAATCATTACATAGATTAAAAGAAAACTGCTAGCACTTCAAAGTTTTAAGACGAGATAAAGCAACTCACATCTTCATGCAAATCACACAAACCCGTGCACTGAACATAGCCACTTTTTAAATTTGAAACAGAACTACTCTATACAACTAACTCTAGTTTTTAACTGCCAAATTTATACATACAGGGATATAGGATGTTCAATTGTGAGGAATAACAATATAAAATTTGGATTTTTTCCTCATGTACAAACTTTTAAAATTCATTTTTAAACACATCACAGACCAGAATCAAGAAAGAGAGAAAAACAATTAAAAAAAAAAAAAACCCTTACCTTTCTCCTTGTTTCCCACCACTTTTAGGATTGACAAAAACTAAAAGTGGATGAGTGCCTGGAACTGGAGTGATCTAAAAGAAGGGAATAACACAGCCACTCATTAATGCTGTGTGTTGCATTCATTTTTTCCTATAGTAGACAGAAAACAAAAAGCTTAATGCAAACTCTATGTTATGCTATGTAATCCAGCTGGAAGCAATACCATAATTTGCAATAATCCTCACTTCATTAATTTGCCAGAAATTGCAAGTGACTTCTCTTTTAATGCTGTCTGTTTTACAGCTGTGTTGCATATATAACCTCTCTCTATATATGTGTATGTGTGTATATATATATACCCACATATATATATATATATATATGGATATGGAGAGAGATATATATATCCATTCACAGAGAAGAAAACTTTAAATGCAAATAATGTATGACTTATTGTGACAGTAATTTCCTAGGCAAAAAAAGCTTAAAATAAACTGTATTTTGGAGTGAGAAATGACACTATATTATATACTATGAAGGGCAACTTTAGCTATATGGAATATTGAACTTAACAAATTTTTTTAAAATTATGGAAATAATTACTGCACTATTTGATATGATATGAAATCACATCCTTTTTAAAATGTGGCAACCATAACATTGAGGAATTCCTTTAAACACCTGAGAAAGCTGAAACACTTCAAAAGGTAGAGGAGAAACCACATAGAAGAGCAGGTCTGAGGAAAAGAAGGTTTAGGAGAAGGAAGGAAACAATGACTTCTACCACTATATTTAAAAAATTCTTTTGTATATGGGTATTTTAAATGTTCACATTAATATTTAGCTTTACAAACTGACACCTTCATTCTAAGTAATAATGTTAGTCGGTATTTTCAGATACTCTGAGTTCTGTGTGTTCATTGCCTTTAGTCCACAGACTTGAACACAAAAAAATTACATCAGATAATCTGTAACACAGGTTTTTAAACCATGCAGCTAGACTATTCATATTTAAAAGTATCACTTTTAGACATATATCAATTCCAGAATGTTTGAACGTATATGAAGAGTTCAAAGTCTGCATCTCCAAAGTCATGCACTCACAACTTAAGAGATGAAGCTTAGACCATCTGTGTTTCAAAATGATACATTGAAAGGCCTTGCTCTAAATCCTTATTCATAATTCCTGAAATAACAAAATCTGAAGATTTCATAAAGTGTAATTTAAGGCAGAACCTGAGAAACATCATAGCTAAGGAGTTTTACAGGCATACTATAGACATATGCATATAATCCTATACGCATCTAAAACACTTTTAATACGAAATTTTAAGCGCTAGTGTCTCAACTCCATTCATGATTTCACAAAACATAGAATCAAATCTGTTCCAATGCATACAAAAACTAAGGGAAAACTCCACAAACTCAGTAGCATTAAGCCTAGCATAAAACCAACTCAGTATCACCTGGTGCAGTAAAGTGCTCTATGCTGAAACATACATCAAATTGCAGAATACAGTGAAATTTGTCATATATTTAATTTTTACCTACTGTTTTAATCAATTTTAGTTATTTAGCCAATTCCCATGATGTTTGTTCCTGTGAACTAAGTGTAAACCAATGGTGCTCATTGTGACAGAGATGGAATACCTACTGAAATCCCTTAGGACGCAGGTTAATTAATGAGACTCATCCTAAGGTTATACATGATCTATTACTTCCTCTAATTAGAAATAATAATCCTGATCATTATGCTGGTTAGCTAGAAAGAAGCAAGATGAATGTGCTTAACTATGATTAATTGTCTTTAAGTCGTGCAGACCTCCACTGCCACTAAGTTATCTGCTCACTCTGTCTGATGGAAGGAAGGTTTGGTCTTGATATTTTTCTCAACAAAAGCTAAGCGATGGACTTATTTCTATTTCAAATCTTTTATTTCAAGACTCAACAGTATTATTACAAGTAGAATGCTTTGGATCATTAAAAAAAACAAAACAAAAAAACTCTAATAACTATTCTCTAGTCCACTTGGTTCCAAAATACATTTTAATTAATTTTTTACAGCTCTTCCAAATTAGTTTACGAGATAACATACGGTATTTTTATATAATAAAATGCAACTAAAGATTTAGACTAAATTAGGGAACATTTTCAAGCTCTAATCTAGCACTATTTAAAGGCAATCTTCATGATGTTATAGGACAAGTGATTTAAAGTAAAAAGAAAAAAGAAAAAGAAAAAAATGGTGGAGCACTTATATACAGTTTCACCCCTTTTGAAAACAGAGGTCTAACAGCAGTAGTATGAAGAGCTTTGCTTTGTTACCTTGGAACTTAAATCATAAACAAATGCAATTAACACACTGATGAAGTTCTCTGAAAAAAAATCCTTGCTTACTGAAGATCTTGTAAAAATGAGGCCATGCCAGCAGAATTAGAGTAATAGAAACAGAGTAGCATGCCAGATATTGGAGATTTAGAGTCGTGTACTTTGATCAGACACAGAATGTTTTTTCCAGACCGTCTCTGGGCAAAATACTAACATTAATTACTGGTTATATTTATGGCATCTTACATATTTGTGAGAAGAGTTGAAAAATTACACAACCCATGAGGAAAAAAAAAAGCCCTAACATTCTCACTGATCCCATCCTGGATAGCCTTCAAGTTCCACTCAGACTTCACAAGAGCCAGGTTATCCTTATTAATGCCAATGAAAAATTTAATATTTGATGCTAAGATGGATTTCTGCTACTCAAAACCAATTTAATCCATTAGTGAAAAACAAAGAGCACAGTATTATCAGCAAATTACAGCCATCACTGCAGAATTATTTCTCATGTTATCACCATGATTACCAGTACTGTATCATGCACTACATTACAAATGTGTCATTACAGAAGTCCAAGCACTTCAAAAAACACCTCAAATCTATTCAGTAATCATTCTATCATCTTCATCCCCACTCTCCTTTTCTCCATGTCTAGCAGTAATAAAGAAAAGAAATAAAGGATGAATCCCAGGCTTTTGATTCATCTTGGAAAGAGAAGATAGAACACAAGTTTCAGATCACACTTAAAAAACTTGGAGAAAATCTTATGACCTGAAAGCAAAACACATAATAAATAAGGTTGTGTGTTGAAGAGTCAATGGTACTAGAAGTTGCTATTTTGAATAGACCAAGTACTACATCCTAGGCATGGTATCACAAGTGGGAAATAGATACTTGAAAACAGCTGAAAATAAGCTATGAGCATAAGTAATCCAATGCTTGGCGAAAACACAAAATTCATAATGATACACGATGCTGCAACCAAAAGGAGATGCCAAAGATGGTCCTCTATCTAGAATACTTTGGCTCACTGGAATTGCATGGATATCACTCACAAGTGAGAAAACACTGTGTATTTCCTTTAGCACAAACTTATTAATCATACTGTGACTGATTAGAGAGAACTTGAGCTTTCTTTCAATTAAGATTCTAGTCTTTTTGCTTCATGTTTTGTCACAGATGATCTGGATAGCAATGAAGCCTGTGAAAATGATAAGTATAGGAAAAGATTCTTGAAAGCAATGGATAATGATTGCTGTAATGTCCAACTACACCATCAAGAGAGCAGCCATGTGACTGGATAGATTTTAGGGTTTGTTTCTCAGGTTTTGTTTGGATTTTTTTCCCTTCTTTGGGTAGCCATCACAAGACTATTTAACTAACCTAAAAAGACAAAACAATACCAAAAACCGTCCTATCCTGACCTTCCTATCCTATAAGATGAAATAATTATGAGGCATTAAGTAATTGAAATATGGTAATGGAATCTTTTTACTGAAGCTCAATTGCAACATACCAAAAGATCGATAGAACAGACAACTATGTATATTAAATGATTATCAAATTGTTATCATCATGATAATTTAACTCCTGAGGAAATAATGTAGCAGCACCCTGCATACGGACTTTGATTTCACTCAAAACTACTCATATCTCAAGGGAAAGAGGTCAGCAGTTCAGGCAGAACTTCTGGAATGCTTCTAAGTCACTGCCCTTAAATAACATTAGCTGATCACACACATGAGTTTTTCTTTCAAGTAGAAAAACTTATATTTTTATTTTAGATATTGCTAGTAATGAAAACAGGTTGCTTCTCTCCACTGTTAATGTTGATATGCCAAATACCTTACTTAGAAATACCTGGACAAATAACACCCTTGAAGTTTACTCCATCCATTAACAGGTCCAAATGAGAATAGTGAACAATTATCAAGACAGACTTAGACTAATAATGTAAATTTAGACAACATTGCATGACAGATATCAAAATAAACTAGTTCAGCTTCACCTCATGACAGAAGTGTTTTAAAGCTTATCTTCCCTCCCACTTAATGGCAGGAAATCATAACAATCACATGAGAAGCAGATGTGTACCACAGGATCCCTGAAACAATGGAAGAATTTACCTGTTGTGTTTTTAAATATGTAAAAATAAAATATTAGAAGAGTGAATGTATATTCCACTTTAAACATTTCTCATTCTATCATCGTCTTCATACCTAAAATCATCTGCTTAATATTGAAATAACAATAATCACACCTGAAGGCCTTGTCCATCCACGGTGACAGAATTCGCTCTTTGCATTTTGTTCTTTTCTCCCAGTTTGTTCATTTGCTGGGGGCAACTCTTTTCTTTTTTCACTGTTGACTGTCTTTCCTTGAAAAGAGAAAAGGAGAAAAGGGAACATTTTAACACATTATATAATGTAATACAACTGTAACTGAGACTGTACCTCCACAAAGTTGTTTCTTGACTAGCGTGTAATGTCAGACTGCTTTAATGACAATGAGATCTCAGTCAAGTTAATACACAATGTCTGGCCACTTCACATAACATCTATCTATGTGCCTGGACATTCCATAATGACTAGGCAATAGATGGATGAAAAGTGTGCAGTCACAACACAAATTAATGCAATGATGTGGAAAAGATAATCTGACATTACCAGGTTGCCATTCTGAAACTTGAAGGCAAATCATACAATACACTTGATTGTTTAATAAGCACAATTGATATGAGATTAGTATTTTTTCAAAATTTCATCCTGACTGCTAGCAAAGGTTGTATACTTCAGAGTACTTTACCACTTTGGCAAAACATACCTGGTCTCAATGTACCATAATCAATTGGCTGAATAACTTTTTATAAAACATGTATTTTGTATCAGAGGAAAGCAGAATCTACATCAGATTCTAAGCCATTGGCAAATTTTGATGCTGATACACAGCACAATGAGATGTTTATTTGAATGAGAAAAACTCAGAATTATACTGTTGCAATCATATTTTCAACTGTTATCAGGCCATTTCAGAGAACTATGCATGGGGACAAAAGTATTCTCATTCTTTGTATCTCGTTTATTCTACTTATAAACTGCAACCACCATGTCCTTTTAGGTTGTCCAAAAAATGCACCATACATAAAGACAGCAGATGTTTATCAAACAGAATCGTTTCTCCAATCCCAACTGCAACCCCAGCCACTTTCCTCACTTCACAAGTGCAAGGAAGCTTTTACCTAGGCAAGGGAATGGGCTGGCACAAAGCTGTTGCACTAGAAAGGATCATGAAGGACATTGTTGCACCCCCTGCAACTGCATTCAGCAAGAAGTTCATTAAAAGATACCACTTACGTTCCATACCAGGCGAAACCCATCTCTGTGCTACCTCCAATAATGCCTTAGGGATTGGAGTAGCAATTAATCCATGAAATGTTTTCAGGAGCAGTTTTTACTGGTAAGAGGCACTGACACAGATTCCGTCAGGCAGGAAGCAACTCCCAGCTCAATACAGTGCCTTCTAACACAGACATGGACCCTGACTGTTTCTATACCATCTTTAGTTTCTTTAACTGAGACTGACAGAGTCCCAATCTAGTCCTGACGCAATGAGTGGTCCAGGTCACCCTACGCTACCTTGGGTAGGCAGGTGCTTGGGGGAACTGTGAAAATCTGACCACATTTTCTATAAAATGACTGACAAAATGATGCCACAGGAAAAAAACAACCAGGGGAGTCTACACAACTGTCTGACATTCCTAAGTGGTTTGTTAACAGAGCTCTTGGATGATTTGAGTAAGTGGATTGGTGCTAGATGAGGTTCAAGACTCTAGATTGCAATGTCATTGCTTTCAAGAGAAAACAGTAGAAGCAATTAGAGCCATTCACCTCATCCTTAACCTTAGAAACAAAAACACTGGACGCATCACTGCCTAAAAAATTACCAACACTGCACTTGTTTGTTTGACAATTTTTTCAGAAGACAGAACTAGGATGAGGCACCCAAAGAGATAAAATTTTTGAACTAACACAAAACATTTTGCACAATGGCATTGGTTAGCACCAAGGATAGCAAGTAAGATACTTCAGTATGAAGGAAGCTTCACTCTTCATTCCATATTAAAGAAGCTGCTTTGAGGTTTTAAACAACTTTGTAAATAACTACCCTTAAAAGTCACTACCTTTTTATAAAAGGAAGCATACAATGTTAAATAGGATTTTACATTGTGGCCAAAACTGGCTCATGAATATTGCAATACCTTCAAAAATCAAATCAGATGTCAGTAAAGCAGAGAAAAAGCTAGTAAAAATTGTGATTTCTAACAAAAATCACAGACGGAGAGCAAATTTTAAAAGGTATAGGAAAATCTAAAGCAAAAGGACACATTTGTGATGATTTAAAGAATAAGTTAACTGAAAGTAACAGATTCAGCACATTGAGTATGTGCATTTAGAGAGGTTAAAAAATATTCAAAAGAGGCCTACTTATAAAGTGTGGCGCTAAAAATCTTCTTGCACATATCACGCTACTCTTTAGAGAAAAAGTATTTATACACTGCTGAGACTCATGTCCAAGTCCATTGTTATTAACGACTCCAGTAAAACGCAGTAACAATGACCTAAAGCAAAGTTTTGGATATTGGGGTGATACAAATAGCAGTAAATACCCTCAGCAGGCCTTAGTCCTATGACTCCTGCATTAACAACATTCCTTCTACAATTTATATTTTCTGTCCCATAGGCAAAACCATTGCTTGACTCACAGACAATACGAGATTAGGTCATATATCCCACATAACATAAGGAAAAGGTATATTCATGATGCAGAGTTGTTCAGAGTGTTAATAATATGATCAAAGATGGATACCTGATCTCATTAACATTGAAATTCTGCTTTCTTCACTGATGATTTTTGAAGAAAGTACAAATAAAATATTTTGTATCACCCATTTTATATGAGTATGATACCACAATACAAATGATCATGTCTACCAACAGTGCTTGGTGAAACATTTCTGAAGAAGCTGACAGGAGATTCTAGATTTCCTGGAATTATATATCCTATAATTTTTAGGTATGTGTCATACTAGTGAGGATCTGACTTAGTTTGTATGACATAATGTGAAAAACTGTATCATAATTCTAATGAATAAATCTGTTAGTGGAACACAAAAAGATTTACCACTTCATTAAAAAAGTATTTTTAAAATAGTCTTGTACAAACCCTTTCTTTTGTATATGAAATACCAGTTGTGCCTGATCTAGACTATCTTCATTTTGGGAACTACAACATCACTAAGATATCAGAGAGTGTCAGGAAATAAACAACGTAATTTTTAAATGAGGTAAAAACATAAGAAGTATGGATAGCAACCTAAAAATTCTAATAATGTTAAGAAAAATTTGACATGCATAGATAAAATGGTTTTATAAAACAAAAAATTACATTTCAAGATAAGAAATATTTCTATAACCAGTTGTGCTATTTTTAATATCTTGCTGAATAAAGCATACAAAATGATCAATGTATCTGTGAACCACTTTGTTGAGTGAACATGCATGAAGTTGACAGAGATATTGAATACAGCATTTTAGATGCTACTGTACATTTTGACGGCTCAAAGGGTTAAGCTTTTTTGTTCTTTTGATATGTGCCACAGCACATATCTTTCGAAACAGTACTGACCACAACAAAAATTTTTTCCACTCATTTTTTGACTTCTCATGTCTTATTTTCTCCCTTGAATTCCCCTTTTGAAGTCAATATTCATTATCTGGAGCTTCTACCATTCAGGACTGCTCCAGAGAGATCACTGCCAGGTAAGAACTACTCAATTGCATCTATCCCATATTCCAAGTAAGAAAATAATTGATAAATAAGACAGGACTTTCCAAATAATAACCCAGAATATCATCTCTAGATTTTTAGTTCAGCCCCAAAATGCACTTCATCGCAGAAAGAATGTACAGCATCATGATCTGTTAGTACTCGTGCGTTCGTGGACGCCTCCCGCTACGCACCTCAGGGAGCAAACCTCCTAAAGTGGGAAGCGTCTGTTGGAAAAAGACAATGTTAGGCTGCAACACCAAACAGCTGCGGTGGCAAAGGGCGTGGACACAGTTCACAAGGAATGCTACCTTGCAGCAGTCATACTTAACAACAATGTACAGGGTACCTTTTTACACTTTTACACAAGTGCACTTTCCCGATGTTCTGGCTGTCATGTTAAAGAATTTATACTCTGGAAAGTATGTGTGGGAGCATTTTAGCACCAGCTAACAACAGTAGAAAACCAGAGGACTTTATTCTTTTGAATAGCAAAATGCGATACTTGATACCTGAAGAGCTATTTTTATTTTATCTTCCAAGTCTTTGAATCCTCACCAGATCAAGAAATCTTGTTTAATAAGCCTTCTTCTGCTACAATTAACAATCTATACATCATTAATCCTCAAAAACAGCTTATATTCTTTCTTTTTACAGAGGTAGAATATTTTCCTTTACACAAAACACTAACATTTAGAAATACTATACTCTATCACAGCTCTTAGGATAAAACAGATGAATAGTAACTAAAGGCTTACTAAAGAACTACCTCTTTACATTTTAACTGCTGACACAGAATCCAAAGCTAATGAAGCAAAAATTCCTTTTTGTCACCTTGCCTTTTAATCAATAACTGCAAATACATTTTTCTGGATTATTTCCTACATGAAATTATTTAAATCAATGTATTTCATAACATGAAACAACAATCTACTTATACATTATATAGGACTTCAAAGTCATTAGTAAATGCCTAATACCCTTACACAGTGTGCCAGGTGAATACTAGAAACTCGATACCACTTCTGTATAATAATTACTTATTTTAAAAGACGTATTTTCAGACAACGCATATACCTTATTTGGGCATGGGGCTGCATAATGAGAGAACTGTAATTTTATGTTATTATGCATAAACTAAAATAGTTATTTTAAAAAGAATCTTATTTTAGTACTCTAAAACTTGAACTTAAAAGATACTGATCGAAGGAATTTGGTCATAGAAGATCAGATGGAATGCATGGAATACCACATAAAAATATCCTCAAATGTTTTCAAGGTGAAGGCCATGGAAGTTTCATTACGTGACTTGAATACCAAACTGATGCTTTGGGGGTCTTTTTAAGGAACTTGAAGGAAGGTTGCTCCATGATTCCTTACAGCTATTTTGTTTAATGACAAGGGAATCTTTAAGGATATTAAAATAATAATAATAATAGTAATATTAATACTACTATTACTAATGAATAATAATAATAACAACAAGAACAGTAATAATAATAATAAATATTACAATAGGTAATCCTAGACAGCAATTTTTTAAACTTCCTTGGCATTCAAGACCCTGCTTACAAAAATCCCATTCCATGCAATTTCTGTCCATACTTATACAATAACCAAAGAGTATTAAAGATTCGAAAATCCTGAAAACGAAAAAAACCCACATCATACACCAGAACCATGTGGGTCAATCTACCTATCTATAATTTCTATTAGATATCACATCCAAGTAACTGTGATTCAGATGAGCTAAAATATTTTGAAAATTTATTTTACATATTCTCCACATTTCCAGCTCTAATTCTGTGTACATGCTAATCAAAGAGCCAATATTAGAACAACACCTCCTGTGGTCTTGAAAGCTCATAGAGCTGTAACACAATACCCAGCTCTACATCCCTTGACAGAAGCTAAAAGTCATCCAGTGGACAAGATTATCAACCAATTCTCAGAAAAAATACTGTCCCAATGAGCTGCACAAACCCATGCTATAAAGGAAAAGTTAAGGCTTCTAATTAATTTGAGACCTGTCTTGAGAAAAGCATTTGCAGCGAGGGAAAAAAAAAGAAAAAATCACATTACATCAATCAGAAGGAAACATTTTGTCACTCATAATACTGGTAGCCAAAATGCGTGCAACAAGGGAGGGCTGGAATGGTATGTCATTTAAGAATAACTTCTAAAACTGCTGACTGTTCCTTCTTCTGAACAAGGAATCACTGTGTGATAACTTTAGAAATATACTTTGTGCTGCCTTTTTAGTTTGTCTAAATAAAAAGGTAAAGAATTACACACCAAATCACAATCTAGTCTTTCTCATTTAGCATGTTGGTCTTAGTTCACTCAGTTTTCTGAAGAAAACTTGCCTTACATCTTGCACCCGTTCAATATATGCATCAATATATGGTCCAAGATTTTCGAGTGGATTTGCAGCTCTAAATGAACTTGTGCTATAGCAGCTGATTATATATACATTGTCCAAGAAAGACAAAAGTGTTGGAAAAGAATTTTGAAAATAAAATCATGCTAAACTCCAATGGGAGAGGATGTAAGGAATAAACTTAGAAATAGTAGTGACGAGCTGTGGGCAGGCAACTGGATATAACTTAAAATGATTGAATGGCTGCCATTTCAGTTTATCAGCATTTTATTATTTTAACATTGAACTGTGTTTGTCGAACAGCTAATTAGTTAGGAAGATACATTTTCCTCCAGGGCAATTATTAATTTCCTTCTGACTTCAAAGAAATGAAAAAGCTCTTAGTGTAGATAAGCACACCATTATATTTCAAGTCTGATTTAGATTCTCAGAGAACTGAAGCTGCAATATGATACACAATTGAATAGGAAAAAAGTGGTATGTTTTGTTTTTTAAATCTCTTTCAATTGCTATGTCATTACTTAATATTCAACAACCAGATTTAAATTTAACTCCCCCTCCAAGCACATATATTCAAATAACTTTTTCTTAATAGTATCTCTGTTGAGAAACTCAGGATAAGGCTAATACTCAACTTCAAAGGACTGAGTTACTCATAAAATGCTTATACACTGTACTAATTTTCTGTGCTCCATGTTGAGCTTGGATTCAACTGAGCTAAAACTGATCTCTACTATTATAAAAACAGAAGAATGATTTTAGGATTAATAACTGGAAAGGGGATTAAGAAAGCTCATTCTTCAGCCAGGCACTGCTAATTCCCTTTTTCTCTCTCTACAACTCCACTTTCCTACGTGAATAACATCTACGTACTTCACAGGAAAATAGTATTACTAAAACATTACCAGACAAGGAAAAAATATCTATTGAACTGTGTTGCAAGTATAACATAGCCAACAGCTATTCTATCTAGTCTCTCTAAATACTGACAGTGAAAAAAAAAATCTTAAACAGTATTTTCAACTTTAATTTTGTATTACCTTTTGCCAGATGTCAACACACTTGCTATATTTACAGAAAAGTTTGAAGCTATAGATCATAATGTATATTGTTTAGTAGAATGAGGCACATTTCCTTTCTAAAACATTTGTAATCTGCTGTATATATTGTTTTACATTCCTAAATAGAACTAGTCAGAAACAAAAGACTTTTGAACATTTGTGGTTCTGTACAAGAAAATGCAAAATCAAACAGGAATCAGACATATCTGTTTCCTCCTCTAAATTATATAGCCATTTACATTTTAAAATAACTGGGCAAGTGAATTCAACTTATGATGGTATTTTATATTAGTGTATATAAGCAGATCTACAATATAATGGAAAAAAAATCTATATATTTTATGTATACCAATTTATCTCTATATACATACTCTATATTTACATAATTTGAATTTATGCTCAGATGACTTTGTCCTAAAAAGTTATAACATCTTCACTACACAAAAGTCAAATTCATTCACAAGAGTAAAGAAAGAAAATGCAAAGTGTTTCAAACTTTTTCTCATGATGACTCATTATTCCCAGAATGAAAAACAATGAAGTTGGATAACAAAACACAATGAAATGTACCCAGTTTTTTGTTTTGTTTTGTTTTTTCATTTCTTACTTTCAATATTATACCAGAGCCTCCACCTTTGAAATAAACTGGTTACTATGGGGACACTGATAATTGCCATATAGTAATGCTCTCACTGTAAGCAGGGCACCTCATGTTTTACAATTTATTCCTTAACTTTATTTTCATTCCACAATTAACAGTTTATAATTTTAAAAAACAATGTTAGAAATTAAGTGAGCAAAATTCATTGTAAAACTGACATAAACAATAATAGAATCAAAATCATCAGGCATTATAACATAAATATACTTTATTATTTATTAAACAGTAAGCTTTCATTGGTTGGTTTGTCACTATCGAGGGCTGTATCTATTCTGCTGGGAAACTGAAAATCTAATTAATTTTCTACAGACATAAATAAAAATTAGACCATTCTATATGTTCATCAATAAATGGGGCGAAGCAAAGAAAGGCCTGAAATGAAGGAGCCAAAATGTATTGTTAGCATTTTTCTCTCTCTGCCTTACGGAGGGACAGGGTGAGGGAAGCTGTCTCATAAGCAGAGACCAATCTTGTTTTCTTCACTACTCACTCATCTCATTCCAATACCCAGTTTTAAACCTGGTTATGATCTAATTCTGTACTCCTGGTAGGCTAGGATTCAATTGAGTTAAAGATTTTTAAACTCACTGCCAGTCAACCTTATCATGAACTTTCATTATGTGCATGTAATTAATTGGGTCCAATGAACAATATCAGTACTGAGTTATAGACTTTTCCCCCCACCATATAATTAGAATATAATTACCCACAGGATATCAGAATGATGCAAAACCTTTCCTCTAAATGTGCCCTCATTAGGAAACAAGTCTCAATGTACATTTATTCAATCAGTATGAATTAATTAAAATGTTACTGAAATAAAAGAGAGTAACATTAAAGTGTATCTGACATCTATTAAAAGACTATCACTTGAGATCTGCACACAGTTTATAACAAAACTCATTTAACTTGAACAAAAAACTTCACCATACAACAAACCTTATATACAGTAAACAGAAAAGTAAAAAGGACTAAAGTTGACAGAATATATTTTACTAAAACATTCAAAATTACTGCAGTGATTTATGAAAAATCTTTATAAAGCATTGAATCTAGACAGATATGTGATGTTTTCATGTACCCAGTTATCAACTACATGAGTTTCCCCATCATTTACTTTTCAGCTGACAGTGTAGCTTATCGTGTTCTATTTTGAGCAGTTTTGAAGATGGGAGGGAGCCTGACTTAATTTAGACCAGCCATCTAAGTTTCAGACTTCTCTCTCCAGCCACTAAGAGTCACTCAGCGGAGAGATCATTTTGGTTGCACTGGTATAATACAGTGCTGTGAAATACAAAGTATGAAAAAGTGCTTTAACTGTGTAGAAATTTTTGAGACTGGAATTCACAAAAACTGAAGAAATGAGACATGAGTAATGTTGGATGAAAAAGGCAAAAAATATGAACATCCCTAGTTCAGCAAAAGAGAAAACATGAGAAGGGATTTAGGCTGTACTCTTGAAGGAAACTTAGAAGAAGGCATCTTGTTCTGAGATGAACTCTGCAGTTTTCTGGAAGAAATCTGGACTTCCAAAGTTACAGGTGGAAGGGAGGACCAAAAGTTTCAGGAGATCAAAGATACATGATTTTTCATCTTGCTATTTTCCCTATATTCTGTGGGGGAAGAAAATACATTCTTCTCTGACACCTCAAAATACTCAAGGATGAGCCTGGTACAACAAGCATTATGGTTATCTGCTTTTATTTACCTTCCACATACACACAGCATTGCATGAATATTATTGCTCAACTGATCACTGAAACTAAATGTGACCTAGGTGAAGGACCCTTCCACTGTCAGATTTGTATGTCTGAGCACGTAATTTTTATTAACAGACACACTTCCTATTGCATGGTTAGACAGTTTTGACAAGGATATATTCACTGGTTTTGCTGTTATTATTAAGAATGCTGCTCTCACATACACTGAAGTACTATGCTTCTCAAAAGGAATCCCCATAACAGGAAATGGGAGACACTAATTCAAAAATTGCTAGCACAAATTATACGTACACTATTAACAATCACTTTTAGAAGAAATTACTATTAGCTAGGTTAGTGAGATAGTATTTGTAAGACAATTAAACTGAGGATTTTAATGCATTTTTGGAAAAAAACTACTAGATTAACAAACGTACTACAGAATTATAAAGTCCCCATTAAATCACAGTAAAATATATTTTCCATTCGTAACAATATAAATTGTGCTGAAATACGTCTTGTGTTTCTTTGTTAGTAACATGATTCCAATACAGGAAAACATATTTACTTCTGCTTATGCCTTGAAAATTTGGAGGTAAAAAAAACCTATTCAAGGGTGATTTGACTCTAGAGTGGTTTTACATATCCTCTAAACAACTTAAGTAAACTGCAATTGTGGAATAAGAATCTTAATTCCTCTATTTCTCTTCCTCTCCTGAAAAGAAAATGTAGTTATGCCAATATAATTGAAGATAAAATATCATGCTGGGGTTTCATTCTGTTTATACCAATGGCCAATGATAAATAATATTAAAATGAAAACAATAGCCCAATAACAGAATCATAATTTCCAGATGCACACTTTTAAAGTATGACCTCAAATCCTGAAAATTAAATAAGGTAATATAGAATATAATCATCCAACAAACTTAAAATAATATTTCATTATTATTAATCAGAACTTGTCCAGATAATACCAAAATACCATAGAAACAAACAACAAAGCCACTCTTGAGACTTAAAAAATATTTAAAATATTCCATAAATATTAAAGGCAGTTTTCCATTGCTTTACTTTCATTGAGAGCAATGGAATAATCCCAAATTACACAAGCAGAGGGCCAAAGTCTAGTGTCTGTTCCTTAGCAGATTTATGAACAAACAGTGAAAAGGATTCATTAGAAAACAAGTAATTTACAATAGGCACGAATATTATTCTTGATGATCAGCAACCGGTTTAAGATTAGGACGTATATTTTCTTTCTTTGCCTCCCCTCAGTAATTTACCCTTTCTTAAGTTCAAGCATTTCTTACACTTATTATGAAATATATTTAAAGTGGACCACTCATCTGTTCTCTTATGAATATGATGATGCTATGACTTTCATCAGCATAAAATATCCAATTTAATATGTGAATACATAAGTTAATTCTAAAGCTCTTTTTTAATGATAAATTGGTCAGCTCTTTTCTATACAACCTACACATAGCATGCATTTTTATTTTCATTGAATTGAGTTATTGTTTTTGTGGACAGAGAAATTTACTGTCCACGACTGCAGAATAAAATATACCATAATGTTGATGCATAGCTTACTGCAAGACCAGCGTCATCATTCTAGGTAACCTCCGGCTTAGATCGGAGACCTCAGCATTGCAGATATACAATATGCATCCCAAGCAAAAACTGCCCATAAGAATAACTTCATTATTCTGGGAAGTTGGATCTATAAAAGATGTAAAATGTAGAAGTGTTCTGCCTATACAGTTTCTGGTAAGTACAGTCTGAATAAGTGATAAAACCTGAGTCAGCTTCAGTTATAATATGCCCTACAGAAAAGTTCATTCTCACATGGGGGAAAATGCAATATGCAGAGGGTAAAACACACTTATGCCTATAAACCCATCAGCCAGGATTACACACTGTATTTAAGGTTCACATAGTCCTGTGAATTTAATACCTGGCAGTCAGTCCCAACAGTGTTTAAATGCTGCATATGAGAGAACATTACATCTGAAATTAACAGACAACTCACCAATACTACTGGGCAGATTGATGTGGGTGGTAAAATATGGTCCTTCAAAGGTCCACAGTCACATTCAGGTTTCAGATGTGAAGCACACTTGTTATGCAACTACATGAACACAGAAAATGAAGATTCAATTTAGACATTTTACACTTACAGCATAAGAAAATGGGCATCCTAGAATGGGGTGAGTCTCATTAACCTAATTATTACTGAATTAGTGGAACGAAAATGAAACACACTGCAGTGGAAAGCCCCCTAGGACAGGCAAAACTAACGATTTATATTGAAGAACGATGGATTAAAGTACTTCCCAGTTTGGAAATTGTATGTGTGGATCAGCACACAGAATAAGAACATTGCATGGCAGTACAGCAATATCAGTGTATTATTACTGGTGAACAAAACCTTCATTTCAGAAGAGACCTTCTTCCAGTGAGCCAGGAACTTCTGTTCTGCTACTAGTGAGTAGTTCAAGGCAGCTAGTCCCAAGGCACTACTGGTGTAACTCTGCTTCCTTCCTGAAGCTGATTGCCACTATACATTCAAATATAAGAGAAGAATATCGGAAAAAAGCTTCATTGGGTAAATTTTGGTCATGATTGAATCAGTGTTCAGGCTTCCATTGACTGCTGAGAAACCTGAACTACTCTATTTTTTCTAATTTATTCTTAGCATTCATCCAGTTTTCTTAAAAGCAATGACAATAGCTGTACTCTAAAAACACAAAAAGAGTATCCTCAGGTCTGCTGACTGAAAGAGCATTGGCTTACTTCTGTTTTGTTACAAAGGTTAAATGGACAAATGTGTATAAAACAGTAACATAAAACGGTAACAAGTTATGATAAATGATGAAATATTTTGCATTAGCAATCAAGAATTCTTGTACATCATTTAGAATTTAACTCAATTCAAATGTCTCTAAATATTCAGCCACACAGTACAAAGGCACAGTTGTGTGCTTGGATCATACAAAGCATTCACTTTTAATTGGTATACTTCACAATATCATTAGAGATAGTCAGAATTGAATAAACGTAATATTGCGAAAGTTTGTGAAAGTTTATTCTTCTGGACTCGATGATCTTAAAGGTCTTTTCCAACCTAAATTATTCTGCATTTTTGTCTCTGCATTGATTCAATGAAATGCATTAAGGTGTTCCAGTAACATCCATTTCCCACAGAGACAGACATTTTTGAAAATATACATGTATTTACAGTAAAGAAAAATAATCAGGCTAATAAATATCAGGAGCTGTGAGGTAAAAATCTTATTAACATGTGATTTAACCAGTATAACAGGTAGCACACAGCATTAGCTCAACAGGTTCAAAAGCTGTTACAAAACCTATAGTTCAATGTCTCCATCTGTAAATCACATTTTTTCAATGACTGACTCATTTTGCCTTAAATGGTTTAACTCACATGAACTCTATTAAAATTACAATAAAATTGTACCAATTGCTGATGTATATAAACTCTCCCAGTAATATGGTCTTCAAAAAATGATCTGGGTGCAGTTAATTTTGACATGACATTTCTGAATTTTGAACTGAATGGCACCTAATATTAGCCTTGTCCATATTCATTTATACTGCAAAGTTACCTTTTTAGCCAGTTTCTTAGCAACAGAAAATAAAAGTCTAACGAGTTTCGATTTACTCTGAGTATTAAAGCCCTATTGTGAGAGTATTTTGGTAGCCCTGTAATCTAAATCATTTGTCATGCTAATTCTCTGCCTCAGTGGTAAGGCTACTTGTGCCATAATTAATGCACACCAGGCCATGTTACATCAAATAAAAGTATCTTCACACATTCAGTGGTAATTAGCAGCTTTGCTACTCAGTGGCATGCAAACTTATCTGTGAAAAAATAGCTTAATCTTCTTATTAGTCTCTGCTGATCTCTGACAACAGAATTGGCACATAGCAGATAACAGAAAAGGTAGAAGAAATGTAGCTTTAATGAAAATTACATTTTGACACAAAGAAAAAAAATAATATGCATCCCTTCTTTAAAAAACCTATATTTTAACATGTTTTCAATACATTTCCGCAAAACTCCCTTACCCTAAACCTAGCTCCTGTACACTATTACCTCCCTCACAAACCTGCAAAGCAGGAAAAAGTGCATTTGCTGGACAGAAAATGAGAGGAAAAAAATTAACATGACCATGGTAGAAAATTACAAATTATATGGAAGAGGGATCATGGATTTGGATGAGAAGTCAGTACAGCAAGCTTCCTTAGTGAAATATACCTCTAAATTTTGGGACTTGAGTCAGTTATTTGACATTAGAAGTGACCCTATTTAGTTGTAAGGACAGATATTTAAAAGAAGCTCAGAATTAGTTCTGTAATAGCGAGCATCCTCTTTGATTACAAGCCATAAATGTGCGATACAGGGAGTTGAAAAATGTATGAAGGATGTGACAATAATTATATAACTTCAGAATATCCATTCAAAAGTCATGCATCTGTTAGAAATTTAAAACACTTTTTTTTCTGTAATAGAGGAACTACTCTTAGAAAATTAAGTTATTGCAATAGAATACATTGAATACAGAGAATTGCAAGTGAATAGAAGTTTGAAAAATTGAAGTATTAAAAAATACTTATTTTTCAATAATGTGTCTAATTTACATCTGAAGCTATAAAAAGAAAGAAACATTAATAAATTTATTTGAAAATACAAAATTACTTTGTACAAAAAGCATCTTTAAATTACTGATGGAAATAAATTGAAAAATTATAAACCTCAGTGCCAACATTTTCAGTTTCAGCTGTCAAAAAACACAGACCCACTTCTAATTGGAGTTTTGACAGCTATTTAGGCATTTAAATAAGCACACAAGCACCCAAGTTATTTTCAAAAGAATTTAGCCTTTTCCTTTAGAGTGATTTCAATTATAAATAATTCCTCAGTACTTCTTCAGTGAATAACAGTTCTTATGAAAATCCTCTGAATCTTGATGTACAACCTCAAGGAGTAAAAGATCTTTACAAATTTGGTCCAGACTCATATGAAATAATGGAAAAATAATTTCTACTGAGAAAATACAGAATCTGCAACTTCCTTTGACTTTAAAAGTCCATGTATAATACACTACATATATTTCTTGAATGATATACACATATTATACGGTGGTAAACACTTCTACACCTATAGCAAAACACCCTTATTTGTCTTGCTAAACACATATAGCCATTGCCTAAGTTTAATGATCTGCATGCAAAACATTCTGGATTGGGCGTTTTACTCTTTACATAAATTATCCAAATTTTGACAGCAATCTGGACTACATATTTGCTTTCTTCTAAAATATTGTTTTTAAAGTAATCATAACAGCTTATCACTGAAAGTATCCTGGATCTATTTTCTTCAATGATGTTTCATATTTTGTATTCTTGTGTTAAGAAAATATGTCATAAAACATCCAAACTTGTATGTTGAAAACAAACATTCACCAATGCCTCAGTCTCATATTATTATTTAAAGCACTGAACAAACAACTGCTGTTCCGTAACAATAATAATAATGATATCAGCAAAACCAGCAAATACACGCGAAGAAGGCAGAATCTCTCCCCATTTAGATTTAAATCCTGCCCTGGCTAGAAACAGAAATACAGGCATTGCTCCTTCTAGCATGAAGATCTCACTTATAAGGGCAGTGTTCCCTGAATGTCATTAGTTCCAGTTACTGGTTCCTGCTGAATAAGGAGTGTGCAAAAGTTGTATATATTTGACTTGGTGCACAGATTAGTATATTATCAACTTGTCTCTGCTATTATTCCCAGACACTTGGAATCACTGTATTCTACCAGATGTCCTCAATTTCATTTGCCTGTCAGTACACCACCAATTAGACCTAGAGTCACAGTGACCCTGATTTTTCCAGATACTGAAAACTCTTTTATAATCTTCCCATAGCATAGATTGGGAATTCTGCTCTTTAGTGTCATACATTATTTTCATTTGGATATTGTCATGAAGCAAAGTACACCTTTAAGCAAATTTGCTTCCCACAATTAAAAAGTCCTAAGAATATGCTGCATATACCATTCCTTAAACACACACTAGTCATTGCTGATGACTAAATTAAATGAGGCATTCCAGATTATGAGGACATAGAAAGACATTCAATAATTTTTATCTCTCTAACCTATGTGGAAGGCTTTACCACAGTATACTCACTGTAATCTGACACCAAACACAGTGAAGTCCAGTCAAGCCTTGGTAACACTTTATAGTTTTGTGACACTTATCACATTTGGTTGTACAGTTTCCTTCTACCCAGAAATGGTGCATTACCTGCAAAAGAAAAATGTGGATATGCATAGAGTTACTAAATTAACAGGCACATGGCAAAGTTAAAGCTACCCCAAACTTACATCAGTATTCTTTTTAGACTTCACGTATGTTTTGATGCAAGATGCGGGAGCTCTTGAGACACAGCGTTCATGGACTGTATACTTGCAAACTGAAAAAAAGACACACGTTATCAGATGTTGAGGCAATGGTGCTTCTGACTATCTTTCTATGAAACAAATAACATTACCAGCATGTCATCTCTAAATAATCAATCCAATCAGTCAATGAAAACTCAAACTAGACTGCTTTTTCCATGGAATACAAAAGGCCAATTAGAACAGGAAATATTATGCAAGTGAGAAATCCAAGAATGCACCATCATTGCATAACAGGAAATGCCTAATTAAATCAGATCTCACTAAATTTTTCACAATAATTCCCAAATGACAAAAATATTAAAGACAAATTGGTGACTGCCAAATGGTTTGGTGTCATTTGCTAGTACGAAGAAACATACATTTTACGAACTATAGGCATGAGAGCAGCTGGCAAGCACAAAAATAAAAGCCAATGAATTTATGTTGTTCCCATTGATTTAAAAATCTTAAATGGCTGATTAGTCCATTTTCAAATAGCAATTGTTTTCATGCATTCCATGTAATCATCATAACTTTAACCCTTGTTTTACAAAATACCATCTCCTAAGAAGGTTTTGTTTTTTCCCCTAAGCCTTCCAACACCAGTTTTAGGTAACTAGTATTGCTGACCAGGTCTGTAAAGATCACGCTAGCTGCACTTGGAAAACATACAAATGTCAGAGTACAATGCAAAGCTCTCCTGACTTCAGTGATACAACTGTGCCGGGATGAGGAAATAATGCTACAGCTTATGCCTGCATTCAATAGAGTCAACTATTAAAAACTGAGAATGAATTTCTCCCTGCATGGTATACGTCTCAAGCTTTTGACCTCGAGAGCAATTAAGCACAAAGTACTTCTAAACACCTTGCTTGCACCTATTACACAAACCCAGTGGGAGGTGCAGCCATTAATCAGACAAACTGCAGGGAGTAACATTGTTGATTGGACCATGGAGGGATGGTGAGGACCCCTGTGGTTCCCCCCCTTTTTTTTTTTTTTCCTCCCACACAATCTAAAATGCAAATAATGAAATCTATAGCAATGCTTTGAAAATATACTGGAGAAAAAGCTTAGCTAAATAAGGAAATAGTGGAATAGTTTTGCAAGTAGACTCATGCCTCTTGCTGCATGAAGTAATTGAAAGGAGCATGTGGATGTTCTTCAGATACCCTGAGACCATTGTTCTCACAAACTAAATGCCAAGCACAGTAATAAATACACTCTCAAGAGGTACACTGCAGCAGAAAAAAAAAATTACAGCTTTTGCAAAACTGGTCTTTTTGGGACCGTTTACATAACTGGTCTACACATTTCTGATAACTACTGAAGAGAGCGATCTACATTATTTCCTCAATAGGACTCTCTTTCCAACATACATGGGTCTTATTTCTTCACAATATCAGTCTGGCATAAAAGAATATTAAACAATGAAACATTTCAAGACCTAGTAGTCAAATCAGCATTTTACATAAATATATGTGTATGTGTGTGTGTTCCAATTACTCTCATCAGCATTTCTTAATCTGAAGTTATGCAACTTCTATTTGTCTGAATTTTAATAAATTTATCATTCTCATTTCATAATATGGTGAATGAAATTATGTGATGTGAAAAAGCATACAAGGATTTCCATCAAAATTATATTTTAGATAGGTCTGTGGCCCCCAGAGGACAGCAACAGTCAATTCAAAACGCTCATTCATTCAGATTAATCTCAAACTAAATCAATAGAACTCTACAGGCAGAAAGGCCCTGTGAGGGGCTATCTTTCATTAAAAAAATGAAAAGGTGACTTGGTACCACCAGGAGAAGTTGTGTACTAAAGATCTCATTAATCTAATGGATAGCATGAACCAATCACTAGAACCATCTACAAGACATATTCAAACCAGAAAGTAGGCCTTAAAAAAACAACAAAAAAAAGATTCATCATTGAAACACACCACAAAAGAAAGCTATGGATCATCCATTTCTGGAAATTTTCAAATGGAGACAAGGTATCTTTCAGCAAGCCTTGGTTTCTCAAAAGATGTGTTATGGGGTGGTTAAACACAGATTATCAGGAAATACAAAGATACATCTCAAGGAATTGAAGGATAGTAACTGCATCTAATTGTCTAATAAAGGTCAAATTAGATACAGTAGCTTTCTGCGTTCCTTTCCTTAAAATCTACAATCAGTTAATATGTCGATTGAGATTTATGACTACAAACCAAGTAACTATACAAAACTTTAGAACTGTTACAGAAACTTGATTCCTGGGAAACGGGGATTTTCACCTTCACAATTAACAAAACAACAATTCTGTGCAAAATTTAAATCAATAAACATGGGACTTAGATGTTTGTCAACTTGATACCTATTGTACAATTATTAATAAAGTCAAAAGAGGAGTAACAAAAATATAAAGTTAAAACTTAAGCCTGATACTCGCTAATAAAAAAATAAAAAACCAATAGTAGGAAAGAAAAAAGAGCAACAGACTCCAAACAGTGATAACCCTTAAAAAGCAGAAAACTGCCTCAAACAAGACATTTTAAAGCCAAATATCCTGGGAAAAAATTTAAAAAGAACCTCGGGGAACTCAAGCAGAGAAGACAAGGGGGAGACACTACTATGGTAGCAATGGTTTTGTAGTGGGAAGCTCCTAGTCCTTTGTTATGCAGCAAGAACAACATTGCTAGGAACAGACATAAGCAAATGGACACTGAAATTGTTATACTCACAAGAACAGCAGAGACCTTGCTTGCCCACCCCAATTAGCATGTTCAAACAAAGATTACAGTAGGCAGGCTTGTTGAAGTGTTTCAATCTCCATACATGCTGCCCATCATCTTTAACATTCTGCACGGGACATAAGAGAAACAGATTTCACTTAATAAAATAAACAATGAAATATGTAAGTGCCAATAAAAATTGGAGATTGACTCAAGAACATAAAAGACAAGCTGTTACTTCATTTAATACTCTGCACCAGATCACAGCATAATCATTCTAAATACACAGGCAGTGATATTATAAAAAAGATTCTTCAGAAGCTCATGGATATCCATGTGTTTCAAAAACAACACAGAAAAAGCCACCAGGCTGCTGTCACCACTGCAACATAATGATATCAATATATCTAGACTGATATTAAATCACGGCTAGTATTAAAAATAAGGGTTTTTTTCTAGACTATTCCTAAAAATAAAGGTTCTGCAGGTCAGAACATAAAACTCCCAAAACCACATAGATATTCTTAATGACTGTCAGAATTAGGTCCATATAACAATATATGTGAAACAGGAAAACTAACCACACACAATAACTATTCCCAGCTTTAAATGAAGTTAATCTATACTGCCAATAATCTATCAGAACCCATGTACTTAAGGGTGAGATTTACATCTTAGACCTCTTGTCCAAAAATGGAATTCCTTACATTTAGGGCTCAATTTTTAATTCAGCTGTTGCACTATACTCAAATCTTACATGAATAAATCAATCAGCTCACTGGCACTTACAACTTAGGGGCCCACTGTAACTTATGTGAATCTCTAAAATATTATCAAATAATTTATTTTTATGAAAGTAAGCTTTCTGTTGGATGATTCTCCTCTTCTTTCTCAATGGAATCATTCTGAGACCTCTATGTTATATGAAGGTTTATAAAATGATGTTCACTTGGTACAGATGTTAAATTAATTCTCTAAATTCCTGGCATCTTGACAATACTGGCCATCAGGCTTTCTCCTTTCTACAATCATCAGAGGTTTTGATTCTTAAAAAAACTAGATGAACCCAGTGTAATATCGCTTGTTTTTTTTTAAATTATCTTTTACCAAATACAACATCCAATGGAACACAAGCAGTTAATGTCCATCAGGTGGAAATGGGCTGCTTTCTTGCGTATCGCTGAAACTCTGCAGTCTTCTTGGTCATGTCATTGCCAAAAAGAAATTGCCACATAGCTAAAGGAAGTCAGACCAATTTCTGTTTCTCAGAAACCACAACAGCTGGTTCTTATCCAGTTTCTGATTTCTCACATCAAACTATTATTTGTCATCATGTATACAATAGTCCTGACTAGATTTTCAATAATATTATGGTTTTCACTGTTAAGTATAGTCAATGTAGTTGGTGAGCATAAATTTTAATAAAAATTTAGTTTTGCCCTACATTAGCACATACTGTATGAGTTATGACCTTAAAAATCAGTATTGCTCTGTTCTATGAGTTAGAGATTCATACAAGTCAAATACGATGAAGACTTCTTCATCCTTATGGGCAACAAGAAAAATCCTGAAGCAAAATCAGCACTCTAACAAATTAAGAATGTTTGGCTCAAAGCTGGGTCTAAGCCAGGACACAACTTTCAATATTTCCTACAAGTTACCTAGAAACCAAAAGAAATGAAATCAGTTAAAATATATTTTTTTCTTCTACTGAGGTATCTGGATCAGAGCATAAGTAATAGCTCCCCCAATATTATCAGCAGGAGTTCAAATGCCATCTCTGACAGCTGGGCAATGTCAGGGTCCCCTTTCTGCAGAAAAAGCACGGCAGATGCCTAATGTGGGATTCTCAGGCTGGCAAAGAGTGTGGAAGTTTTCCAATTTCCCCTGAAGAAGCAGAAATAGATTCTGCAGCTGTGAAGCACTAGAAGCCTGTCAAGCTCCTTCATGACTGGCAGCTGAAGGGGATGTATTTCATTAAACAGAGCTCTCTAACTTCTATTTTTCTTCCCATCTTACTACCATATTCCACACGTTTTTTAAGTATTGTTATACTACAATGTAATATGTGAATTTCAAGTCTTCTGAAAGTAGGCAATTATTCACTAGACAAAAAAGACCACGTTAATCCTTCTGAAAAAAGCAGCAAACAATGTACACTTCAATTTTAACATCACTCAGGTCATCAGATACAGTCATAGACCACAAGGACTTAAAATGTGAGCTGACCAGCCTTCCTTAGCCAAATGCTTGCTGTTTATGAAAATTAACAGAAATTCATACTTATGCATAAAATTGCCCCTCTTCCACATTAATTTTGCATTACTTTTTCATTTTAATTTTCTTTTTAAAGAATGACCATTACATGTGAATATGTCGCTTCTTATTTGAACAGAACATATGGTCTAACTTAGCTGGCATTTTCCTTATCAGAAAAACAAACAAGTCTTGATGTGGGTGTTCTGCCAATTAAAACACTTAGCTGTGTTAGAGACTGCAACTGATGCAAATCCATTACATAAACACAATGCACTTTTGGAAAAGAGCAAATTAAATTTTTGCTCTTGTGCACTGCCAAAAACAAGCAATAAAGTGCTGCATATGATTATGCATGCACATAACTTTTTAAAACACTGCCAAGAGAAAAAAAAGGACGTAATTTGAAACAAAGCCCCCTCAATGCAAGTCTTTAAGTATGAATAAAATCCACAATTCTAACGCGTCAGTGCATTTACTGACATTAACTCATTTTGTTTTCATATCCTGAGAAAGAGTTTAAAACAAATAGACATTAAGAAGATCTCAAAGCAGGGCAGGTATAGTAAAAATCTCTTCCTCACTTCATTATACACATCATTGAAAATCAAGCCTCCATATGTCATACCCAGACTTTAAAACATAATGACAATAGTAACATTTATTTTGTTAACAACAGTTCTCTTAACTCATGGTCCTGACCCTGCTACCATGGATTTGATTGCCAGAACTACCTGACCTTAAAAAGCAAGTCAACCATAAAAGAGCCAACCTTAGAATTAGTGGAAAATTTTATGCTATCACAGACTTTAGCTACACATCCCGAACCTGGTTTAATATTAACCTACATCAGCTTTTTAGATATTTGTGTATAAAGGTTGACAAAGACATCTTCAAGCTTTTGAGACTTAAAACAGGTAATGAAATCACTGACAAATTCTGATCCTAGCAAACATGCCCTCTTACAATAGCCATGGAGTGTCTAAAACACCAGAATGTTCATTTTTTTTCAATGAGAAGAGTCAATAACAAGCATCCAAGTGAGAAGGATGTCATGGAGTAGCTGTTATTCTTTCCTAATTGTTTTGTTTCCATTTATTTTTAAAATATTTACTTGACTTGTTCAAGACGATTTTATGACTGATTTTTAGGTATTGTTGAATCAGTGGGAAGGTGAGAAGAGTTTCCATTAAACTATGCAGCATCTCCTTTTAAAACAAATACAGTTATATTCTATACTCCTTTTGGATGGCTCTCAGCAAAGAATTCATACCAGGCTTTGTTTTGTTCAATTTGCTTTGGGAAGAAAGGGTTTTAAGTCTCTTCCTGGTCAAATAGAGAGGGAGTAACCTGACTCAAGAGACATACTGTTTGGGAGGGCCCCTCACTCACTTCTAATTTCTGAGATATTTTGTGTGCGTGTGTCTGTGTGTGTGTCTGTGTGTGTGTATTTGAGAAAGCAAAACAAAACAAAAAACTTCCACAGCCTTCATCCATGCATTTGTTCAGAAACAGAAAAGGGAGTACAAGAGGGAAAATTGTTTAAAAGAAGTTCATAAATAGCCACAGTATGAAGTTTCCCTGTCCAAACTCTACAACCATCTGTCATCTGCAGAGACTTTAATGCTGCAGAAATTAAATTGCAAATAACGGCAAATCTATATACCTGCATGAAATACCACTTATTTTACACCTTACACACAGAAGAGGTTAGCTACTCCTGCCTTTTGCTGGCCTTTTTTCAACCTGGAGAGGAAAGGAGAAGCGGGACCGACGGAAGGCAAGGCATTTGCGAACTCCCCGCAGGGCAGCGGGAGCCGGCAGAGCCCGCGGGAGGGAGGCAGCGCTCTGGGGGCGGCTGCGGCCAGCGCAGCCTCGCACTGCGGGGACACCGCGCCCTCTGCGGGTCCTGCCGGCAAAGGGGCACGGGGAAACAGCTCCCCTTAGCCCTCACGGGAGCCTGCTTCCAGCCGGGAAGGAGAGGAGCCGGCGGAAAGGCAGGGAGCTACGGCTCCTCGAGTTCGCCCTCTGTATGTGCGGAATTAGCGTGTGGCGGTGGGAACTTCGCCCTTCTAGAAAACTCAACCGGCACGCTTCGGAAAGAACTTAGAGAAATGTCACTCAGGGCAATAAAAGGCCGGGTTGCCCTTCCTCCTGGCTGAACAGAAGAAATAGAAGTCTATGAAACTGCCCAGGTGTTGAGCAGTCCTTGCAAGCCTCAGCCTGAGGGGATTGCTGATGGCAAAACTGATCCCACTCCGGACTCGCACACGCTTGCAAAGCGTCCAGTTTGGCTCCATTTTAACATACAGCTCAAAAAGCACTGCAACAAAAATGGAATATCCAACCGAAGAAGCAGTATTGCCCAAGGGTGGACTCCCATTCGAACGTTTCTTCCCACATTTAATCAAAAGAAGTTTAAAATGTTGCTTTTAAAATTATTTGAGTGCAATCGTGTAATATTTGCTGCTTCGGGATCCAAAATAAAATTGTAGGAGTATTTCCTTACCATTTAATTGAAACATAGTCACAATTCAACACAAATCTTTGTCCCATCAAAATTTATCTTGATTTTAAGGTGAACTGCGTTGAAAATTACAACCAGTGATTTAAAAGAAAGGCATATTGGCCTGATATCAAATTATTGATGACTTTATGAAGCATTTACTAGTTTTCAACTTCTCTCTCACCTTAAGGCAGCTTTTCGGCAACTGCACATTTACCAGGCACAGTGCAACCGTGACATCTAGTGGCCAACGGAGAGGGAATAAAATACTTCCTAAAATACAGGATTTCTTTAAAACAGTAGCACTTACCAACTTGTAGTTTATACTTCCTTATTGTGCAATCACTGACAGAGGTGATAACAATCACTTGGTACAGGAAAAGTGAGACCAAATATCTGGCATGCAATTACTTTAAAAGAGAAATCAAGTGCTTCTGTCAAATCATGGTGGAATAATATTGTACAACACCTGCCAAAGAGCAGAGTACAATGCTTATGACTGACAAAACCCATCATTAAGAGGCCTTTTGTGCACAGATTACAAAGGAAATTTTAAGTGATGCTAGGAGAGTCAATGAGGTAACTCTCCACCTTCCCTTACAGTGTTAATCTACTTAAATTTATGCAGAAGCAAATAAAAAGGTCAGAAACTACAAAGGTTTCCACTGTGGAGACATAGAATAAATAGCCAATAGTGACCACATCACTAATGTGCAATAGATCACTTTCCTAAAGAATCAAGAGTACTGCAGGGATGTCTCTTTCCAATTTGCATTTGGGTCTGGGACTAACTATTGCCTTATAATGCAAAGATAAATTTGGAAAGTTAATGAGGACTGTGAAAACTCCAGAATGAAGTGTGATGCTCAGCAAAAAACTACCTCATACATTTATTACTAAAAATTACACCACATAAATAACAATTTCCTCTATAGTTAACATTATTTCTTCACAAAATTCTCAATTTACATAAGAGAATTTCTTTAAAAAAATCCATTAAACTGGAACAACTAAAAATCAGAATAAGCATTACTTTGTCTTAACAACAAAGGTTTCAGTATGTGCCACATAAAACACATTTAGACACTGCCAATAGCAAAAAAAAAAAGGTAGTCACCTAAATCCAAATGGATTATACATGTATTCAATTCCAAGATCTTTTCTTCTAAAACAAGTTACCAAGCAGCCTGTGTATCTATCTCAGAACCCCTACAGAAAAATAACCAATTAAGTTCTTATTTAAATTCCTTATCTTGTATCCAAATTGTTTGCTTAGAATATCAACTGCCTTCAAAATCACCAAAAAATCAAATACATGTTTTCAATCTGGGAACATACTTAGAGACAGAACTCTGTATTTCTAACGTCTACCTTCACAGCAACTCCAAAATCAAATCTTAGGAGGAAACAGAACATAAAACCCAGCAAGATAAAACAAACTGGATATTAAAGTTGATTTCCTAGGGAAATGAGACTTTTTTATGCTCTTTTTCCTATTATCTTCATGACTCTAAACTGCACGAGCAACTTTTAAATTAGTTTAACAATCTCAAATAAATTTGAAGGGCACTAGGAATTTCATGAAAGTCTAGAAAAAAGGAGGGAGGGGGGGTTGGATGGAGAGAGAGAGAGAGGAAAAGGAAATCAGGCAGATTTCCTTTTTACTCCTTTGACTTGGTAACAGGTGGCTGGCAAATACTTGTGGAAACAGCGTATCACTCTTGTCTCTTTCAGAAGGGGATTATGATGAAGTCAGAGGGCAAAGGCCACAAACCTGTGAGAGGTTAAGCTATCTCAGCCCCACTGTTCTTAAACACTAACTTGTTTATTCTTTTATTTTTAAATAATATATCCACACTTCACTTAAATGTTCCTTTTTAAAAATTATTCTGACTCAATCATCTAATACAGTATGTAATAAAAATTGATTGAAAGGCTTTAAATGTAATATAGGACTTTTTCATGATATCTGACCTTTCTATACAGCTATTACAGGAAACTAAGGATTAAGTATAAACAATGTAGCTGAATTCTGAAAGTACTATGACAAATCTGCAGCTGAATAACTAATCATAGCTTCACTGATGTTAGCAGATCAAATTAGATGAGCTGAGAATCTTCTATCATTCATACAAGCTATATACAACAGTTAAGTATATTACAGTGCTAATGGACCCAACCCAAAACAAATTAAACATTTCACCGGTATCACAATTTATTTAAATAAACTATAGTGACAATTCTTAGTCACAATCATACTAGACATGCTCTGAAATTGATTTATTTGATTTAAAACATTATTATTGCTGAGTTCAGCACAGAACCGAAACTTAAAAGAAGGTGACAGAATAGCTTGGTTGCTGGGTTCTTTCTTTGCGGGTTTTTTTGGGGGTTTTTTGTGGTTTTGCTTTGGGGTTTGGAGCAGGGGCAGGGGAGTGGTTTTATTGGTTTTTTTCCCCCTCATATTTTCAACATATCTAAATTACTTGGGCATGTCTAAACAGCATAATCCAGTAGGTTATGCCCCTTATTTTCACATACTAATCAGGCTGAGGAAAACCTTAAGATATCAGCACTTTATTTTATTAGTGAGTCCAAAAGATTCTTATTTTACTTTTCATTACATAACTAAAAGGAGAGAGACAGACACCCAAAAGTAGATCCTGGGAAGCTAGGTTTGCAAAATCTAACAATGGCATGCAAAAAGAAAAAACAGCATCCCACTAATGGGAATGATGCACCGGAATGAAGAGCTTGGATAATACATTAGATGCTGCAAAACCATCAAAATCATGCTATCAGTTTACACTAAAAAACAGACAGGCATTAGAGTTTTAGCTTTATTGATTTAACTTTTTAATGTCCTAAAATACACTTTTATTTGAACTGTGTATAAACAGAAGTAGCACGCTTTTGCTGGTTTAATGAAAAATATAAAAACTTTGCTTTTCTCTATATATTATATGAATGGTTAAAAAAATTAAGCCATTTTAAATCATAAAAACAAAAATAGGAGTCCTTTTAAAAGGCGGCATCATATCCTAGTGAATCATTAGCAAATTACTAGCAAATCAGCTCATTTGTAGGTAATGGACTTCACATAAACTATGCTTATTGATAATAAAGATATTTTGCATGCTACTGTAATATTTTTTTCCACAAGTTTACATTTATGTCTGTTAAATGCATAAAATACTAGGAATACTCTTGATGAGAGAAACACTGACCCATGCTGATAACATTTTGATCATGGCTGGCTGTAGAATTCTGATCACTATGTATTTTTAGGGTTTTCAAAGTAAGGCTATGCACAGCAAGATAAATATCTAATAACTAGTAAAAATACTCAAAAGGATAAAACGTTTGATAAAATAGCTTCTTTCTAACAGCTTTTGCTTTAATATGAAAATAAACTCTACAGAATTATCTGCATTACTTTATGCCATAATTGAAGGAATTTGAAATCTAGAAAGAATGAAATGTAGACACTGAAAAATACTCCTGGAACACCTATACTACCTGTCATAAAAGAAAAATCTGTATTGAAAATCACTATCAGTTATCTGCTACACTGCTTGCTTGAGAGCACTTGCTGCCCTTTGTTTAGACTTATTCTGTGGAAATGATTGAATTCAGCCTGACAAAGATCTGTTGTTTGATGAAAGCAAAGTAGTTTAACATTTTTCGTCCTCAGTCTCACATACAGAATTAGGGAATTAGTACTTAGAGTGATCCAGACACACTGGAAGTTATCTTCAATACAGATATTTTACTTGTAATTTAATTAGCAAGATTTTGCAAGACTTACAGATATTCTGTTCAACAAACTGGTTTGTTACATGTTTGCCTGCACTAAGTATCAGTCTGAGCATTCTTTGTGCAAAGAAAATAGCACAGAGCGAATGTAGCAGTCTAGATTTAGTTCAAGCTGGGGGAAAATAAACATTACTTATTATTATCCATACCTGAAAATCACTTATGAAACGATGAGATTAAAATGCTTTATTTTGAATAGCAGAAAAGCATTTGAAACATAAGCTTAGAGAGATGTGCTCAAAATTAGCTCAAATACTGGACAGCAGGTGGCACTGACAACATGCCAATCTTAAAGCAGCTGCATTGAACTGGTACAAAATTGATCGTGTTACATCTGTATTGTCTTTAATGGGAGGTTGTCAATGTAGAAAACTTAAACTCATCTTTCAAAATATCCATTGGTGCAAGTGTTCCCTTTGATATTGCTTCTTAACCATACTTTATTAGGGTAGTTACAGAGATGTAAGATCTTCACAGGGATGTATCGTGACAGGACAAGAGCCAGCAATAATTGCTGCAGAAGAATTCCATCTGCACATCAGAAAAAAGGCTCTTTCCCTTGAGAACAATTAACACAGGGAATGTTTGCCCACAGAACTGACAGAATCCACCTCATTGGAATTATTGAGGCTTGGCAGGGCCCTGGTGTGGCATTGCCTTTAATTAGGGACTGGAAGAGAAGATCCCCAGAAGTTCTTTCCAACCTAGATTGTTCTGTGACTCAGTACAGTTAGGCCACAGCACCCAGTCCCATGCTGAGAAGCCTGGACACTGCCCCAAACCAGCTCTAACACACACACGGGCAGAAAAACACTCTGAACAGATAATACTGCAGCTAAGAATTCACAACATCCTGTTAGCAGGGAAAATAATTCTGCTTTTTACAGCTTCCAGCTCCAGAGCCACCTTATTAGTTGGTGCTTCAGACTTGCCAATATATCTGATGATGAAGACACACTTTTGTTCTTTGCACATCATAGTAAATAGAAGTAGGGCAAAGTCATTCTTTATAAAGGCCACAGAGAAACTAACCTGAAGGCCACAGTCAACACGTAAGCAGAAACTCGACACTATTATTTAATACTTACATTTTCTAACCCAAGAAGGACCAAGAGAGGGATTGTTGTCATTCCTCCTTGGATCCACTCTTCTAGAGAAACAGTGCCATCATGATCATAGTCAATTTCTTCCATCATTTCATGGAGAATCTACAGTTTAATGAAAAATCCCTTTAGTTCTAATTAATTATTTTTATATTCTAATATAGCAACTTCTTAGGACATGTGCAGATCTCCAATTCCCTCACACAAAAAAATAAGAAAAAATATTACTTGCATGGTAGCCATAGTAAAATGGACAGTTCAGAAAATGAAGAGTCATGTTTCAATTTACATTTTATTAACATCCAAAGGTCCCAAACCAACTTGTGTCCTTTGTGCACTCACTTTTAAGACATTTTCAGAGACAAACGAGTTGTGTTATAAAAGTTAATTATTACATTTATTGAATGTTTCATAGATCAGATTTAACCAGCAAAATACAGTGCCATAGTGGAAGACAGCTTCTTCTTATTTCTACCTTACTAAACTATAAGAATCACATGTGGACATGAAATATCACATGTGAAAAATTATGAAAGCTGTCTCTAGCAACAGTAGAAAACTGTGATGATAAGATACTTACTGGACTTAATTCAGTAATATCCCATTCAAGGTATTCTGCAACATGCATCATCTGAGCAATGATATTTTCCAGCTCCTAGAGATGAATGAAAAAGTATGATATTTAATGGAATGTTATAAAGAGAAATTCTACTGCAAGCAACTAATAATTCAACTATATTGCATTCAGTGACACTGTTTCATCAATGTCCCTAATGAAATCTGCTTTAGACTGGAAGCTCAAGTGATTCTGCTCACTTTGCTCAGGATAGCAGAACATCCTGCATGGACCACAAAGCATTCAGGAAGGTGAAATACAGCCCCACAATCAAAGTAATTGCAAGTAGTCATAGATTCTTCCTTCCCAGTTATCTTTCAAGCACTCATGTTCTCATGATCTGATTTTCACCCTGTGATACAATCACGTAATGACCTTTAAATTCCATCATGCTATCAAACTATTTTTGACAGCAATTGTATAAATCACAATTTTCTAATAGAAATAAGACATAAAGTGGATTCTCTAAACTATTACAGATTTTTTTTCATGTATCACTAGTGCTTTTCTATACTCATAGATACACTTTTGCTTTGTAAACATGCTCAAATGCTTATCTAGAACCATTCTGAATTCTCATTTGTATCTAGTTGTCCAACTGATATTTGGTATTGCCTAAAATTATGGTATATATTTACTTTACGCCTGTATATAATTTAGCTTCCCCATTTTCCTGCAACTTATGGGAATCACGTCTTCTTCCTTACCAATCCACTCTATGTTGTCCCGCTTCCAGCAGATACAAAAGAAGGTGGAAAAAACCCCCAAAGAAAAAAATAAAAGAGAATATTGCTAATAAAATACTTGTGGTTTTTAGCTATCAGAAAAAAATAGTTCTATCTTCTAAAATTATTGCCATTTCTTTGATTTTTCTTCAAACATTTGGTTGGGCTACTCCTCAAAACTTTGCCCTTAATATTGTTCCTCTATTCTTAATAACAACATGGAAGTTATGACATCTCTCCACATAAATCTACTGGGTGCCTCTCACACTTATCCTTTTTAACGAAATCTTTACAAATGGTGCTTTCATACACATCTCCCAGCAGCATACTAGAATTATTGGAATCATATTAATGTGTCCCCTACAGTAATATGATTAAAAATCAGAAGAATATAGAACAGGACTCCATGTCAGCAATGTCAGCAATTGAAAATTTATACAGTTGTAGAAACAGCAGCTTATTGGAAAATTCAAGAGTTACTTTTCAAATGGTTGAATTTTTATCAACTATATTTTATACTGCTACTAATAATTCAGGATAAATATAAACTTGATCTGAATGAAAGCAGCTTTGCATAGTTTTGCCATGCTGCCATACTCTTACAATGCATTAAAATACATAAATAACATTACCGAACTATCCAGGTATCCATTCCCATCTGTATCATACAAGCGAAACATAACTGAAAACAAAACAAAGAGAGAAGGAAACTCAGTTAAAAAACATAAGAAATACATCTCTCTTTCATTAAAAAAACCAGCTCCAAACCAAAACACGAAACAACTCAGCCTCAGTTTCAAAGAAAGGTAAAATATTATTATCTTTGTTTAATGATCAGACTAGCTGTAGGCCCACCAAACAAATTGTATTATGTGAGAGGTTCGCTCAGCCATGGTGCCTCTAACGAGACATATTAGCCAGACAGTGCAATTGCACCTTTTCCCCACCATCACTCTGATACCTAATTTAGTTTGTGAACTTGACTTTGGTTCCCTCTAGAGAAATCTGTCTTCATGGTGATTAACACCAAAAAGCCCTTTTCTGTGACCTCATCAAACACAGGATAACACACAAGTGTTCACAAATGTTGGTAAACCTGCTTAAGTTACAATTCTACTCCCTTGGCTGCAGCTATCACTACTCAATAGTGGTATTGACGTAGAAATTATTTTCTGATCAACTAAATGAAATAAAGGATTAATATTTTAAATATCTAATCATCCAAATCCAACAATAAACATTCATCACAAACTGCCAGCATGATTTCTTCTGGGACCATACTTGCTTCATCAATCTGAAAATGTATTCCCAACCTTTTGGGGAACCACACAGACAAGAAGATATATTTTGACAATATCCAGAAAAAATATATACTTTCAAGATTTTATTATAATGTGATTCCAGCCACAAGAAGGGGTACGTACACCATTGCCAAGATATTTGAAAGCAGCAAAGCCTGAAGCTTTCTTAGAAATACTGTTAGAAGATTAAAGAGGAAATCCAGAAGCCTACAAATACCTCCCTCTTTATCCCTACTTTCAGGGACATCAGAGCTCTGAAACCCAAATACCCACCATCCTCTTCAAAAGGCCAAATTTTTTACCCTTACACCTATTTTTCAGGAAGGAAGGAGTCATCCCATGTAGAGGTGGTTGCAGGACACTGTAATGCCTTCATTGACAGCAAAACCCAAGAAATCTGCTTACAAATTGTCTAATCAGATGTCTCTGGAAACATAATATATGACCTATTTAACACTGAGCAATCCCACCACATTGGATCCATAGCAGATGCGGGTACAGTCCAATAAATTCCCCAAGCAAAGATTGTAACAGTCTTCAGGAAACAATATAATGAGAAGTAAGAGCAATTCTTAGCAATTAGAAAGTAAAGTTCAGAAAGAATTCGATCATTTTTGGACTTACAGCAAAACATATTTACCAGTTATATGGATTGGCTTACTTTGTTTATATCTTCCATCTTGGGAATAAGTTGGTCAGCTAACTGTGTGGAAAAAAGGTAAGCACTATACCTCTCTACCACTTCAGCAATTTTTGCCACTACATTGCATTGCTCTTAAGAGCTGTAATACGAGATTGATATTTACAGTAGTGCCCTGTTTCAGGCCACAAAGGCCCATTCTTCATTACTTACAGGTTAGGAAAACCATTAAAAATAACTTTCTTTGCCTAGAGTTACAGAGCAAAAATGATTCTGTGTAAAACAACAGTTAATGCCAACAGCCACCAGAGATCTGTACTGTCCCTGCTAGTACACCTTCTAATAAAGCTTCTCAGAGCTTGACAGCTAATATTATCTGGCAAAGGTACCATTGGGCATTCACAGTTTCCACAGGGATGAATCACTGAATCACTCAGTGATAAAGTTAAAATCATTTAGTTCTCCTTCCTCCTCCTCTGTGGTTCTTATACACTGGTTGAAAGAACATTTTACAGTAAGTTTTAGCATCTCTGTGATCTTTATCCACCCCAGAGGAGCAGTACTTACAACTTTATTTTCATTAAACATGAACCAGTACTTCTTATCAGTCGTTTAGAACCAGACATCAGAATAATTATAACTGTTTCACCTTTGTAGAAACAAAGTCTTTCCAATTGCTTATGTATTGTGTAGTGAAAAGGCTCAATCTGTGCTCTTGGCTGGATTCTGAAAACTATGCTACTGGGGTGGCATGAAATCTCTTTTCTATTCATATCCTGCTAAATACTCATGTTCTTGCTGATTTACATACTCTATGAGAAAAACACCCAAACCCAAACCAGCAACAAAATGATAAAAACAACCAAACAGAAGTTCTGATGCAAACTACAGAGTCCAAGTCAATTTTTATATTTCTTTTCCCATCCCCTTACATGATAATACTGACTGGGCACTCAATTTCTATTTCTAGATGGAAATATGACCTTAAAAAAATAACTTATATTCTTCCAATGTATCTCTGTGAGGACAGCTTGGGATTTTCTTTATATTCAGGTGATACATAAACTGTGAATAACAGATAACACTGAGCATGTCAAACAGGTGAGGTTCACACTATGTAAGACCTCTAAAAATATACTCAATAGGCTGGAAAATCCATTTACCTTCTGGAATATTTGTACATCTATGAAAATCTGTAGATCATATAGATCCAAACACTAAACATTATTTTTCTCTTAGTGTAGTTTATCCTCCAGTTTATATCAAATATTAATTGAAAGCACCACTTTCACATTCAGCTTGTCCTGAATCAAGTTTTCAAATGCTCCGCTATGATTCATTTTTTCCAATTTTTGTCATTTTTTAAAAAAACCTAAAAAATCACGATTTGAATTTGTTATAAATATTAATGTTGGCAACTCCAGAATAAGCCACATTTCTTTTTTCCTTTCATTGCTTCAAACTTATAATTTACATTACAGCCACAGGATCTACTGCTTTAAAATTCAGACAAAGAGTTATATTATACCATTAATTTATAATGAGATTTCAACTAAAATCAAGAGGAAAGCCTGCATACAATGGTGCAGTATAAGCTGAAATTTAGATACTAAAAAGCAACAATATATGGTATATTTCAACTCTGTATGACAAAGAAGAAAATAAACCTATAAATAAACATGCCCTGAATTACATGTAGTAAATGACAGCGACCTTGACTACACAATGTATTTAAGTACCATACACATATTAAATCATGCTCCCTTGCTCCTAAATAATACAGGACACAGTCTTTTGCCCATGCAGCTCCTGTTGCAGGAAGTTCATGGAAAATCCCCATACTATAATTATCATCTGCTCCTCTGTGTCTCCTCCTTTACATTGTTCCAATTCCTGTCACCAGAGGAGGCAATTGATCTCCATTGCATGCCAAGTCTCTCCATCCAACTCCTCAGAGCTCTGATAAGGCTTGCATAACTCGCTACCATGTAGGAATTATTACACCGTAAGTTAAATTCAGCCCTTGGATCTTAGCTTTTCCATGCTTGAGTTCTGAATGTGCATTCACACATACATTCTCATGTTCTCATCATATGATACCAAAACAGTATTACCAAATTTGGGGCATAGCACCTCATATTTTTTGCTGCGATCTTGCAGTACATAGTTGCCACTGTAAGCTAACTACAGGTAACAAAACACCAAAATATTACAGCAGCATGTAACCTTGTAGTGAAATCCTAGCAGAAGCAGCCTACTGTTTGCATACCCTATCATACTGAATATTTACTTTCCATAAGAGAGCCTGATCCCACAGATTTTTTTATAAAACAAACCAGTTATGTATATTGAAGTATATTTCATCTCAATAAGGATTACATGATTTGTCTGACTGTTTATCCATATGAAAAACTGCCTTCTAAAATTCCACAATAAGGAAACAGGTTTTCTTCTCTTTTTCTCCAATTCATAAATCAAGCTCATGGGATTTGGGTTTGTTTTTTTTTTAATAGGTAGCAGCATTGCACTTCAATGAGTCAGGCCCTTAAAAAACAAACAACCAAATAAGCAATTCCATAAGTTCCTGTGTCAAACACTCCTTCCCAATAGTGATGTAGATTTGGATCATTCTTGGCTTTTTGGTATCCAATAATATTATAGAGCCCACAGCCTATATTAACAACTATTCTTTGTTTGAATTAGGATGTTTAATACAGGTTATTCACCCCATCTATACATCTCCAAGTATACTCAGTATACTTTGTTTTTCCCAGGTCTGATACTAACCAGGAGACGGCAGTTTAGAGAGGATTATTGTAACTACAGAATGTACGATCCTTACTCCCCATCTTAGTGAGTGCTAGCATTAGCAACAATAAAAAATCATTTCTGCAACAAGAGCCACCTATAACCATATCTTTATAATCCATCTGCTCAAAACTGGTTCTTAAATTCAGAAACAGAGTATTTGATGACTCATGGTAATAAACATTAAAAATTTAAAAAGAACATACATTCTAGCTTGTCTTCAGGTCTTCCTCTTTCTAGCAGTGACAAATAGCAAACAATATCTTTCAGCTGGATCATGTCTGGTAAATGTGAGTTGGCAGGAGTAGGAGGTCTGGATGTAGAGGTACCCTTGTTAAGTCTCAGACCTGGAAATAACCCATAGCCTTTGTTAGTCTGAACATATGAGATAAGCAGAAAATGAAAATGTAATTCTTGCATGCGTTTATCTTTGTTTTATGTGAATCAGATTTCTTCTTAATTTAAATACAAAGTTTTAAACAATTCATGTTCATAGTTTATTCAGCAAAGTTAGAATTGAAATAAACTTTCAAAAAAAAAAAACCCCACCCAATTATGGGAAGAGCATACCCTTTTTTTTTAATTCGTGCTGATCTGATTTCATTTCGCTACAAAATAATTTGGTGAATATTTTTATTTAACCATACTAGATGCTAAGTATTAAAAATAATCCCTGCCCGATTTGGCATCCACTTCCTTGTCCTTGTAGAAATTTTGTCTAATTTATAGTTTGACAAGTACACCAATTGAAGATGTTTTAGTATCAATGATAACTCTTCTAATACCCAAGTGTATTGTTATCCCAAAAACACAGCCAGATGTGTGTCAGTGCAGCACATATTTAAAACACAGAAGTCTCAGTGACAGACTACTGAGAAAATGTCCTGGGATGGCATAATGATATCTTGTATGCCCTATCGTTTTGTATGCTTGACCAGAAATATGGTCCTGTAGCTTTAACTGTGTCCCGCAGCTGGGAGCTCTGCCGCCAGCGCGGGATGTTTTGAAACTTTCCCTGGCTCTCCTACGGGGGAGTGAGAAGGAAGTGACACTGTTTTTTTCCAGAGTCAGTTGCTGCTGCTGGTGGCTGGTGCTATTGGTGTAGCTGCTGCTTGGGTTGGTTTTTTTTTTCCTCCCTGGGATTGTTTTTCATCGTTTTGGACCCTTTTCTTCGACTTGCTTTCTCATCCGAGAACCTGAGGAGCCCCGGGGGACAGTGGACGAGAATCGTCCAGGGAGCCACCGGAGGAACTTCACCTAGCCCCTTCGGGGCCCCCGGAAAGGGGAAGCTACGCCTAAGGAAAAGGACACTAAGTTCATCAGCTGTTTGTTCAGGTTTTCTGACCCCTTTCCCCTTTTCCCTTTCCACTGTGTGGTCTGTTAATTAAACAGTTCTTTCCACTTTAGGCTGAGATATTCTGTACTGTGGGTAGAGGAGTGTTAGAAACCTTTGCTGTGGGGGGGGACCACCTGTTTGGAGTGCTTTCCACCTAGGATATTTGTCTCTAATCCAAGACAGAAAATAAAGACTGAATTTAAATAATAATAATAGTAATTGCTCAGATATTATGATTTATAGCAGTTCCAGTGTACCACTTGGAATAAAAGTTTCAAAATTGCCAAACCGTTTGTTTCAGGACAACATTAGTATGACCAGTTCTGATGATATTACTGGAAACTGCAAGACCAAAATGGGAAAAAATGGGAAGAACAGCAGAACACAGAGAAAGAAGTAATAAAACTTTCTTTACAAGTTTCTTACATTTCTCACTGATTGAAGGTTGTCCCCCACCACCCCTAAATTTAGCTTGAAAAACTTCATTACAATCTGGAGACATCTTCAAAAGTCTGCCTTTTAAAAGGTAGGTCTACATGTTACAAGGTACACATGTTAAAACAATAAAATTAGGTAAAAAGAGCAAATTGGAAAAAATGTATCTTGGAATCAATTTCATTTTCATGGTTTCAGGCAAATAATAAACACTGAATATTTAAATGAATAAAAATATTCAATAGGGCAATGTTCTATTTAATGAGCTTGCACGTCAGTTAAGTGTCATTAAAATTAAGACATAATATTTTATTCAGTTAAATGCTAGCTTTAATCACAAAACTTACACAAATAAATCATATTTCAGTCTTATGTAAATCTTATTCACAGAATAAAAAGGATTATTAAAACCTGGGATAACTCTTCTCAAAAATAAATAGTCCTGAAATCCAAATGAAAAGAAATACAAATTTTAAGGTCTCTTTTAACTTATCATCAGCTGTAAGGTACAGGCTAAATTATTACTTCTTAATCAGAGGTGGGAAGGGTTGGCTGCAATGTATTGACTTACAGATGACTTTCAGTCCTGTTGCTTACCTGGCATCTGTTTCCATCTCTCTTCAGACACTTTTACTGAAAATACAGTTTATAAACAGACATGAGTGGACCAAAAGAGACTAAGTGAAAAGCAAACACATACCCGAGAGATTGATGAACCCTGCTACTTTCCTTGTCATTTTCTCTAGCTCTCATTTACCCTTCCATTCTCCAGAAGAATGTCAAATATTTCTGACAAAGTTATTTTCCAGTACAGTCAGGTTTTTGTCACTATTGGTAACATTAAAAAATTACTAGCTATCCAAAAAACAAGGGTTTCCATAATCTCATTTACACATCAAAATGTAACAATGCACAGTTTTTCCCTTTAAATGTTACAAATTACCAGGATGTAGCATTTAGTTTAAAAAATGAAATTGAATTACACTTTAAAATCATTATATTTTCAAGCACAAACAATTCTCGCATGAAGTGAACTAAACTGCCTCTCTGAACATGTTTTGGATATAACAATTTATCAAATAGTCCTTCTGGCAATATGTTAAAAACATATGGAAGCTTCCTAAGCTGGTGTTATGTTATATTATTTCTAAAGTCCTTAGTAACAGAAAAAGATGAAACTCATTACAAACTGGGAAAAGTTAGTGTAGGAGAAAAAAATCTTAGGAGGCAACATTAGAGTAAGAAACTTAACATACAGTTTAAACAACAGAAATAATAACAGCACCATCCTTAATAACGATGTTATAATAATTATCATGATTATAATTTTACTACACATTAGAATAAAATATATCAAAGAGCTATAGTAAGAGTGAAGAAAGTGGAGTACAACCTCGGAAATCTACAGGGCAGAATTTAGCTGTAAATCTGAGAATGACCTAAAACCATAGCTATCGTTCATTCCTACATATGAAATATCAACACCATAAAAATACAATACCAAAATCATAAAAGATCATTTTTTATAATAATAGTAATCAGAAAACATATGTGAAAACACAGAATAATATATAAATATGCACCATTAAATGGCAGCTGCTATTGGAATTGTCAGGCAAAATGTGACTACAAATTTTGGTGAGTGGTTCATGTTTATTGCTGACACTATTCATTGATTAAATCATGATGAAAACAGCAATGAAAAGTTAAAAAGAATGAAAGTTGAAATGAAATTGCTCTGCTGAATCTTTATAGGCAAGGGAATCTATATACATAGTCAAAAATATGCAATGCTGAAATTTTATGACATCCAATATATACATTGCAGCATAGAATAAAGAATACATTTAGGCATGTTCTTAGGGATTCCACTGCAAAGCATCTTCAAGGGCAAGGGATTAAATTACTGATCTAAATGGCTTGCCTGACCACATCAGACTGAAATTTGCAACAGAAGTTTTTGAATATTCCACACAACCAATTACACCACTGTATTAAGCCTGATCTTCTGCACATGGAACTAGTCTAACCAACAAGAAAAGATCAAGAAGTTAGGAATGTACTATCTAGACAGCAGATATTTGTGGAAGGAGATGTACACATGGCAGTTCTGATTAGAAAGAATAAAAAACCCCATATATGAAGAATTCAATTCAAATTTTTAAAAAAAATTATATATATATATGTATGTATATATATGAAGAATCATACCATTGATGTGGTGGGTAAGCTTTGCTAGGAGAAAAAAAATTTTTCCAGCTAAATTTAAATAAATGTAACAACAATTTAAATAGAAGATGATAATGTAATATAGTTTCTGCTTGGTTGGTTCATTGGTTGGTGGTTTTTGTCAGGAAATATAAAGCTAAGAAGTGGAAGTAACAAGTGCTGTAAACTTTTATAAATAAAAATAACTGAAACTCATCCATTTAACATAGTCGACAATGGCATGCACTAAAAGTCACTCAATGATATCTGAAAAGCTATAATTAGTATTATACACTGAGACATCTATGGAAAGCTAGTGCTTGGTATTTGCAGGAAAAGATAACATTTCAGCTAGTAGCATGTGCACCAAATTAACAATTTTTGGAATACATGAAATTTGAAGACACCCATCAAACCATTTGGTATATTGTCTAAGCATTTAAGACTATTTCAATAAAATAGTCCAGCTTCTGCTTTTAGGTACTGCATTTTGATAGATTTCCCAAACTCGTAAATTACTAAAGCAAATATTTCAAGCTAGGAAAGTAACCATACATTTTTTCAGCAAGGTTTTATAAAATTTTGTAGTTGACCATTTTTAACACTATTTTGCATGCCGTGTCCTCTGAACCCAAAATCACTTTCAGTGATATACTAACACTTACCCAACATTTAATATATCAGTAGCTGCTAAGAATGTAGGATTCGTAACCACAGAATCACACCCAGACAATTAAGAGAAACAGCAGCAACTGGCACAGAAATGGTAGAGCACCAGCAGGAGCCTCCTGCATGAAGCTTGAAGGCTTTTAAGTGTTTATACAGAAGAGCAGGCAACAAGATCACGTAACCATAGCAATCTGATTAGCATTAACATGACAAAGAATGTCCACTTGGTGTCTCAGCTGCATCATTATTGTGAATTAAAAAGACGAAACCATTTAATTTCCATTCCTTTTCACAGTATTTCCTATTATGGTTGAGTTAGTTTCTCTAATTTCATGAACACCAGAACAAAAAACCCTCAACGTCTAGTTTAGAATTCCATGTACTTACAACTATTAGAAGTAAAACAGCAGGGTGAGGGAACCTTTAGCTCTTATATTATTGATTTTATTACTCACCTCCAGAAAGGTGCTGTGGTTTGTTTTTCATTAATGGGCTACAGTGAGAGATTTTGTTCCTAAATGATGTAAAAAGATGTTCAATGAAATCATCTGGTAACTCTGCCTCCAGGAAAGTCTTCATGAACAGCTTGAACCCCTCCAAATCAATTGTCTGCAGTGAAGGGGAAGAAAGAAAGAATAAAAATTTTTGACTGTTCTGTAAAAAAATTCATACTAATCCATCAAATAATATTCTGATGACAAAAACTTTGGACTGTATTTGAATATACTGATTTCTGAAGATATAGACTGGCACACCTATCCTTGAAAGTGATTATTGAATTAAGTATTACTTTGAAAAGTCACAGTATTGCTACAGTACCTGAGAGCACAGTGCAAAATAACTCAGAGTAAATTCAGAGCACTTGTATCAGGACCCTGAAATCAAGTCCCATGCTCTCAAGTTTCTTGATTAACAACCAAAGGCACCTACAGAGCTCCTAGGGATGTCCTCAGAATGTCTCAGCTTTTCCTATAATTAGGCAGACAAAAAGCAGGGCATTTTTGGATGCCTAATTCAGGGATTTGAGGGCCTCCTGTCTTTCCCTAGATGGCAACATGCTTTGCTGGTGTTTGTCAAAGAGTTACTAATCACCCTGTCTCAAATAGGTTCTAAGAGTCAAATGAGAGTGCTCACACATGCATTAGAGAGGGAAAAACAAAAATTGTTGATTCAAAACGTTTGTTATTTAGGTTAATTTGGTTTTGCTTTTGCCAGCAAGGTAAGAGCTGATTAACAAAATTCCAATGATGATTTCTTCCATTAAAACAGTATTGCCTCTTTTAAGTAATAAAATGAATCACAGATTATGTCAAGTTGGAAGGAATACACAAGGATCATTGAGTTCAACTCCCTGCTCCTCTGGAACTAAACCATATGCCTACGGGCATCATCCAGATGCCCCCTGACCCTGACAGGCTTGGTGCCACGCCCAAGGCATGCCCTGGGAAGCCTCTTCCACTGACCAACCACCCTCTCAGGGAAGAGCCTTCTCCTGATGTCTGATCTGAACTTCTCCTGGTGCAACTTCTTTCCATTTCCTCATGTCCTGTTGCTGGTCACCAGGGAGATATCATCACCTCCCCCTCAAGGAAGGCGTAGGCTGCAATGGGATCACAGCAATGCAGAGCATTATGATCCTATTTTATCCTGCTAATAGAGAATGAAGGTAAAGGTACCCTGAAACATATTGACACAACTGCATATTTATCATTGATGCTACTCATTGCATATGTGATTTTAAAACACCTTATCAATTATTAATTTGAAAAACATAGTGTTACTTTGTTTATAGATTAAACAGAATAACAACTTATCATTAAATAGTTAAGGGATAAAGCCACATTATATCACAAAACTGACTATGAGAAGTTTCCCCATGCTTCAGGAAAACTCCATTTCTCCAAAGAAAACTCTAGTGCAACTCCTTTAGTTTATCACAGTGAATGTAGGAGGGAAACGACTACCAATAATCAGCTTGAAACCATGACAGATAAAAGAAAAACAAAACTGAATTTTCAAAATGCCTCAGTGAATTTGGAATCTGAGTCACAGTATAAGTAATTATTACTATTATTTTAACATAATTTTAAGACTTAGAAGCAGAGATTTCTCTTGCCCTGACTTCTCCGAATTTTACTTTTTTAATGTATTTATGAGATATTGAAATTTTATGTCCACGTTAAATAAGGTGTTTCCCATTAAGGCCAAGACCTAATTACTGAAGGGTAATGTTTTATATGTGTATCACCATCCTTATGAGGGGCAAATAACACAAATTGCAAAATCTGACTGCTCTTGTGTAAGTCATTATTATTAGGAATGTAAGATTGGCAAGAGGATATCTATGCTGAGTGCCGAATGCAGAACACCTCATTTGAGAGAGAAGTACAGTGAAACCAATAAAACTCTCACCTCTTGAAGACAAAAATAGCAGAGCTGGAAAAAAATTGCACACATTGCTCAAGATGTGTGTAAAATGGAAATAATCACCTTGGACATGGACTCACTATCTTTACCTCATCATACACTTTCAGCCACACTCTTCTATGGTGGCAAATCATACACAGTTTTATTCATGCTGCAAACTTTACAATTTTTTTCTGTAATAAAGCCACTGACATTTAATTCACTGTTTATAAACTATGAATCACAATGGAAAAAGGATTTGTATCAGCATCCAAGTAAATCAGTAATTAGTTACACTAATACACACTATATAAATGTATTTTTTGTCTGCAAGCATAACAAATACATTAATCACTAAATCAACTGACTTTAACAATGTGAAATTGCTTTGTTAAATTGTGCATTAATGAAATGTGTCTTACCTATTTCACTAAATCATATACAGAAAAAAATCCAGCTAAGTGAAAAAGGAAAATAAACCCAAATTATAATCCCATTTAAATTCAGGTTTATGGATTGACATGTAAAATATCTTTGCATTACATTTATCTTTTCTTTATTTACCTTCTCTGGGGATTTTATATGCATATATTGCAAAAAGTATTCCTTGAGTTTAGAGGCACCTTAGATTTTTAAACTGTTGCCTGAATGGCATTGGTCTTCTGAGCTGCCAGCAGGAACTAAATTCCTAATGGTATTTTTTTTTTTTTTTCACGTATGGGTTCAAAATTATGCCTGCGTAGAGAACTGGATAAATAAATAAGTTTGAAATTATGTTATACTTTCTTCCTGAAGACTCTCTTTCTCAAAGATGTTCAAACTTTTCAATATTTTGTGAAGATGGTCAGACTATCATTTAAGCCAGTATCCTCCAACACATGTTCCAAACTGCTAGAAAAGACAAGAGTTACACCAAAGTAACACATCACTTGGCTGCCATGTCCATTTATTATATTTGACATCCTGACTGCCACCAATCAGAGCGGCTCAGCAAAGGATAAAAGAAAGTGTGCAGTTGTCCTTAAAGTCATTTTACTGCCAGATTTCTTCAGCTGAAAGTGCTTTATCCTGTGTTCTACCATGCTCTGTGACCTGTACTCCCCCAGGGAAGCAGCAACCTTCATATAACCAGAGTTCATATGTTACACATCCAAAATATTTCAAATTATAATGAAAATTAGTCAGGAGTTGGCAAATGACTTGAATGCACATCAGAGACATTTAGAATGGCCAAAAATGCAGATGCAAAACCACATGATGTATGCAAAGAATATGTAAAACCAGTCCTAAGGCAGATCTATGTGTAGAGCCCTGTGATTCAGTACTCGCCTAAAACCCCAAAATCTGCGATTCTAATACTCCATAGCTGAAAAACATTCTAGAGGACCTTACATAATCGGTGTAGATTATCCTATTAGAAATGAGCTCTCAAATAGTACAGTCATTTCTGGATATTTGTTTTTGGAAATGCATATACAGTAAATAACAGAACTAAGCTAGACTACGGCAGATCCAGCAGTAGTTGAGATCATTCATTTAGCTTTCCAATGAAAAAGGGGTGAGCCTTCAAAAACAGGCTCACTTTTAAATTGCTTTCAGGGCCTTCCCTATCATCTCCCTCTCATTGCAATATATATAACTTATTACATGACTATAGAAAAATGGAAGAATTTCTTAAAAGAAATCCTGAGAGGAGCTCTGTAGAAGACACTGAGAGGCGTTAAAGCATTCTCACCAAGCAGAGGTTCTAGTATTGAGTATGGTTCATTTAGAACAGAGCACTTAAAAATGCAAAACATTTGCTCAGCTTAATTTAAAACTACTTTAACAACAGCAAAAATAACACACAATATTATAGTAATTTCTCTATTCTGCAATTATACATTATTTTTCTTTTTCCTCATGGAACTTTAACCTTCTGAAATATGGGCATGCCGCAGCAAGTAACTACTCTGCCTTTAGTTACCCCAGCCATTTTTAAAATGTAGTGCACAATGTTTTGGTAAGCAAAAAGACAAAAAAAAAAGAAAGCAAAGAAAAATAATTTTCCACCTTAACATGCATCATGCTTGATCTTCCTTTTAAATCTCACTGCCATTGTCAGAATTTCTCAGATGAAAAGTTAGGAGAATTTTGGTATGGTTTGAAAATAATTTATTTATGCTAATGAATTCTCAAAGATTAATTAAACGGTTCAGATCAATAACATCAGAATAATATATAAACCATAATGGTGGATGTGGTTTTCTTAAGTATGCAGGCTAATTGCTTAATTTTCAACAGTTGCTTGCCTTCCAGAAGCTCTAGCTGAATTTAAATGAACCTGAGAAAGAAGGATTTAGCATTTCAGAAGGCATTTTCCATGACGTTTCCCAAGTGAGGGGATGAGAGCGTGAGAGGATGTACCAAACTGACAACAATTAGCCTGGCACATGAATTAATTCATTCCATTTCACAAGAGACTATCAGGGCACAGGGAGATTATGATCACAAGTTTAGGGATTTCAGGAAAATTTTCAACATAGAGATAAAATAGGACATAGTTGAGTCAGAAAAACATGAAAGAACTTTCAAATAATTCAGCCTAAATCTTCTGAGGGAGTCTAAAAGAAGAAAAGTATCTGTGCAGTTTTAGCTTTGACTCTAATAAAAAGGGTACCAAGATCCTTGCCTGTAAGTCACAGAAAAATAAAGGGTTTTATGCTAATCATATATAACTGAATTCCTATTTTTATATTTCAAACTGATTCACCAGGTTTATTGGAGCTCCTTTTCTTATGTTTTACAAACAGAAACTTTACAAAATAAGACATAATAAAATATTACTGGGTAATAAAACTTCATTTTGTAATGAAAGATTTTGATATGTTCAGAGATGTATACATTCAAAACCACCATTGAGTTTCAGTTAATTTAAACCATAAAATTCATAGAAAATTAAACTTATTATATTTTTAGAAGTACTTAGTTTCTACTTATAGATTTTATCAATGTTTCCAAATACCTAAAATTAAGGAAAAAAAAATTATATACATCCACCTTGGAGAAATGGAAAGGAGAAGGAACAGAAGACATAAGCAACACTGCATAAATTTAACTTTAAAATTATTTGTAGCAAATAAAATGTGTAAACCATTAAACAATTTTAATCTTTTCTGAAAGCAAACATGGAACTGGACTCACTATGACTCAATGCATGGGGAAATTTAAAATGTGCATCTTTTCCTACACAATGAAATGTCAGGGAAAATGCGTAACATTAATTAACCATCCACAAAATTTCAAAATTAATCCTAGCACTAAACTGCCAACAAACATTTAATTCATCAGTATTGGGGTTTTTTCCTCTAAGCTCCCTCCAAACTGATAAAGAAGAAACAGACCAAATTTATATTGAGGTCTAAGTCACTGACTGGCCACAGAAAAAAAGTTCTCACTATACATGTTCACAAGAAAATAAAATTATCTACAGAAGACAAAAGAGGTGCTTTGCACAAGTGCAACTCAGACCATCACTCCTTTCTGAAAGCATAGAAAAAGTGACAAATTTTCCATCTTGTTGGGGGGGAAAATATCTCCTGGTAAAGACAAGTCACCAGTGGGAGTCACCTTGGATGATTTCCCATTTGCCTGAGGAAATTCAAACCGGTGTCTCCTTCTCTGAAGAGCATCCAAACATCAGGAAAGAGCTAAAGAGTCACTGAGGGCAAAAATAAGGCTTCTGTATGTTTATGCCAACAAAATTATTCAATATTTATTTGTAAAAATGTGACTGAACAAATTACTGATATACTCCTATGAATGAGGTGATCTGAAGATGTACTCCAAGAGGTGTATCAAAAAAGAGGCCAAAATGTTTCAGCTGTTCAGGCAGTACATCTGGACACATGGATAAATTTAAGATGCTTAGGTAAATTTTATAGAAAACAGGTGAGACAAGTCTTTTATTTATTTTCTTTTTTAAATTACCATTCCAGAGTTGGATGCTATCTTTACTCAGAGGGGAAATAACCCATTCAGGATCTAAACTTACGCTAAAGGCAACAGAACAAGTATATGTATTGCATATAAATAAATAAATATTCATCTATACATACTATCATGTCTAGTATTATTTATTTAATGAAACAGCAAACAGCAATTATAGATTGCTCAGTGAGGTACCTCAGTGCCTCTGGGACAATGATGTCATGTCACATCCTGTGTATATTTTGCAATTAAATTTTGGGAAGTATGGACTAGTCCAAAAGATCTAACAGTTGTGGGGTTTTTAATGTTAACGCCATGAAAAGATTACATACAAAAAATTCCACCAGTGCAAAAAATTCCCTGTTACTTTTTTATGTCTAAAACCAGAAGAAGCAGTTTTCATTACAGTGAAACAAAGCACACTAATCTGACTTATTTCCACATACTACATTCCTCTCATGGTGTCTGACTAAGCAAATACAGAAAGATTTCCCCAGACCTGTAGTTTCAACTGAATTGTTCTTGGTAAAGAACCCATAACGAACCAGTGTGTTGTGGAGGAAATTCTTCTGAAGCTTATGGCTTGTGGCATCCTTCATTTTACAAGGAAGCTACAAACAATTAGGATTTGCTCTGCCAACTCCCATTACTTTGAAGAAAATTCCATCACTCAAATAGCCCTTTAAGAGCCAGGATGAAATAGAAATAATTAGGCCAAGAATTATCCTCATAGTACTATTTTTAGAACAATATAATGCAATAAAAGTTTAACACAGAACGCTATTACGCCTTAAACATTTTGCAAAATACGAGAAAGTAAAATTAAAGCAACATTAGCTATACAGATAAAAAGTGGCTGCTGCAAAAGACAATACCATAAATACCTCTTTTACTTAAAATAAAAATCTGGAACGAGAGAGAGAGAGAGGGGATGTCCTTTGCGGACAGACTGAGTATGTGGGGAGGTAACATCTGGGCCAGACAAACACAGGAGGGAATTATCAGTCTTTCTTCCAGATTTGTCTACAGCCCTGTCTCCATTGCATCTCTGCTGTCAAGGAGGTATCACTGGGTAACTCTGTATGGGGTGGGGAAGAAGGCTAGAATTGACCTTCCAACCCCAGATTTGGACTTAGAGATTTCAACCACATCTGGAGGCAACCTACTTGGAGCAGCTGTCTGACACTACTAAGGAAAATGGTGATGGAGCAGACAAAAGGAGGCTCTTTTGAGTTATAAAGAATAATCTGCATTCAGCAGAAGAACTGAGATCTAAAACTACATCCTCAGAACACTGTAATTCCTTCTTCCCCAGCTGCTAAAAGCTCCTGGCAAACTCCTTAATAGCTTACCAAGCATTCTGAGATATTTACCTATTTTTTACCAACCTATACATTTAAAGCCAATTATGTAGAAAATTCTTTAGCCTGGCCCTTTGCTGTCCCTCTACATCTCTGAAAACCTCCCCTATGAAGGCAGGCTGGGAGAGTTGGGGTTTTTCAGGCTGGAGAAGAGAAGGCTTAGAGGAACACTTACAGCACCTTTCAGTCCCTAAAGGGGGCTGAGAAGACAGCAGGTGACGGACTTTTTACAAGGGCAGGTAGAGATAGGACAAGATGTAATGGCTTTACACTGACCAACTGCCAAGGGTAGGTTTAGGAAAAATATTAGGAAGCTCTCTAGAGTGAGGATGGTGAGGCACTGGAACAGGCTGCCCACAGAAGTTGTGGATGCCTCATCCCCAGCAGTGTTCAAGCACTCTGAGCAACCTGTTCTAGGGGAAGGTGTCCCTGCCCACACAAGCAGGAGTCTCGGAACTAGATGATCTTCCTACATAAACCGTTAGCTGATACTATTTTTCTCTGAGTCTGAACACTAGTTTATGCTTCTTAATATACAACACAAAATCGTGTGACAAAACAGCAAGCACACATAAAAAGACACATTGGAACAAATGGCAATCATTAAACTAGGGAAAAAAAAGTGACTAAGGCATCTTAGCTTTAAATACGTGGAATTTACAAAGAAATTAAAGACCTGGCAACTGATCAAATAAAAAAATTGCAGGATAAACTACATATTTCAAGAGAGTTTCCAGAATGACACTGATTACTTTGACTAAAAAATTCATGACTATGAAGAAACAAAACCATTAAAATTAGTTTGGGATTTTTAGAGGCACTAAAACTCTCACTTTATTCACAGTTAACAAAGTAGTCTGGAATTTTATTCTTCTGTTACTGCACAAAATATTACAAACCTGAAAATAGAGCAACCACTATTTCCATAGTGCTATCATGACCACATGTGAATTTCTTTGCAATGTATCCAATGTATGTGATAGATATGTGATAAGATGCTTTTTACCTAATGCAACTAAAGAATATATTTGTCTTACTTCTCTTTCTACTCTACACCAATGGCATAAAGCAAAGCTCTTCCCAAACTTCAGTTTCTTTTGAATACCAGATAAGCAGAATATGAGGGTCTCCAAGGAAAAAGAAATGGGCATCAGTCTATGCTTAATATGCTTTAAAAAAATCTCCAATTGCTATGATGAGAGTTCTGTTTCTTCTCAAGCGCTCACTGATAAGCACATTGTACTAATTTAGTGCTACTTCACAGACGGTGAGTCTCAGTCTCAGGAAAATCAGGAACTGAAAGACAGCTTTCTGAGTAGCAGTTACGATTTTGCTTGGCAAAATAGCAGACAATTTCAGGTTTCTTCTGGTTTTGAATCAGACATATCTAGACCAACACTCAGCTAAACCCACAGGTCTTGTTCAGGTCTCTGTCTGCTGATTATGGCCACAATAGGCTATGGAGTTGCCTTAAAATACCTGATTCTGTCCTAAGCAGCAGAATGGTTTCCAACACCTTGAACAACCGAGAAAGAGGCTCAACTCCATCTTCAAGCACTGTGTTTATTTGACTTCTTCTTTTCTCTTACAGCACGAAGATGTGCAATTTTATAACTCGCTTTCTGCTTTACTGATAACAAGCAAAGATATGTAAGATCAAGAAAAATCCAAGTATGCCTATTTTGAAGATTTATGCATTGAAGTGTATGTTTTGTGCCAACACACAGAACTCTGCATGGTATAGACAGCATAATTCAGTATATCCTGATACTGAGAAAACAGAAAACATGGTTCCTCAGTGAAAAATAGGATATATACAAATAAATTTCTGCATCTTTTATTGTGTTATAAAGAAAACTATATAGAAGTTTAAACTGTGCTACATAATATTATAACTCCTACCATACTAAGACATTTGAAGAGAACCAATAATTTATTAGGAAAATGTAAGCTTTTGACTCAAGGTCTATCCTAACAACTGCAGTAGAAGAGGTCTAACTGTCTCCTGTATTTTCCTAGCTGGTGTAAACACAACAGCTAGTTCTACTGGATGATACGTAGAAAGAAGGCAGAGAAGCTGTATCATTCTACTTTCTTTCTCCTCACAAGACACCAAAAAATTAATAGTCTCTTGAAGAAAGAGTTGCCACTGTGGATGGACCAGGGCAGGGAGGGGTAGAATAATAACTGCTTTTATTCCTCCCCACCACACTGGCTACATAAATGGGAACAAGACATGATCTAGTGTTTGAAATTAATCTCCACCCATAAATTCTTTTAAATTTTCACATTCTCTTTGGTCTTTTCTTCTTTTAAATTTTTGCAAAATATTTCAACATAAGCCACTGTTTTTAACATCCTGAAAAACAGAATGTAAGAGAGAAAAGAAAGAGAAATCATTCATTTCAAGACACTTCCATGACATATGGTTTTCATTTATTAAAAAGAACTTTTCACAGATAATGGAAAGCGAATTATGTTGAAATGTATTTTTCAATTAATTACTTTTTAAATTATGTTATCTGATCTCCAAATGGTGCCAAAAGTATAATCAGCTTTCATCTACTGACAGTAATTGCTCTGGGTTATTTTTTGGGTTTGGGTAAGTTCCTTTAGCTGATTATTTCATTTTAAACTGTTTATATTGACCCAATATCTGAAAAATGACCTGTTGAATAAGAGTAGATGCTACAGAGCCTTGATTCACACATAGAGCTATAACAGCAATGGCACACACTAATGCAAGTGCATTAATGACAGTAACATCATTAGCTGTGAACACCAGTACTAAAGCACCCCCACAGGAAAAAAAGTCTTAAGATTCATTAATTATTACAATGTTTCAAAGTCAGACTTTTGCCAAAAGATGTGGAAAAGAAGGGGAGAGACTATATATAAAGGATTAACAAGCTAAAACCCATGAATTAAAATGATAATGCCAAAGCAAGCACTTGGTGTTTAAAATATATTTCTAATTTTCATAGAGCAGAAATTTAAATTAAATTTCAAGTTCCTCATGAAGACTGGCTCTGTGTGTGATGGTAAAATTTGGTATAAATTTAAAGTCCTTAGCATTTTCTGATCTAGGCATTCAATTTAATACAGTTTTTACATAATTAGTTTTGAAAATTCTGATAACCAAATAAAACTATTTCTTAGCTAAATCAACATTCAAATTCTTATCTATGGATATGAAGGTTTAAAAAAAAATTTAAAAAGCTCACATGCTCTCACAGACTGCTCCTACCATACGGAGAATTTCTCCATATGGAGAAATAATATTTGGATATTACCAATATGCAGATATATATTACTGTCAAAATTTTCCCTCAGCTCTTCAATGTAAACTCAGCAAAACATCCAAAATGGAAATGGGAAAACTCCATTTTTATGCAATAATTAGATTTCTAAGCATAACATTCTCACATTATTAAAACAAATTGATGCTAATTACCAAAATAAGTCTGGAATGTATTCACCAACTATTGCAATCTCATCTCAATCTTACAGGTAAAAAAACCAAACCAAAACACTTCTTTTCATCAGCAGGTTTTAATTAGCACATAATTCTATATGTGCGCAAGTTTGTATATCCATAAGTACTACGTACATAAGTACTTGTATTTAATACATAACTTTTACTAAATATGCTATATTTACTGTATAAAGAGAGAGGTTTTTTTAAGAAGGAAGAGTGGTAAAGCACACACTTTTAGAAGGATCTTGTAGGAGATCATCACCCAGAGTTTACTTGAAATTATTACATGCCAAACAAAGTGACAAGTAGATAGCTTGCATTATGTCCCAGAAGAACTGGTTAGGAAAAAATGGAGTAGGTGGCATGGTTCAGAAAAAAGCCAAATAAAATAGCAAAATGAATGAATCCCTGAAAAAAGTCAGTTATGACAAAAAATTCTGGTTGAAACAAACTATTTGCCTGCTTGTGAAGATTGCATAAAAACCTACTCACAGACAAATATGTCTGAATTGGCATTTTCATAATGTGGTTAAAATTAAGAAAAATAATTTTTCTATGCCCGTTCTATGGCAGTTGTATTCTCACATACTTTACCTGTAATGACTCTCTCTGTGCATTGCAAACTTTCACGGAGGTTATTTCAGCTACATTTATCAAAAATAGTTGCTACAACATTTTTAGGAAGAAAAGTAATATGTGACAATGTTGTGTTTCCAGTTATTGTTCATCCCTCCCTCTTTAAAGTTTTGGAGAATACAAATTAATAAACTTTCACTTCATGAGTGAACTGTTTGCTGAGATTTAACATAATCTGAGCCTAACTAGAACCTTCACTTGGAATAATCACATACACCAACAGAAAAAGGTTTAAAATGTCCCGTTCCATTTCTCAACAAGTTACATCCATTCTATACTAAGTAAATGTACATTTCTTAGTAAAGGTGGAGTTATACTAACTGAACTAAGTTTGAGTTTCTCCTCACTAGTATTTGAAAATACAGCTTAGAAAGAACTAGAAGGATATGAGCAGTGGCATCTGCTCAATTATATACACATACATTCATATATTTCAATACCTTTATCGCACAAGAAGACGTCAAGATATTTCCATTTGCTAATTCCTGTCATAAATTATGATTGAAAGTATTTTTGCTATATTTTTTCAATGCATTTTCATAAACATTATGTAGATGCCACCATGCTGAAGCCATCACAATGAAAACCAACACAAAACATAATATCGTGTTCTTCATAATGAAAACAAATAAATAACCCCCATCATAATTAAATAGACTGTCTAAAGCTCTCTAAATTGTGTCTTTTAATGAGTGACATGTAATCGAAACTGGTAATGGGCTCATAAAGCTTAAACATAAAGTACAGTGCAATACAGAAATGTAAAGGATAAAAAGGATAAAAATGAGTTCTAAAGACAGAGAAGTGTATCAAAAGGAAAGGATGGAAGATTACCGAAGAGGGAGATTAGCATTGGTAGCACAGACTGAGAAAAGGAGACAGAAAGACCACTAAAGATCATAAGAAATGTTCAAAATTGAACCGTTTTGCAGCAGAAATTGACTATCCAAAATATTTTACACCTCTATGCCCTCAACACACTCCACAGAAAGCAGGCTCACAGCCAGACTGCCAACATCTCTGCCTGGCAGGCTTCCCAACTCTCTAGGTATCCAGAAAGCTTTCCCTAGAAATTTTGCCCATGGAGACAGAAAAACAGTGAGTACCCAGTGTCTGAAACCTAGAGTTTACTGCTGGTGATACACACAAGATGCCACATTCTTCTCTTTGGTAATTAGAAAGATACAACTTAAGCTTCTTACATGTGAGGGACAGGCTTCTCCTACATTATATGTGCTATAATTCTTCACATCCTACTAACCTTCTGTAATTTAGTTCCAATTTGGGTTCACTTCATCCCATCATTTGTGCAAAAGTAGAAAGATGTGGCTTCTGCAGTACCTTTTTTATAGAAAATTAAATCTTCCTATCTGTAGTAGAAATACTTCACTTAATATATTATAATAAGGCAAGGTCTTTGCAGTAATTTAATATCTTCTGTTACATCAATGAACAGAGCTGAGGGAAAGAACACAAACGACCCTTTCAAACCATATTTCTGTGTGCTTGAAATTTTAACTACTTTTCCACTTATGCCAATGGGCCTAAGACACTACCTCTTTTTACACGTTTTGTCTAGTTTTCAGATTGCCATGGCCACAGAAACACTATCACAACATCCCAGTAACATCTTTCTCCTCTTTATGACCAAACCACAAAGATACTTTGCATTCATCTTGTGATCAACTACAGGCACATCAATGTATCTGACAATGCCTGCTGTACTCTGCACATGTGCATTTCATTCCACTTACTGCAGTCCATAACATCATCAAGCTTTTCCAGCGTGATACAAATTCCCAAAACTGGTTTAGTTTGTTGATTCTGTTAGTATTCATCTACTCATTTGACAAAGTAATTCGCTAAATACTGATGAGATTACGCTCAAGATTGGTAACAGACACAGTACTTTAATGTTGAAACCTTCTCTTTCAGGACCCTCTGCAGTCACTCTGCTAGATGATTTTAAAAAAAATGTTGATGATCTGAAGAAACTGCTTTTGTGAACAGGGAGTTCTGCTCTTACTAACATATCTACAAAAGCTCCACTGGCCTCTGACCCCAGAAAGTGAGGGGTTCCTACAAAACTAATCCTACAAAACTAATCCTTTCACTCTCTTGACTTTTTCATTGTTTTCAGGTTCTGGCTGCCTCTTCCCAAAACAGCAGAGCCAGAGCTCTTTAACACCTTTTTGCTACGAAGAAAGAATATCTAGGTCACTTAAAAAACTAGTTCATTTGATTAGTCCTTCATTCCTAGCTTTATTTTTTTCCCCTTTTTAGTTTTATATCTGGTTTTAGGTTACTTAAGTTTCTCAGGAGTAGCTTCTTGGGTTGATGATCAGCATTTTAACCATTTCTCTTGCAATTGCTGTAAAGTCACAATAGCTTAAAGCACACTATAAGCCTTATTCAAATTATTAAATCTGCAACTTTAAGCCTGCTACATATAAATGGTATTAGAGGGTTATAGAAATTAGCATTTAATTTTTTTTCTGAGATGTGTTCTTGTCATTTCAGAATAATACAGACCATTACGAGATCTCACAGCAAAGAGAAATTTCTGTGACAAGTATAGAACAAGTCAATTACTTGCTCTTAACTTATTTCTCATATTCAACTCAATTAATGTTAGTAAAATTATGTACTGTGAATGACAAAAATGAAATTCACCCAGTGAAAAATTCTCCCAGCAGAAAAGGAGTGCACTCTGCTTTCAGATTTAAATATTCCTCTATTATCTGAAAGAATAGCCACATGCAGTATTTATTAATAAGTACATATCAATGGAAGCCTACAAAATAAAAGATACTGTAATTATGCATAATGAAAGAAAAAAATCAAATTAACATTACTTACTTGATTAAGTATATCTTGTTTCTGTAACACATGCAAGGAAAGAAAGAACATACATACATTAGTGCAGTGTCATTAAACTCAAGCTCTGTTTTAATAACAGAAATATTTTTAGTGAAAGGTTAGTGATTTAGATGAGCAGGTTTAAGACATTAGATAGAATATCTCATTTTCTTGCATTAGCACATAAGTCAATAAAATGGCACTAAGTCAGCATTATAGTCTTGATTAGACAGTGCAAGCAATTCATTTCTAAACATGCAATGACAGATTACCAAGAAAGGAAAATAAATATATTGTTAGTCTTTCATCCCTGTGTACCTTAAAAAAAGCATAAAAAATTGTTACCAAGAAGAATCGTAAATGAAACAACTAATCAGAACTGAATACTTCTACACTCCAAGTGGGAAGGTCATGGAGCAGATAATCCCCAGTGCCATCACATGGTGTGTACACAAGCACCAGGGTATCAGGCCAGGCCAGCAGGAGTTTCATAAAGGCAGGTCCTGCTTAACTCCTTGGTCCTTGACACCTAAACTCCTTCTACGACAAGGTGACGTGCATATTAGATGAGGGAAAGGCTGTGGATGCTGTCTACCTGGACTTCTGTAGAATTATCATTAAGGCTGGAAAAGACCTCTAAGGTGTTTATTATAGCCATTGACTGCACTCTCCTGGAGAAACTCTCTGCTCCTGGCTTGGACAGGTGCATCCTTTGCTGGGTAATAAACTGGCCAGGCCTGGGGAGTGGTGACCTGTAGAGTTACATCCGCTTGGTAGGCAGCCACAAGCCACATTTCCCAGGACTCAGCAAGTCCTGTTTAATATCTCTGCCAATGATCTCGACAAAGGTATGAATTGCACCTTAGTCAGTCTGACGATGGCGCCCTGCTGGGCAAGAGCTTTGATTTCCTGCTTGAGGGCAGGAAGGCTCTGCAGAGGGATCTGGACAGCCTGGATCATGGGCTGAGGCCAATGGTGTGAGGTTCAACGCAGCCAAGTGCAGGGTCCTGCTCTTGGGTCACAACAACCCCAGGCAGAGCTACAGGCTGGGGCAGAGTGTCTGGAAAGCTGTCCAGCAGAAAAGGAGCTGAGGGTGCTGGCTGACAGTCAGTTGAACATGGGCCAGAGTGTGCCCAGGTGGCCAAGAAACCCAATGGATTCCTTGGTAAACAAAAAATTAGGATGCACTCAAAAAAAGGAAGACAACACTAGGACTAGAAGCACACAATGCTGTGTACTTACTGCCCATTTACACACTGTCTTTAGCTCTATCTGCTTTCCTAATTCTTGCCAACCTACTCAATGCCTCCCTCAAAATGAAATGGATGAAATTAATTAATATAAAAAGATCTCAAATGATGAAAACAATATTTATCGACCACAGTTTTCCAAGAGGCTGTTCTTAGCCTACCTATGTGTCTTACACCATGTTTAAAATCCACTCTTAATTACTTCTTTCATATTGACTTAGAGAAAAAGGTGAAAGGGCAGATGTTCAGTAGCATTTGCAGAAATTTTAGGCATCTCCCTTACATTGAAAGCAGAGAGTAAAAGCTCCATAAATAAACTCCCTATAGTAGATAACCTTCTGATAATTAGATACACCATTTCCCCTAATCCCAACATCCACTCACTTAATGTGATGTAAAATAATGTAAAAACAAACCAGAGTATTTCAGGTAGCAAGTTTTGAAAATCAATGGCTTTTCTTTTGCTATTTGCATTCCATTAGATCAGCTTGTGATAAAAAACTGCATAGTAGAACCAACGGAGTGGAAAAAATTCCTGAACACTTTCAATATATAATAAATATTTAAGCAAATATATCACTCTGCTAAATTTGCCACAGCTCTATGTCCCATGTCTATTGGTAAAAAACTGGCACCATCATTTGGTAGAAAAAGGTTGAAAAAAATTTTTGAGTGTTTCTAAGATAATTTCAGAAAGAGAGAGGTAAAATAGAAATATGATGGTATCCTCTACAAAACACAACAAAACAGAAGTGATGTCCAGAATATATGGAAATAAATAGCTGCACTAAGATTGATGCCAGCTGGATCAGTCAATTTTTGTCATCTCATTTACAGACAATAATTAATTACTTACACCCAATCCACAGAGTCCTCATCCCACCACATAAAATGAACTTGCAAATCATTCTGTAAAGAGTTTATCCACACAGAAGGCTGAATGCATGCCAAAAATATAGACACACCTGTGCAAAGTCAGTTCTCTTGTCAGAATAGAATATTCACTCAGTGGCAGAGGAAATTTCAGCCACTTTGCTTCCAGTTCAGCAGCTTATAGCATGAACCTTGAGCTAACAAATCTTACTAGATCCAGAGCAGCTTCGTTGCTGACTACATTTTCTTTATGCTGCACTCCTTGAAGTCTAAGTGCGAAGCAGCAAAGAGCAAAAGCTGTCAGGGTTAGCCTATGTCCAATATTGACTCACAGTACAGTGACTAATAGCTTGATTCCTGTTGAAGACATTGAAGTCATGAAGTCATGACAGGGTCTCTGTCTTGAATTCCTTCCTCTCCTACCCTCCTCCTGTCCTGCTCCCTGCCTTGGGTACTCTGCTGCTCTATAATTCCTCGGTGTTTCAATACACTGGTAAGACTCTGCACAAGAAAATCTGTGAAATGAAGAACAGGGAGGCACCATGCAAAGTCACAGACTCATTCAAGAACAACTGTGCTTATTAATTCCAGCTTTGCACAGATTATGCCAATTCACCTGGCTTCGGTCAGAGCATATTTCCTGGATACCCATCTTGCAATGGCTCAACTTCCACGTAGCCCCAAATTGGAAGAACGATTTTGTTATAAGAGATTAATCACACCACTTTAAGTAATGATGTTTATATACCATTGATAATTTGATAATATGTTACCTATATGGAAGCATATTATTTAAATATCCATAAAATGCACAGTTATTTTTTACTTTAACAGGGTACACTTCACAAAACTGAGCATGTTGTATAAGGACTGAAAATGTGTGAAGAATTGGAAGAAAAAACATTTATAATAAATTAAGACCATTTTATCAGTTCACATTTTTCCTTAAAAAAAAAGAACAAAACCAAAATTAAGTCTATATTCTAACAAAAAGCAGATAAGGAGGTCCTACAGCCTAGGTCTCCCTATGTTACATCGGGGAATAAAGTAAATGATCACAGCACTCCCATCCATTTATGTTCTAAAAATGTATTTAACTAGAATTTTACTGAGTTACAGTTTTTTCCTCAGAAACTGACTAAAATGACCAACATTATGCTTTGCCAAATTCAAAGCATCAAATAATTTTTCAATACTTACTGAGCTATAACTCATTAGTTAACAATCGTTGTATTATTGTCAATAATTTGCCAATAATTTTTGCCTTTTACAACTTAAAGTGTAAGATCAAGTAATTTTCATAATGGTTAGCACATTTTTCTATCCTGAATTTTACATAATGGGAGCACAGTCAGAAATATTACTATTAGAAACCTAACTGAAACATTACTGAAAGGTTTTTATTTAGCTACATTCTGAATCACACTATTAGGATGTGCTAAGCGAATGCAAATTTCAATTGAGGATAAGAAAAGAAAACAATCTGGCTTTTTCTACCAGCCAAACCAGAATACTTTGTCTAGTGGTAAATCTGTAGTGACAATGTGCACACACAACTATTTTTTCAGCTGAATTCTTTGTTTCATAACATCAGAAAATCCCACTACCAGAAAGAGCACCAAAGCAACAGAATTCAAAAAGAAATCTTAATAAATTCTACTTATACAACTTTTGAAATTATGCTTAACAGTCTTCAAAGAGTTGAAAAGTCTTATTAATATTATCATAAGGGTTGTGGAGGTGTTTTGGGTGTTGGGTTTTTATTTGGGGGGTGGGGAGGGGATGTTTGTGCACCGATTTTGGCTGGGATAGAGTTCATTCCTTCACAGTAGCTTGTATGGAGCCGTGTTTTGGATTTGTGCTGAAAACAGTGTTGATAACAGAGGGCTGTTTTGGTTATTCCTGAGAAGTGCTCACAGAGTCAAGTCCTTTTGTCACCCCAGCCCACCAGCGAGGCAGCTGAAGGTACACAAGAATTTGGAAGGGGACACAGCTGGGATAGCTGACCCCAACTGACTAAAGGGATATTCCAGACCATATGGTGTCCTGGTTTTCTGTTTTCCAAACAGCTTCAAATACCCCAAACACCTGATTTATAAATAATCTTCTATTTCAAATGCTTAGATTGGCTACAACATTTGCAAATTGTCCCCATCATTTCTGATCGTTAAGAAACAAAAAAAAATTACCCCTTCAGGATTATATTTTGCTAACACACCACTGCCATGGAATTCTTCCAAGACATCCTTAATTTTCTTGGTGGAATCTGGATAAAAAAATAAAGAGAAAGAAAATGAAAACACAGAACACTGATTTACATAATATGAACTGTAGTTAAAGAAACAACAATCAAAACTGCTAATAGCTTTTTGCAATGCACATTAGTAATTTTCTATGCTCTATGAGAGCTGTGGGCACAAAGAAAATGGGAACACACTTTACCCTCTTAACAAGTACTGTAAAAACCAGCAAGTAAACACAAAATGCTCAGAAATGAACTCTCTAAATCTAATCCAAACTATTAAATAGCATATTTCTGAAGGAGTTTTTTTCAGGACTATTTTGCATTTCTTGTCTTTGAAATCTGAATCAACCACAAAACAGAGTCATTTCCACCAGCACTACAAAATCTCCTTTGGCAGAGCTTCCAGTGAGTAGAGGAGCAGTCAGAGGAGCTGGATGATATCAAGATAAATGGGAACCTTGCAGAAAAAAAACTCATCAGTGATCACATCAGAGAAAACAAATGTTGCCCTCAAAACCTCAATTTTCGCAGACCTCCCAGGTATTCTAAAAACTGTTGGCTTCAGTCACTTGAATTTAACAGAACTGTGCAAATCCCTGCAGTTCAGAATCATGTAGATATAATTTTTCCCTTTTACTTTTACCTGTCTATGTGTAGAACAACAAAGCAATTGTTTCAGTAAGTAGCCATTACATAAAACCCTTGAACTCAGATGCACTTAGAATTCATCATGCACATAACTGTCTTTTCCATATTAAATATCCCAGCAATACAACAAAAATAACTGTAACTCATTTTTTTTATTTAAAATGCAGTAGTTGAGTGTACAGTACTCAAATGTGCATAATGGCCACAACACCACAAAGTAGTAATGAGTACCAAAGTAATGAATAAGAGAATAGGTGAACTTCATATCTGCACTTTTATTTCCACAACAAAACCTGGAAGTAGAGAAGCAAAGAGTGAACCAAGAACAGGACTATCTAGAGCAATTATTTAGGCACTTAATATTACAAACATTAGGACCTAATATGGCTTTTATTAACTAAATCAACAAAATATGACACTGTAATAATTCTCAGATTTTAAAGAAACGCAGCATCTTAACCCTGACTCCAAAAAGTACATTTAGCAAATTATGTGACCTGAAAGAAGAAAATGTAGCAGCCAAGGATTTGAACTATAGTTATCTAACAGTTCTGTAACAGTTCATAGCACCTATAAACAGGATACAAGACTAAAATTCAGTTTTAAGCGGTGCTGGAGGAGTTGTTTCCCTCCCACTCTTATACACAGTTTACACAGGAATAAGAATGGCTTTTCCCACTGTTTTTCTTTTAACAAATTTTTCTAAATAAAAACACCTGAGACTATGTGTGGCCTCAATAAAATAGTTAGTTCACTAATTTGATGTATTTCAGTGTTACTGTCAACTGCAAGCAATGGAGTTTAGCAGGTCTCATGGGCAGTCAAAGCACATATTTACTTCATAAAATAATTTATAATCTTATTGCTGTGTCATTTGAAATACAACAAAAAATCACAACTTTATGAAAAATAAATAAATATGTTAAGCAATAAATTTTATTATCAGCTGTAATTAGAAACTGGTGGATTCGACACTTACGAAGACGAGCACACAAATTGATGTATGGACAAAAAAATTATTTTTTATTTGGTTTCTGTTATCTTAATATGTTTTCCAGTATTCATATATATGATTGTACATAAAAATCACTGCATCTTATGATAATGAAGTCAATAACTACAAAAGCAGCAGTGTGAGATAAGCAGATGTATGACAGAGGTGGTTAAACCTCATCCCAAATAAGGGGTTTTCTGGACTTTGGAGGAAAGTCTAAACACACATCAAATTGAAAGACAGCAAAGTCTCCTCACACATCTTTTATTTTCCAAAGAATACATAAACAAAACAGAAATGGACCACTTTCTAGAGGTTTTAAAACAATGACTTGAGGTTTTCTTTGTGCAATGACCATGCTTTCATTTCATATTTCACCAGATAGTCTGTTCATCTTTAAAGCAGTATTACGCCTATGCAACTGTAATTAAAAGTAAAAGGTACGTAACGATACTTACTGAAAATAAATCCTTGCTTTCCACTTTTTTCATACTTTCTTAATCAAGTATCAAGACAGAAAATATGCTCTATTGCAGCAACAATGTTATATTCACCCTTTTCATGCATTAGCATAAAACAGTCACATCCAAAAAGCACAGCTAGTTTCTAGTTTGAAATAACTGTCAAGAAAAACAGGTCTGCAGCTGTAAATTCTTCTTTCGTTGTCCAGCTAAACTTTTCAAAAGATTTCCCCATTTAGGTCATGAGCTGTAATTATTTTGAGTGCTACAGCCGAGGCAGAATCATTTTTTATAGTCTTTTGATCACAGTCATTCAATCATTTTTTTCAGTTCATGCGACAGTGTCTAAGCTAAAATAGAAATCTTTCAAAGTGCTCAAAATGACATATTGATATTTTAAGTAGAATGCCAACACACAATCTTCTGCCTGCATACTCTTTTACAGTGCTGACAACCCTCAGAAAAAATTATTTCTTCTTCCTCAGCCTCAAGTACACAATCTAATATTGGGAACATGTTCCATCTTTAATAAGTTGACCTAAAGGGCTATGAAGAATCAGATAATTTTCCACTCTTATTCAGGAATAACATTAAAAAAAAATTTAAAAACCCAAAGCAAAATAACCCCAAAAAACCAACAAAACAAACAAACAAAAAACCTCCAAAAACCTGTTGTAGAAAGGTCTATGGAGTAGAGGAGTAGAAACTCCAATAAAATGTCATCAATTCTACTTAAAAAAAGTCAAGTACATGTTTTCCATCAAAAAAATTTTTAAAACCCCAGAAAATATATACAGAAGTTACTAGAAACTTTTCCTATGATTTTTTTTTCCTAATCTTTCTAAATAGGAAGCAAAAACAATGCTATGGATTTCTTTGCAGTTTTGTGTGATCCAAGCCATCTACATAATCACTGTAAAATGCTGGTATAAACACAAACATCAGAACAGAACCTGTATTCTCACTGTTTCCTAAAAGCACAGATGTTCTTCATGCCTTAGCATCTTAGCATTTCAGAGCAATTTCAGCAAATTTATAAGTACCACTCATGTTAAAACACAAATATGGTTTTAAATTCTGTTGGATTACTGTTAGCTGTTTTTAAAATCAAGGATAAATTCCTTCTTTGTCTAAGTCTCTGCATTCTAAGCTCTCCTCAAGAGAGATAGTTTTCAAATACGTGTATATATAGTATATAGCCTGCCATGGCAGTGCTTAAATCCCATGTTATCTGCAAAGTTATAGCTGGCACAGTACAAATTTAATGTAGCTTGAAATACAATGTTTGTTTCATGAAAAATCTCTCTTTCCTTTGTTTTCACAATTTTGGTATTTTTATTACCCACTAGGGCAGTGCTTTGGGCATTCAGTCAAAATACAGAAGACCTTCAATTCTCTGCCCTGCCTGAACTGATTTCAACTCTTATTGTTCAACCCATCTTCTATTGCAATTTGCATTTAGTCAGGAGAGTGGAAGGAGAAAAAGGAAAACCATGGCCCAGGATTCAGAGTTTGCCATGGATGAGGTGAGATGTCATTTCCTACCTCAGCCCCAAGGGAGTTTGGGGCAGAATAAATAGGCAAGGCTTGGTGTGGAAGACTGCTAACTGAAAATCTGTTACATGTGTCTGGGAGAAAAGTAACTGGATTCTACACTGTGTTGCAAAAATTCTATATTAAATTAAGGCTCCAACACAATAGAGATGCAGATGTGACTTGGGATAATGTTGTATTGTTTTAGAATAAAGGTGAAACAATTAAAATAATGACACTGGAAATATGAAACCTGCATATATAACAGCAAAAGTATCAAAGTGTCTGATTTTTCCTTAACAATCTTTCAGCCCTGACAAAGATACTTTTTATAACTGAAGACAAATTTACATACTAAGTTCAAAACCGTTTGAGGTTTAGCCCACATTAAAAATTATTATTCATTTTTTACAGTGACTCAACTTCAGATGAAGAAAATTGAGCACTCAGTTGAGACTGGAATTTGGTGTACCATTTCTCCTATAATCAGAAAACACAAAACTGAAGGAAAACTTGCCCAGATCACACACTTTGCCTACATTTTCTCCCCATCCTCACAGGAAAATCCTTGAAAAGAATATTTTTCTTCAAAAAAAAAAATCATAAGACAACTTATATAAAACTCACACACTATGCACACAGAAACGTTTTTCAATTTAAAAGGAAATAACCATTAGAAAAAATGATTGTATTATGAGTTATAATTCTCAACAGAAGCTCATAACAACCTGCATGTTTATTGGGCCATAACTAATCTTAACACCTACAATAAAAAGTAGAGTAATAACCACTTTCTACCTCTATATCCCTTTTGTAAACTTAATACAATACAAAAAGCATCACAGGCATACAAAATATAAAAGCACCACAGAGATTTTCTATACATATTATTATGACTTAGAAAAGTAAAGGGTTCAACCATCTATATGTAATTTTCTGCATGCCAGTAAAGCCTAGCTCAAACTCAAAAGCTCTGCTTGACAGATAAACCAAAGAGAACCACTGAGAGAAATTCTGCAATCAGACGATATTACAATTTTTATGCCAGTTCTTATTCTATGGATTTTTCTTTCTTTTGTGGATGCAACACAGTAATGCGTGTATATCTAAATTTATACACATAACTTTTTTTTTCCTTTTGTGTAATTTGTTTCATTCAGAGAACTGGATAATGCTTTTCCTTGACCTATAGCTGTGCTTAATCTACAGCTTTCCTGGTCTAGAAATTCCAGCATACTAAAAAGGCCAAGCCTGCAAACAAACCTGTGTGCAGCACCACATAGTAAAACCTGCTCACCTTTCAACATTCGGTAAAGACATGGCTCATCGAGCATGACTGGGGCAGAGAAGGCAATCAATGCCCAGTGGTTTAAACGAGACCTCCCCAAAACAGCGGCTACCAATGGTTTGGGTAACACTCTCTAATCAGAATTGGACTCCACTCTCCAGCTAATTACATTCTCATTGAATTCTATGACAATTAGCAAAAAAGTTTCTTAGAAACCCAGTCAGAATTGGATGATGCTGCCTAAATAAATGCAGTGGCAAGTTATTTCTGCAACAGGGAATGGAGGAGATAGAAGAAGATGCAGGTGACAGAGGTAGGAGCAGGAGATCCTGCTGCAGAGGAGAACCTCCTCCTAATGCAAAAAGCAGGAGTTGCCTCCTCCACCCATCCTCCCTGCTGGGGATTGGCAACACAAGGAGCAAGACAGAGCCATTTTACCCATTGCTACGTACTAAAGGATACTTAGACAAGGACTTCTTTGTGATAAAAAGCAATATTGACTGCATGTACCAACACATCTTTAGTCCACATTAATAAAAAATGTCCACCAAATCCCTCTTCCCTCAGCGTATGTTCAAGTGAAAAATATATGGCAAACAACAGGGAGCTGGGGAGGCTTAATTTTAGTCTGACAGTGGGATGAGCTTTCAAAGGAAGAAATAAGTAAAGGATAAAAACAGACTCCGGGAGTTGAGCAGAACTGCAGTTAAGTCCTGTGTGTACTTAAAAACCATCAAAGAAGAAAAAGAATGCATCAGGTTTTTACATTTTAAAATTACTCCAGCTAACTTTCTTAGTGTTTTTTGGATTCCTTTGTTTCCTGACATTCTGAAAACTAAGCCTTCAATAGTCTGAAAGCTCCTCAGAGTGCATCTCTGAGAGGAAGTCTCAGGGTGCTGTGAGTACTGGCGCTCCGTGGGACCAGGACAATGGCCTGAAAGGAGGCTGTAGCCAAGTGAGGGTCGACATTTTCTCCCAGGCAACCAGTGAAAGAACAAGAGGAAACAGACACAAATTGCACCAGGGGAGGCTGAGGTTGTCTAGAAAGAAAAATTTCTTCACTGAAAAGTGTGGTTAAGCATTACAACAGGCTCCTCAGGGAAGTGATGGGGTGACCATCCCTGGAAGTGTTCAAAAAAGTGACATGGTACCTCCTGATATGAGGTAATGGGCACGGTGGCATTCAATCAAAAATTGGACTTGATGATCTTGGAGGCCTTTTCCAACCTTATTGATTCTGTGATTCTCTGAATTTTTATATTTGTATACTTTGAACTCATTACCATTTCACCTAAACGTCAATTATGGCTTCAAAAATTATTGAATAGTATATATTTCAAGACAAAATTTCAAAGCTACACCTGGTTCTTCCATTCTTCCATACAGCACAGATAGCTCTTGAAATTATTTTGTCCCCTTCTTAGCACAGATTTTTTTCCCCATTTTGCTTAATCATGTTTCTTGTTTCCAAAGTATCAAGTTCATTTTACCCTTTCTCTTACAAAGTCTTAAATGTTTATGCAGTGACAATTCTTGACAGCACAAAACCTGTGCTTCTTGCAATAATGATTCTCTATTATAGTTTCAGGTGGGAGCAAAGCTTTTAAAGTCAAATATATACCTAGGCCATAAAATTGAGAGAATTAGCAACACAAGCACACATGGATCTGGATCTTGAACTACAAATGATGCAGGTTCCTGCACTTGCTACAAATATTTGCCCTTTTTCTGTCCTAAATACCATTCCTAAACTTTTGTTTTTAGTGATCTCATGCTCAGTATAGTCATCAAGAGCAGCTAAAAAAGATATCACTAGAACCTGTTCTCCCCAGGACTCAGAGAAACAAGCCTTGACAATGCTATCAAAAGCTTTTCAACTTCTTTTATTTAGTGACAAACAAAACTATCAGAAACTCTGTCAAGCACAGTAGTACTGCCATTGGTAATTTGGCACGTCCAAAATTCTCTACTGCCTGACTAAATTTTGATGTGGAGACTTCACATGATGCAGATATATGATACAGACCCGGATACATACACACAATGTTGCCAAGCCCTTGCATTTTAATTTATGTATACATACACATAATACATGGAATTTGGTGAATTCAGATGAGTTTTTAAAATCAGCAAACAATTACCTGATCTACTCTATCAAATCTCTATAAAAATTAGCATAAGGTGGCCATATACAATCTGGGGAAGGGTAAAAGAACATCTCTCCTTTTATTCTACACATCTCTGGATAGCATAAGAAGATTTGTCCTCTTGGGACAAGTATTTCATTTTTTTTTTTAATTCTGCTCCCTTTTTATGTAATAAGAAATTGCCTGAAGGTTCATGACTCCATACTCCTAACTAAAAAAGAAAAAATTTAAAAAATCAGTATTGTTTATATTAAGTTTCCCCAATTTCTATTTCATTTTTAGAATATTTTTAAGTTCATGTGTGTTGAAAGTGTCGACACTGCAACAACAGCTCCCATTTATCACCATTTCAACTGTGAATCTTTCCATATATATTTTGGATACAATCTTTGAGTACTTACAGTATTACATGTGTTGAGCCTGTAGAAACATTAAGATTATAGAAAGTTTAAATTCAGTCACTGAAAAAATAACAGCTTTTTTGTTCATAGGAATGAGCTGCTAGGAGACATCCGCTAACGAGCCACAGCCTCCCAACCATTGCTTAATTACAAAGGCATGGTATGATGCAGAGATTGTTTCCTCTGTGGTATTTACACATTCAGCTACCTTATAAGGGTACTGAAAAATTTACTACTAAATAGATAGAATTAAAAACTAAAAGTCAAAGAAAAAAGGCTACAGACTGATCAGTAAAAAATAAAAGTCTTTTCCAGTCCAAGACCTTACTTCTGGGATAATACTGTTCTTATTGCTGGGAACTTGAAATTTAATGAAACAAACAACTGGTAGGAGGCTACAAGTCTGTCTTAACTGTATGTTAGGAAGTTTTTGAGTTTTCCTATTTTCATTTTTTAAAAAATTCTGTTTCCATCTACGGCAGCTGTTTTCAAGTTTGGTATAGTTAACTGGCATTTTTAGAGCATTGCTATATAAAATCTTTCCTTCTTTTTTTTTTTTTTAATCATTAAATACTTTCTTCAGTTAATTACCTGCCTTGTCTCACTAATTTCTTATGAGCCTTTATGGACAATATGGGTCATAACAGATAATGCTTGAGAAATAGAGTGTACAGAAGAGAGGTATCATGCATGAACATCAAGCAAAGGAAAGCCCTTAAGATCAGTTTGCACTACTGGAGATCTGTGTTCTACTGATCCTTGCTTGATGCTTCTCAAATCCTTTGCCTTTCTATACAAATACATTAGACCTGAATTTTGTATCTGCCTTAGTTCAAAGCGATTTCACTTTCTACCATTCCAATTTAATATCAAAGCTGGAACGGGGTCATTCTTTGCTCATTCCAGGATTCTGAGGAGATGACAAACAAGAATAAACCTTATAATATAGTACATTGACAGAGGCAGCATTAAACCCTTCTACCAGGACTATCTGTGACTTTATCAAATGATATTTTGTGTCAGGGTATCAGAGAGAGACACTCCAAGGAAGACTGCATTTTCATAGAAACTTACTTGGCAAGGTAAGAACATTATTCAGATAAATAGCTCCCACAAGCAAGCTTATAGAGATCTCTAATCACCCTAAACAATATCTGCTTGACTATTTAATTTAAGCAGTTTAATACTCTTGGGTTACTTGTCCTCTACAGGGTTAGAAACCAAAGCCCATTTGCTCTCTTAAGCTTTATTTCTTACTCTGTTCTCACTTCGTACAATTCCCTATTCAGCCAATAAAACAAACAAACTAGAACACATAAATACTCAGCCATCTTGGTTCAAGTATTCAGAAATCTCTTTAATCCTAAAATTATCCTATACTCAGTTTTCTGTGGTTTTATCCTATCAGTCTGTTCCTCACTTATATTTTCCCACACCTACCTCGTTTTGCTCTAAGCTTATTCCCCAGGATAGATGGTTGCTCTTTTGTGCGCTACCACCAATTACCAGTTTTTGTGTGACACATAAATACACAGCTTTCTATGTTTTAAAACTTTAAAACTAGTCTGTCCAGCTCTACAGCTCATCCCCTGGCCTTTGAAAGAATCACTTTGTTTAAATTCTGGGAAACACAAAATGGATTGTTTCCAGCAAATCTGGGTCATATAGAGTCTGAAGACAGGGAAAGAGAGGAATAAGTACTACACATCTGTAGTAGTCGAAAATAAAGAGGAGGCCAACGAGGTAAAGGGTGGTGGGGAGAAATGCTCCTCCCTGAGCTCTCCTTAATTGAGGTAGAGGGGTCATGGTGATCGGGAGGGAGAGCAGGGAAGGAGGGCCACCGCCAAGCAGATGGTGAGGTCAAACGGCCTGGCAGAATGGCTTAGCAAAATGGCCCCGACTGCCTAGAGGCAGCTGGTTATATTGGGAAAGGGACGAAGGGACGACCAATGAGGGAAGAGGGAGAGGGCGGTGCAAGCATACATAAACCAATCCGAACGCAAGAGGGAGGGGCACAATTCAAATCAACCAATAACACATGTAACAGTGGAGAAGGATCTAGGAGGATGGGAGGAGCCAGGATCCTGGGCATGCCTCTCGCAATCCCAGGGCGGAGTCAATGTGGGTAACAGCAGAGCGTCCGCCCAAGGGGCGGAGGCAGCACAGGGCTGACCCACCGCAACACACATCTAGACCAATTTTTGCCTTAAAACAATAATGATGGATAAATATCCTAGAGTGAATAACTAGGTAACTCTGCCTTGGCGGGGGGGTTGGAATAGATAATCTTCAGAGGTTCCTTCCAACCTTAACTATTCTTTGATCGTGTCAATGAGCTGAGACGTAATTATGAAAGCACCATGTGAAAAGGATGGAAGACAAGTGACTCCTACCTACTACAGAAATTTAGTCACTGGGTGTACATGGCAGATATACATGATGATATCATGACATAAATCTACCACCCAACAAACCAAGACAGTTTACAAGACAGTTACTGTGAAAAACGCAGCTTCTATGATAAATGCATATAATTTAACAGAAGGAAAGGTAAAACAGAGTTCTACTAAATCTAAGAGTTAAGAGTGCTTCTTGCCTACAAGAATGCCAAGAACTATGACAAATAAGATAAAGAACTGGTTAAACAAGAACAAATCTTTCAGAATTAAGTTGTATTAGCTTGGGGTCCATTCCTAATATTTACAAGACAGTAAGTAATCTTAAATGCATTTCTAACATTGACAAGGGTTTTTCAAAGCTATCAAATAGCGATCTGTGGAATTTATTTGGATATTTAACAGTTTGGAACAGGAGAGCAAACCAGTCCCTATGTCAAAAATTTACTTCTAAGGTACCAAAAGTAGTTAAATTAAGCCGGGTCTTTTAAAGTTCTGTCAGACACATTCACAATTTGACTGCAATGTGAGCATACCCTGAGTCAGTTTTATATATACTTACTTGTATCATCTTAGTTTCTTTCTATAGAAACTTGTAGCCCTATGAGAGGTCTATTATAAAGCGACACAATGCATATAGAAATATTTTAAAGCGTGCAGATTGCATCAATTTATTCAATGAAAAGAACCCTTAGAGGCCAACACCCACCATGCACAGTTGCTGTAAGTACCATCCTGATCAAATCACTAAATTTTATGAGGTAATTTTGTCATTTACCTGTCATTACAGTCAGGACACCTTTTAGCAATTTCTGGCAAGTTTATCACAAATTTTCTTCACAAACTGTTTCTAAATCACAAATGAGTTCCCCTTCTTTGGGTAGGTCCTTCCTTAAATCATTCCTGCCACAAATCCTGGCAACAATCAATAACCTTTGCAGCAAGCAGCATCTACCTTGGCAATCCATAATATTACATTTTAGTGGAAAAAACAGAAATTAGATAAATCAATTAACTAAAATATCTTTTCTGTCACCTGCTTCAAACTACAAACATATGCCCCTAAACTAAACTCAATATATATTTAAAAGAAAAAGATAAATGTCTACTTATTGTAATCTTAATATAAACTTAACATAAGCTTATTCAAATATTTTATGAATGTGTAGCCCTAAGGTACAGGTATTATAACAACATTAAGTTGTCTAACCTAGTAGCAAAACACCGGTATTCATCAACTTAATGTTGCCACGGACAAAAGACAACATAACAGTAATGAACTATCAACAGTCCCAGGTCCCAGGATTCAAATTTATATCCCTTCCTAATCTATCCAGTTTTATCTCAGTATGATCACACTGGACATGTTTGTTTATTTAATTTTATATTGTTCAGTTAGGAAGATTAACAATGATACTCTCCAGAGCACATAAGATACAGATAATTAGAGCAAAAGTAAGCATAAAAGATATGAGAAGTAAAGAAAGATGAAGAGTTAATCACGAAAAAGGATAAAAGGGACTAGAGAAAACCAAAAAAAAGGGAGAAGAAAAGACAGGAAGAGGCAGATGAAACTTCAAAAATAGCAAGACAAAAGAGAAGAAGAAAGATAAGTTCAATCTTCTGATCTTCTTCCCTAACTTCACATCTCTATTCTTTTGCTCCTTCACACCTTTTTAAAACTATGTATCTATGTAACTAATGCATCTTAAAGACAAAAATGTAAAAGCATGATCTCATAATTTTCCAAGTTTGCATAGAATTTAACTTTCCCATGATCTAAAAGGATCACTTCCATTTCAGAATAAATATATTCCATCTCATGCTCTTTACGTGAGGAGAAAAACCCTAAAACGTCACAAGTTAATATTAGAACATTCAGAAACAGAAAATTACGGCCACAAGCAGACCATAACTTTTCCCAAACTTTGTACTCATCATTAAATTGCAGCTGAGTATTCTGAATATTCCATACACCTGATTATAACCAGTATTTAAATGTAGTAACACATTAATAAAATAGTTTGTTTTGAGGAAAAGAAAAAGAGCCAAGAATATGATTGAAAATAAATTCACCTAAAAACCTGGGGAACAGACTAGCGGTGAGGGAGCAACATTCCAATTCAATGGACTTAGATTTCAAGTAAATGGATCATCTGGGGACTTTCCGACTCACCTGATTGTGGAGATCAGGCTTAATAGACATAGCTTGGTTCAGGAAAAATGAGAAAAAGGAAAGTTGGTTGATATGGTGAAAGACAGCTGAGAGTACAAAGAAAACCAAAACTAGACTTCAAAACTTTGTTAAAGGATGGTAAAGGAAACAATTTAGACTTTTCCTTTGCTTTTCAAACTGGGCTTTCCCTTTCCTCTTTTATATCCTGTTTCAGAATTAGACCAAGGAAAACATTTGAATAACTATGATGTAAAAACACTGTTCTAGAACATTTTTACCTAAGGAAGCTGTTCTTGGAAAAAAGACACTGGAAGTCCTGGAGCTTGCCAGGTGTGCGGTAAGTGCAATAAACAGTAGACAAGACCTTATGAAAGGTTTTAAGACATTTCACCTCAAGGAAAGATAAACTCTAATGTCTATAGGGAGTCAGCTTTTTTTAAGCAATAGTATCACACTTTATTGAAGCCTATTATATGTTTTAAATACCACTGTATAGAGACATATAAAGCAACCATAAAATCAGAACTTACTGAATGCTATTTAGCAGGTAACAGACTTCCCTAACAAACACAATTAACAATAAATATAGGATATGTCATTTTTATTTGGTGTCTAGGATGATCCAAGCTGGCCTCTAACACTCCTTCTGCAGCCCCATATATTCTTCATTCTCTTATAAAGTAAATTTTCTTACAAGGTAATTTTTTAAGCTTGGATTTGTTATGTAATTAGACATATAAGAAAACTGTCACCACATTTACGCTCAAGTTTTTCACAGAGAAAAACATTGGTTCTGTTCTCATGCTTACCAAACAGTGTGCCCTCATTGAAATAAAGCTTATCTCAGACTGCACACTAAAAAAAACCTCAGAGATAAATGACTTACTAACTTTCAATATGTATGAGATCATGGTTTCAAGATAAGTCATAAAATAAAGACCAAGTCTCCTGAAAGTAGTGACGCACAATACTCTGCACCATTATGAAATACGCCAGACCCTTGTCAGAATATTTCAATCTGAATGCCTCTCACAAATAGCAAAGCAGAGGTTATACTCACAGAAGTCATCTAAAATAACCTATGATTTATCCCCCCGTCTTCTAACAAATTCTAAATCTGAAAAATAAAAAAAAAAACCCACCCAAGATATAGATATTAATATAGGTAAAATGCCTAGACAGGAGAATAATTTGTTTCAGACAACAAAGTAAAGATTGTTGAGCTTGCCTTCAGACATCTGATCACCCAAATCCAAATTCTAATACAGAAATCTTTCCATACTTATTTTAGTTAACTGTTTAATATTTAATATAAAGCTGTGCAAACTATTTGCTTTTGTCCCATCAAAATGACAATTTTTAGCAGAAATTTCCTTTGTTGAAAAGAAGAACAAATGCTTCAGTAGATAACATATTCTAACGAACAAGATTTTAATAGTCGTAGAATCCAAGAATGGCCTGTTTTGGAAGGGACCTGAAAGATCCTCCAGTTACCCCCCTGCTGTGGGCAAGGGACACCTTTCGCTACATCAGGCTGCTCAGAGCTCCATCCAACCTGGTCTTAAACACTTTCAGGGATGGGGTCTCCACAACTTCTTTGGGAAAACTGTTCCAGTGCCTCACCATCCCCATAAATAATTTCATCCTAATATCTAATCTAAACCTACTCTGTTTCAGTTTGGAGCCACCCTCCCTTGTCCTGTCACTACGCGCTCATGCAAAAAGTCTCTCTTCTTTCGTGTAGGTTCCCTTCAGATACTGAAGGAAGGCAGGCTGTGATTAGGTCACCCCAAAACCTTCTTTTCCAGGCTGAACAAACCCAATACCCTCAGCCTTTCCTCAGAGGAGGGGTACTCCATCCCTCTAACCAACTTGGTTGGGCCACCTTTGGACTCTTTCCTGCAGGTACACGTCCCTCCTAGGTTGAGGATCCCAGAGCTGGATGCAACACTCCAGGTGGGGTCCCAGGACGACAAAGCATTGAAGCAGAATCACCTCTCTCAACCTGCTGGCCACGATTTTGATGCAGCCTAGGACATACTCTTCAACAATTAGATTTCACTTTCCCTTATTTTTTTTCCCCAGAATAAAATATTGAAATATTCAATTCTGTAAGCATCCAAATGTTTCAAAAGGAACACCACAGTGTTTTGTTAAAAAAAAAAAAAAAAAAAGTGTTGTTCTGTGTGCCTACAAATGGCACTATTATGTAAAGAGATTCTGATTAGCTTGAATCAGGCACTGGAGGAATTCTAGAGCTCCTGAAATAAACTGAAAATAGACTCCAGCTGTGCTGCTGCACCACTTTACTGCTCATTTCTAGCTTAGGAATATTCACACTACACTGCAAAGTACAGTACAAAGCACGTTGCCTCTCTGGGAAATTCCCAAACATAACAGGCTTTTTTTCTTGTCAGAAGGCCCAACTCGATGTCCACAACACAGGTAGACACACAGAGTCCCTTTCAGTCCTACACAGATTCTCAGTTCCACCCCATGAGCATTCATTGCCTTGCCAAAGAGCATTAGAAGGATGGCTTTAAGCAGGACCTGAGAGTTGCTTGTGTGGCACTGGACATGGCACTGCTTCAAGAGGATGAAGAAGGAAGGACATGAATCTCATGAGGGAAGGGGTGGGAATGGGAACACCCATCCAAAACGAGTAGGATGCCAGCTGCTGGCTGCTGTGGATAGGGTGAGTAAGGAGGAAGGCACCAGGGCTTCCCAAAATCTCAGCAAAGCAACATGACCGCCTGTGCTGGGCTCACGCTGCGCACGGAAAATACACCATGTTCCTGCTATCAGAATTCAACTCATTCCCTGGAAACTTCACCAAGACAACAATGTGCATCATATGGAGTTAATTGTAGCCATATAAAAGCTGGAAAATCAGAATGAAGGTTTCTCATTCAGCCTGCTGTGTGTCCTGTAAAGGCATTGAGCACTTCACAAAGATCATAAACTGACTTCTGCCCAATTTTAAAGAGAACAGCTACAATTCAAATGGTTTAAAAGCCTGCACGCAATTCAGTAGATAAATTGAATACAGAAAACTAAAAACATTTTTGATATTTAATTTTTACATCCCAACCTTTCTGAAAAAAACAGTGGAATTCCTCCACTGGAGGAATACTGCATACTTCTTTATTCTCACCTTACTTTCTTCCTGGTTCTGGAGCGTCTCTCTTTATTTCAACCCTCATATAAACCCTTGATCATTTCATGCATACTACTTTGCTTGCCATTAAGCTTTCTTTCCTCTTTATTTTATCCAAAATTTCTCTGATACTAATTGCCACATTTTTCACCAGTGCCTCCTAACTACTTCTCCTTTATTTCTGATGGGTATATACTTGCAATTAAAATAATGTATATTTAATATTTAATCAAAATAACTTTTAAAAAAGATCTTATCTTCCTCTTCTTCACTCTCTCCATGTTTATACTTGTTCTCCATCATCTTTTAAGGCAAATGTTTCATGTCATTGTAAAAATCTATTACGTTCCGATTATGGTCAAAAATAGAAAAAAACTGATAAAATGAAATGAAAAGGTCTTTTCATAAGAAATGCTGATAATGAATTAATTTCATAGAAAAGAGTGATGCACAATCTGTGCAAATTAGCATTGCTGAAAGAGAATGTAATTTTTGTGGTCAGGAAGACTTAAAATTGATTTTCTCAGTTTTTTCAAAACTTAAAAGGTAGGCTCCTAAAAATTGTTTAGAAGTTTTAAGATGCTATTTCAATTTCCAGGCCTGTAAGTGGAAACACAGCAGAACATTTTACATTCCCATAAAATGACTATTAAAATTGCTATTTCAACAGCATTGCTACATAAAATTTCAAAATGCAACTGGATGCCAACCAAAAAAGCAGTTTGAAAGATCTCAGATCTGAGAGCAAGCTCCAAAGCTATCTACTCATGGTCATTTCGCAAGGGCTGGCCAAATTCTGGCAACTTTTACAAAGCTCATCAATCACTGAAGTTGCGCAGCATAAACTACTAGACTTTTATCTAAGACTAAATATGTAAAATGGGGAAGGAAACAAATCACAACTCTAGAACATATATGCAAAGAATTTTTTTTTTTTCTGAATTATACAGAAGACTAAACTGAAAGTCAATAAACGTGGGAATCTCTCCTGGTGAAGCAATGTTTCATGAAAGATTAGGACAAGGCTGATATTCTATTAACCTTAAAAACTGATCTTAAAAAAAAAAAAAA
>VZRL01007056.1:971189-1015932 GCA_013397895.1 Origma solitaria
AACCAAAAAACCAAACCATAGTGGAAATAATAAAAGTCTGCTATGATAAAGGACTTAATTCTCCTTTTGTGAAAGGGATGAAACTGTTTCCCATTTCTTCCATCTGTTTCATTTTTCCATGATAATTATTGGCTTATAATCACCAAAGAGGTGGGAGAAATAGGAAACAGTTTCATCCCTTTCACAAAAGGAGAAAGAAAATAAGGTAGAATCCACTTAGTAAAACAGAATAGGGCATTAAGAGAGTCCTTCTGAAAAAGACTAAACAGTTAAGCAGCCATTTAGTAAAACAATGCAGGAATCAAATCCCCAGAGATGCTTCACAATCTTTAAAACAAAAAAGATGATCAATTCTTCCAAACAAAATCTATTTGACAACTGTGGTATATGGGGTTTTTTCTTATTATTCTTTATTTTTGAAAGATAGTGGTATGAATATCAGGTCTGTAAGAAGCTTGGTCTGAAAATACTAGACTGCTATTGGAGACAAGTTCATCGTTACGTATGAGTGGTCTGAATAAGAGAAGAACTTACAAAAACTCACCTGCTGCTATACACAGGACTAATCACAATTAAAAACCCTAACAGTCTGCCTCAGTCAACACCTCTGATCACAACACATACTACTCTTTGGCAGACAGTGGCAAGAGAACACAAATTTTCTATCACTGCTGCATGAAGAGCAGACCCATATGAAAAGAGCTCTTGCATATGCCCGGGTGTCGTAACTCCTGGCGGGGGAAAACAGGACATGACAAATCCTTTCTGCATGAGACACAACAACTTTCTGTACACACAGATGAGCATTCCTATCCAAGAAAATGATGTAATTCCTTACCGTAAAAACGAACTTCCAGGATAAAACCTGAAGTACACATCAACCAGCGAGTTTAACACAACAAAAATGCAGTGACATGATATATTCCTTATTCATTAACCCAAGTTATTTAGAGCAGTTTAGACATTTTTATTCACTAGATACAAAACACTTAATGAGGTCTGATTGTTTCAAGCCAAAATTTCTGTAGTGCAGGGACCGTATTTATTGCTAGTTTTCACTAAAATAACTAAATGGAGATGTGATTATAACCCATTCTGCATAACTATACAAGACGTAGTATTGTTTTTTATGTCCAGATAGACCTTGAATAAAGTCTGACATAGTTGAGCCTAGAACCCTTACAAAAGTTTTGAGATGCATGCCTCCCAGGGACAGGACAATAAGCTGTAGAGATGTTGGATTTGTTTGGGTATTTTTCCTTTGTTTTGTTTGGGGGTTGAGAGGGTGTTGCTAGCCAAAGATGCTACACAGGCTGTGTGGATAGATAACAAAGTAAGGATGGAAAGAAAGATAAAAAAGAGGGTTACAAAAAGAAAGAAAATCACATTCCTCTAAAATGTGTTATTGGTAGGAAAACCCTGAAATTCAATTCAAATTTACTCATTTTTAAAATATGAGACTGGATAACTTTTAGCTCCAACACCTACACAGAGATGCAAAGTCTTTATCTTAAGAGTAGAGTATGTCTTGAAGAGTCTGTAGTTTGAAGAGCAGTTTAGTAGTCCTCATACACAGTCAGTCATTACATCTCTAGATTGCTAGTAGAAGGAATAGCTACTCTGGCATCTGCTTCTTGAAACCTAATCCAGAAAAACTTCAGCGCATGCTGTGATTTTAGCACATAAACTGGGAAATACTTCACAAAGTGCTTTTGTACCATTTAGGACAACTTAACAGACATTCTTTCTGTGAATCCCTTAAACTCCCAGAACTCAAAGTACGGATCATTTAAATTTATATCATAATGTCATATATATTTAACAGTGTGGTCTTCTTTAAAGCTATCACGTGTTAGGCCACAGATAAAACAGTGAGCCTGGACCTGACAAGCAATGTGACAATGTTCATTGTGTCTGAAACAAAACATAAAAATATGGTTCCATACTTAAGGGAATATAAAATGGGTCATTACTCCTCTAAGTATTAGATGGTTCCCAATTAGCTAACTTCTTATCTACTAAAACAAATGTGAATCAATAGCCATTTCTGATTTATTCTAGAATAAGAGCACCTCCAAAAGGACTATAAATGGCTTTCTTCAAATTCCAGTTTGAGTACTTGCTTGCATTCACCCTCACCCAAAATTACCTAAAGTAGTCAAACTGTCAAATCAAAAATAATAGTGCTTGTGTACGTCTCCACAGATTTTACTAATGAAGAATTTGTATTCAACCACTTCTAGAGGGCCCTCTACAGAAGACAAAACAGTTAACGTAAAGTTATCTTTTTAATATATTATTTTTACAAGATCAACTTTGGCTAGCCACCAAGGCTCGATATGCATTCTTTTCCTTCTGCTGCAGGTAATACCTCTCAATTTCACAATTATGTTTTTCCATTATTATTATTTTTCATAACCAAACACCAAATGTCAAATCAAAATTCCCAAACATTCAGTTTTAGGTACTGAATTCTATTTTGGCTCCTGTCTGCTGTTCTGTTTCTCTAAAAGCCAACTTTGATTTTGTCCTAATAAGCTATTTCTAACATCTGTTCTGCTCTGTTTTCTTACATCACTCATGGCACTACCTATGGGTTGCAAAAATAGCACAGATACACGAATTTTGGTCTACCAAAAGTTGGTAGACTCCAAATTTATTTGAAGCCATTTGTTTTTCTTTGTTTTCCCATGTCTTCTTTTTTACTCTTTTAATAATTTTTCCCTTTCAGGACTCTAATATTTTTATCACAGTAACTCTTGCCACTCATTTTCCTCACACCTCTTCAATGTGCTTTCACCATCTCTAATATAATTTCAGCAATTTGTCTAACTCTTAAGGCCTATCCAGTACTGACGTGCCTCTATTCAATAAAGAATTCAGACATATACTTAGTATATAAACCATCTTCCCATTCTCCTCTCATAAACGTCTATAAAATTTTCACTGTTTCCTTCCATTCATTTCAACTGCTACTATATATAAGCTCTTAAACAGTACACAGCCTTTTTTTCAAAGCATTTATAAGGATTGCCAAAGTGTTTATGTTGATACAGGGAAGGATGCTTGAGTCTGTCCTGTCTCTGTAGTGAATTTCAAACATAAAGAACATACCAAAAGTAGAAACGGCACTCTAAAAAAAACCAACCAAAAAAAGCCAACAAAAAAAGCAAACCACAAACAACAAACAAAACCAGAACCAACAACAAAGAAACAGTTAACAAAGCATTTTAAAGCTCTTCAGTATGCTTTCATGAATGCAAACATCTATTACTGGGCCACTTAATTCTAGGAAATACATTCTTCAAAACAAACTCTTTATCACTATCATTACTGCTACAATTAACGAGTGCCTCACTAAGAGAATCACAGAATTGTTAGGGCTGGAAGGGGTCTCTATAGATCATTTAGTCCAACCCCTGTTCCAAGGCAGGGTCACCTGCAACAACAAAAATTGTTTGTAACTTTTTATGTTTAAAATAAAATCAAGAATTTATTTTTTCTGAATTCATGCAGGAAAATATTAGATTGGAATTTAATCAAAAATGCTTTTCTCCACATTCTGTACTGGTTTTAATAAAATTATGACCCACACAAAACTCGACAGTTGTAAAGACAAATTTAGCAATCTGTAATGTCCTCAAAAAGCCATTCAATTTTGCAATGCAGCCAACAAAACTATGCACTGACACTGCATAGTATCCACTAAAAATCTTCCAGAGCCACACAAAAAGAAATGTATTTTTAGAGCTTAAAAATACCATGAAAACATATGCAACTATGAGCACATTTTAAATTTTTGCCTCTTTCAACTGGCAGAAAACAGAGAGGGATTAAATCCAGGGCCCTTCACCCCAACTAACAGCAGACGGAGGGAAGCTGTCTGACACTATCAGACAGGCCTAAGTCCACTCATTTTCAGACACCTTTGATTCTCAGTTTGAGCCATCTAGACCAACCTATTTTCTGTTCTCAAGAGGAACAAGGAAGGCAGCTTTGGCTCTCCTTCAGAAACCCAGGAGAGGCAGAACAGCTTAAGTGGTAAAGCTAATAGCAAAGCATATTTTTCAGTGGATAAGTTAGACAAGAAGCTTTCCCCTTCTCTCTTCAAGCAGGTGAAGCTTTGCTGGGCTGAAGGGACCGACCATGGGCTACTGGTTTATTGACTGTGAATCCAATAAAGGCGAAGCGGGAGCACCCTTTCTTTCAGAGCTGGTTTTTTCAGTTTGTCTGATGAGTCATGGATTGTCACCATTTGAATTACACTTTCTAGCTCTTCTATAGAAACACAGGCACTAAAAATACATGCTTTTAATAAGAGCTGAGATTCTGCTACAGTCACATGGCTCTCCAATTAGCCCATTCTCCCTTCATTTTGTTTCTTAAAGGGTTGGTGAACTGTAATTCTCTGTTTGTGACATCAGGCTCATTTCCACAGCAACCAATTGAATTATCCTCCAAATCTTTATAACAAGAATAAGCAACAGGAACAGATGAACTCTTAAGAAACAAGCCTCTTCGTGTTTACATGTAAATGTCCATAGAAACAACCAAACAATAAAGGAAAATAAATGTGGAAGATACATAGAAACACAGGAAATAAAACAAGGGCATAATCAGCGTTTGCATATTTTACAGTGTATAAATACACTGTAATTTCAGTAATTTGATGACCATATTTCAGACACAATATATGTTCAACACCAGTAACAGCTGATGCTGCAACAACATATGTTAATGACTGGCACCATGTATCTATGCCACTTCAATTCTAGAAAGAAATCGGTTTTTTTGACCAAAGAGCAAGGTGAGATGACTCCATTTGCCTTTCAGAATTCAGAGACCAGCTACTAGCTATCACACATCACAAATCCCTCAGCCACAGAAACCTGAGCACAGCTCTTATAAGAGAAGGCTGAGGGAGCTGGTCCTGTTCAGCCTCATTCACCCATTCTGTGATTCTGTGAACAAGTGTTTCTATTTTGGACTTCGTAAGAACTCTATACATTTGCTTCTTGCAACGATATCCTTGAAAATGGAAATGCAAACTTTGACCCCAAAGATTTTCTCGTAATTCCCCTCTATTACAACTATAATATTTAAGAACCACTATCTGCATGTCTATTAACACAGACCCTGATACTACTGGCAGTGCTAGAGCTCTGACTAACTTAACCTTCCCCAGGTACTGAAACAGCCACTATGCCCCCAGCAGAAACACTGGAAACTTAGTAGCATAATCTAGAAAATAATATAATTATCCTCAAATTAAGGGCCTAACATTGTCCAGTCTCAGCACAACAAATTCAACATCTGTACTGAGCTAATGCATATTGAACTGTTTCATTGCTCAGCAAGACTGTGCAAACCTTACAGTCTTTTCTTTCAGGTGTTGCAATTGCTGTCTCTTCACCACTCTCCCAGATGAAGCCAATGCGCAAGAAGGTTGCAGGTAAAATATCATCTTGTAGTGAGACCACCAAATGCTTCTGATGATAAGACAGTGTCCTAGTCATCACACAAAAAGCACTTCCAGTGCCTCTCTGTGCTCAAATGATGGTTTTGTAATAACAGCCTTTTCTAATAGTATGTTCTCTCTGGATTCTGGGATCAATGCAACTTGATACTATTGAAAAGGCTGAAGCAAGTTTTTTCCTTCTCCAATTCCTTTAACATTTCTTCCACATGAGACCTAAATAGGTACAAAACTTTGACATATCCACCATCTTTCCAAAAATGAACAAATAAAGTGTGTTAGCACTAGCAAAACTGAGACCATGTGCTTCATAATACTTTCATTATCTCTAAATTCAAGTTACAATATTTGGAGTCATCATAATTTTGACCATACCAATCAATTATTCAGGAACCAGAAGCAGCTCTTTAGGAAGGAAATTGATGCTAAAAACAGCTGGTGCTTCATTGAACTGATCCAACTCTGGACCAATTTGCCAACATCTTCTAAAAATTTGAATTACAAGTTTACTCTAACAGCCTACTGCCTTCTCTGCTTTTACTAAATTGACTAAGTCTCTTCATATTATGATAAACAATCTCTTGTTAGCAGTCTCCACTCAACAGCACACAGCAACAACATAATTTTGCAGTTTGCTGACTATAATCCCTTTATATCAGAACTCTTGAACAAATCAGATATTTTGAGAGCATCTTCTGTTCTGGAGAGGAAGAGGGTCTTTTCCAGCCTTTACAATTCCTATGGTTTTGGGGGATTTATAAATAAGACATTTGTCCCAATTTTGCCAGCTGATAGTAAAAATTATAAATTCACTATTTTCTGCTCTTAAAATATGTCTCCCTGCTGCTGACATATAAAGTTTCTTGCAGTTAGAAGACAGGAGAGGATCCCTGTAATTAGCTAAGACATGAACATAATACTGTAACAAGATACTCCTAAAGTCACTCCATGTGACTACTTTGTGTCGTTACTATGTACAATTCAAATAAAGTTCTACAGAAGCCAATAGTTCCTAAAAGAATGCTTTAAATTAGAACATACAGCAAGCAGCCTGAGAGGGCCAAAAAGATACTTAACTGCATTTGCCTTTTTTATAAAATACAGAAACTCCTGAATAATGTCATCATCCCTTTAGGCAAAGCAAAGAGTTCAGAATGCTTCTACATCGTTCCTTTTCCTAGTTTATCCCTTAAACTAGTTGGATGCCCTTCTTCACTATGGGCATAGAAGCAAGAAAGATGTTCTGCATACACATGAGTATCCTACCTGACAGACATAAAAAGGTTCCTCCTTACTCACAACTGTGGACAGAGACAATATGATACTCTTTACCCCTGACAGACTCACTGGAGAATGGACCAGCTTTTGTTTGGTTAAAAACACAACTGCTAGTCATTGGTAGGCATTTATCATGGCAGAAACACTAAACATTTTCTCTCATTAGAAAGCCCATCTCAAAGATCCAGATCATACTGTATTATTGCATGTTCACCAGCTTTTTTTACTTCAGAAACACTCAACTCTTCATTCCTATTTTACATTCTCTTTAAGACCTAACACAGAGAAAGGAAAGAACTCCACTAATACTTCTGCAGATGATATTGGTGCCCTGCTCTCTATCTCCCAAAACAACTTTATCGATGCTATGATCTTCAGAGGTCAAGTCTCAGCTATAACTGGTTAAAAGAAAAATAATTTCACAGCTTTGTCTCTTTTCTATTCTGGATTTCAGTCTAACACAAGTCAAAGTCAGATCTAATATCCTCATCAGTGAAGACTGTATGTAACAGCTCTCCTTTGGACAGAGTTCAGGGTTTTTTAACATTAAATCTGACCAGAGCCTAAATGTTAATATATAACATTCCTATCCCATTGTCTCTAAATTGGTGTAACACAGGAATGTGCACAAAGAATTTAAATTCACAGATCTGAAGAAAAAATTACAGTGTTATATGAATACGCATAGGCCATAGTTCACCTCTCAGAAGCGCTAAAGCAAGTGTGCCACCAAACCACTGCGAAGTTTTCTTCACTCCATTTTCTCCTACTCAGATTTTTAGCTCCCAATCACAGATTTAGGATAAGGATTCAGACTCTACAAATTATCAACTGAGCCCTTTTTCTGGCCACTCTATCCCCAACAGGCCTTGCATGCACAGACTGGATCTCTCATGAGAACCATTATCCTTCTCCATGAAGCCCTCCCAAGTGCTTGGGATATTTCACAACCAGCACTGGCAGACTCTACCTTTCAGCCATTCTAATAGGTACTGTCAAAACTTTTTTGAGAACCTAGTTGCCTCCATCTTTACTAACAGCAGCAGAAACACCATAATCCTAAAATCCAATACTAAGGGTAAAACTCTTTTCTGCAATCACCAGAGATATTTTCTCTCCAGTTTCCACACAGTCAAAAATAGCTGCTTTTGTCAAATTGTATTTGATGAGGTTCATTCCCTCACTAGAATTAGCACAATTCAACGTGGCACAAGAAGCCTGGGACCCTCTTCTGAGAGTTTGTGTAATGGCCCAAATCTGCTGGGGACCAGCTGCCATAAATATGAAATTCCCTCCAGATTATCATTTATACCCATTGTAAAAGATAGTATTTCTCTCTGTGACAACCACAGAGCCAAACCCACTCAAGAGTCTCTGGCAACATATTTTGAACCAAGACTTTTGCTGACCTTCCCATTTTTCTTCAGTGATCTTTTTCACAAATTCCTCCTTCCTGTTCCCCTATAAAATTATTTCACTGTCTAGTTCTTGCAGTAGCTATTGATGCTACATCAAAAGATGCTGCAGCTGCTGATGCTGTTTCTGTTCTCACAGTCATTTCAGTGGCACTCCAGCATCTATTTCTATCTTCAGGGCTGTAACAGTCTGCCCAAGTTTTTCTCCACCAGCCTGGGAAAAAATCACTGCCAAAAGTTTTGCAAAAAGTTTTTTTTATGGCTTTTTCCTTAGGGCATGTTTTGTTGACAAACTCAAAAGGACAACACAAAACCAAGCTATTTCCCCAGAGTGCACATGCTGCCAGAGCTCAGAGGTCTTTTTCTCCGCCTACTGAGGGAAGAGCTTCCAGGGTTTTTTTTCCTTTTTAATGCTTAGCTGAATCATGAAATAGTCGTGCTTTAACTGTTTCAAATCCCTTCAATACTTCCCCACTCGCTTTTGGAGCAGGATCCTCAAGCTCCTTTTAAAATATAATTCAGACTACAATAGCCATAAAACTTCTTTTAATAAAAAGGAGATACAAAATTAATTTAATAAAAAGGATTTAAGAAAGCCCCTGTCCAAACTAATCCAATTTACCATACAGATAATAATCACAATGAAGCCATTTATATTGTTTCTCTCTAATGCCCTTACAATTCAGGCTCCTGTTAAGAGTAGTACAGAATGACACATATCACTGAATCACAGAACCATTTAGGTTAAAAAAGACCTCCAAGATCATCAAGTCCCACCTTTGACTGACCACCACCTTGTTAATCAGACCACGGCACTAAGTGCCACATCCACTTGTTCCTTGAACTCTTCCCGATGTGGTGATTCCACTGCTTCCCTAGGCAGTCTGTTCCAATGTTTACCAACCCTTTCCAGGATGAAAATCTGATGCCCAACCTGAACCTCCCCTGACACAGCTTGAGACTGAGTCCTTTTGTCCTTTTGCTGGCTGCCCAGCAGAACAAGCCGACCCCCACCTGACTACAATCTCCTCTCAGGCAGCTGTAGGGCAATAAAGTCACACCTGGACCTCCTTTCCTCCAGGCTAAACAGCCCCAGCTCCCTCAGCTGCTCCTCATACAACTTACAAATATATATCTAGTATTATATAGTTTACAAGAAACTGTTTCTGTCTGAAACATCCTCTATGTCCCTTACCCTCTGCAATGAAACTATTATGCAGAAAAGTCCCTACCTCTTTTCACCTTTCTTTCCCACAGCCAGGATTGATCACAAAAGGAGAAAAAAAAAATTTAAAAATTTTCTTCTGTCAAGTGCATTTATTTCCCTAGAATCTTCAGGATTTGGTATGGGCTACATTATTGTTGCCATTATTATCCGTATTATATGATAACCACACCAGTTATCCCAGGTTTTTCTTTTTTTCTTTTCGCATGTTCTTCTGAGGCAATTTAAAACCAGGCAAAGATGTAATGCAAAATATTTTCTACTGTTCTGTCCTCAGAACAAGAGAAGAGAGGAGATTCTTAATTTGACTGGGAAGAAGGACACAGAAGAACTTGTCTTCGGAAATAATTATTCTTCCAAAGCCACACATATGCATATTAACTGCAAAGTGCCAAATATTAGTTAATACACTCTTTGGACTCTAGAAATACACTTCTTGTAAGTAATATTTAAACCATTTCAAAAAATTCACTGAAGCCTCAAATTATTTAATATGGCAAGCAGACAAAGAAGAATCTTAAGTTGAAAGCAAAAAATTGCCTTGACTTGAGGTCAAAAATAATTCAGTAAGACAAAATTACAGATATTCCTTGGATTCATTTATAGGAAGATATTCACTCAGTATGAACTTTTGAGTGCTGCTTAGAGGGAAATATATTGTGATGAGGAACAAGTAGTAGAGAATTCATTCTCCTTTGCTGTTCAGTTATATTTATGGAAATTGAGAAAAGCTATTATATATTCAAGAATGAAATTTTACATGCAGGGCTTGGGTTCACCGAACAGTAAAGTTGGATAAAGCACTGAATCATACTATAAATACATGAAAACAGGCAAACAAGATGTGGTAGGAACTTCTCAAAGTGATTACAAGGACAGTTCTTGCACAGAGCTAGGAGCAGATCTTGTTTAACAGTACTTGCCAGAGTAGACAAGCTATCATCAAGCCTTACAAAGAAGATTAATAAAAAGAACTACACTGAACTGAAGCAAAGTATCCTTTAGTCGGAAAGTGAAAAGCACACATCCTTCTCAGAGCACTAGGATCCACAAGTAGTTTAAAGGGCTTTATGCAGTGAAAGATCCACACACTTACTTTGATGATTAAAAAGGGAATTTATGCTGAATTCAGATCCCTGAGTGCAAGACAGTTGGATCTATAATGGACAGTTGGACCTATAATAACACTTACATGAGTTATATATGCACATATTACTCAACTCCGGATATCCTTACTATCTGTGCAGTCTGTATCTCAATACAGTTTGAGATTTTCTTCGCAAGACTGAAGTAAATTGATGCCAAGAGAAGCAGCTCATCTAGGTGCCGCCCGAGTCCTATTTCAGCATAAAGGTAAGAGGCACTTAATTTGTCTCTTAGAACCTGTGTGCACCCATTCCCCTCTTCATCTCAGAAACTGTAACACTTGCAGATGTGACTGATTTCAGCAAATTCTGGCAGCAAGTCGTCTTCATAGAACAGGTAGAGGTGAGACAGGTTTGATTTCCAAATAGGGGAAAGATCAAGGATATGGCTTCAAACTGAGCTTCAACCTCAAAGACTCAAACACAAATCCCTCACTCCTACAAGTGTGCCCTGTCTGCTATGCAGCAGAATAACCTGGGTTACCACCCCTTCCTACAATGGATGTAAATTAAGGCTCTCAGGTTTGCAAGATGGTGTGTGCTTGTGCCCAGTGCAGAGCCCGTCACGCAGGCTCTGCAGCCAGCTTAGGCTGAGGAGATTCAGCATCAGGAGGAACTGTTTGAGGAGTTTTCTTCTGATCACAAAGTCAATACGCAAAACACCAGCAAATGCATTTTAAAGAGAATACCTTCTGCATGAATAGACACGTGGAGTGCCTAAAATGGATGAGCAAACTTTCTTAACCAAATTTACTTAGGCTCCAAAGAAAAGCAGAAATTGAAATCTACCCTGTACTTAAGACACAAGGCAGCTCAGCAGAGCCTCTCTTCCCACAGAGCTGCTAAAGGTATCTGTTCTGTATCAATGAGAAACTGCAGCCCTGGGGAAAGGTCCACACTGGGTAAGTTTGTGCAGGGCTGCCTCCCATGGAATGTACTCCACCCCAGAAAATGGGAAGAGATGAGGAGTGATAGAACAGTTTGGTGAGCAACTAGCACTCTGCCAAAGCAACCCACCACAGTTGTATAAAAGCAATTTTGATTTTCAGTGATCTCATTAGATAGAAGTGACTATCAGCCACTAAGAGTATGATCTTAAGGCACTGACATCCAAGGTAGGTTTTTGGTAGACCGTACTCATTGTTCTAGTACTGTAGAGTACTACAGCTTGATGAAAACTAAAATAGGATTTATAAATATTGTACTTTCAAAATTCAAGAAAGTTAGGTAAGAGGAATAACACCTCTACACCAAACTGAAAGGCAAAGCAAATGACAAGCCTGCATACCAGGAGGTGAATGGAAAACAAATCACCTCTCTGAGAATTCCCTAGTGTATTCCAAAATCCTGCAGTGAAACTCACTCCTTAGCACGAGGAGCAGCTGGGCGTTCATCACCACCATTGGCTGGCAGACAGCTGCCACCTACTTCCCCACAGTGTCACCTCCTGACACCCAGATCAGCCTTCCACCCTGCAGGAGAACCACCAGCACTTCGAGTTCCATGCTGGAGAAAAAATGAGCAACGCCTTTTTATTTTGTTTGAGGACTTTTGTTGATTAGGGTTTTTTTAATTATTATTTTTATATTTTTTAAAGTAAATCAAATTCCACCAAGTCACCAAATGAAATTTGGTGGTTTTCAGTTCATTATCTTGCCAAGTTCAACAAAGACAATGAAATAGCAAAGCAATTAATATATACAAACTTCACAGAATTCTATATAATTATTATTTAATAATGAATAAAGATATCTACTGTCCAACCTTTTGTATCTCAACATGGTACATAAAAAATGCATCAAATTCAAAAATATTGGTTCCAATTTTTTTTTAAATTGCATTTTAACACACACAAAGACAGATCACACACAGATCACACACAAAGATATTTTTAATCCATTATTTAGCTAAATTAAATTGGACAGCCCAGAAATTGAAATGAGGTCCATTCCTGAGGTTTACTGCCTTGGCATTACACATGAAAATTTATATACTCTTACCATTTTCTTTCCAATTGCCTCAGAAATTGAGCTATTTATACAAAAATGTGTCACATTTCACATTTTCAAAAAACTAACATGTTTTCATTACAGAAGAGCAGAAGACACTCGAAAGACAATATATCTATTTTTAATGTACACACACAAACCTGAACACAAACATATCTGAGCAATTTCCCTGACACCAATAGTTCAACTAAAACAATAGCTCTGAATTACAAGAAGTGCTGGAGGAGCAAAGGGAAGCCAAAAGCAAAGAAATACCTTAAACGCCCTTTTTTCCCCCACAGGGAAGGCAAATATTGCAGCAAACGTTGCACTGAGGCTTAAATTATAAGACTGCAAGGAAAAAAACCCATAGTTTTCTATCTATTAGAAATCTTCCAATTCTGGTATTGGAAAAAAAGAGAAAAATAAGTTGAAAATATTTATCCAGGAAGAAGTAAATACTTTCAGAAGCATTTTTTTAAAACTGTTCTATTATGTTTAATATTTATTTGGTGATGTAATTTAAAACAAATAAGATTACTAATATAAAAAAAGCGTAACACTGAGTTTGTGTCACAATGGTCTCTGAAAGCAATGGATCATCAATATAAAATCTGGATGTGTTCTTTTTAAGCTCCATGTAATTGCACCTTGTTCCCTTTATTTAATGGTTCTATTTACCACATGCAAAAAAAAAAAACCTACTAAAAACCACAGATATTTTCATTTCTCATACCATATTTTTAAGGCCTTCTTTTAAATAGAAACTCCTAACTGATTAAACACTGGACAATAAAATGTTTTCTGTTTCATTATGAAACGAGAAAATATAGCTCTTTTCTCAGTAACATCACTAAGGATGTAAAGCAGTATATGAAGCAAATTTTCTTCACCGCTATGGCTTATCCTTTCAGATGAGCAAGTGACATGGGGAGGAAACACCTGAAGGAATAGAATACTTTAAACTGCACAGCAATTGCTGCAGAAAACTGTGAGATTCAGATATACTTGTTCCAGAAAATATAATTTAAATTATTCTACCTGATTTTTTTCATTGTAGTTCAATGACAGTGCATTATATAGATTGTAATTCATGGCTTAACTTGGTAACAAGAAAATATTAAGAATCTAAATCACAGTCCAGTGGGATGTACTATTCAATAATAATTACATTACTCATTCTAATAATCATTTGATGATTGTTCTATTACATCACTACACCAAAATACAATTAAGTATATACTGAGATGTCATAGGCTCAAAAAAACCCAAAGCAATCACCAGTCTGCATTTTACTTTATAACCAAAAGTTTCCTTTCGTAATAAATCAATATCATTCATAAATCGCATGAGTTTTTATCCATTTTTAAAATCCGAAATTTAGATTACTTATCATACAGAAGAACGTCCTAAATGTTATTGAACTTTTTAAGTTCAGTTCTTATGAGACTGCATGGACTGTCTCCAAAATCTGTGTTGCATGTTCAGTAGCTGCTCTCTACGCACATAAATCTGAGCCATTTAAGTGTCTCAAGCAACAGAAAGGAATTTTCCCTGAGCAATAACCAAAGAACTGGAACTTCAGCTTAGAGATATTTTTGTTTCTTGGCCTTTCACAGGATGGCTCCTCCTTCACATTGCTTGAAATACTAGAAACATCATCGTATTGGACATTTAGATGTGTTTCTTCTGGAATCTCCATGCTTCCTCCACGACTGAGGCAAGCCTTCTTTTTAACTACAAGCCCCACTGCGGTGGCCTACAAATTGTTACAGTAAATTGAAGCAAATTAAGATAAATTAAGGCAAAGCCTTAAAAATATGTTCTCCAAATACTCAGTCACCTAACCAGCCCATAGTCAGTCTACACACTTATATACTGGAAAAAAATTGTTCAGAAAAAGTGTTCAAAAAAGTACAGACCCCAACTGATTTTGTTCTTTGTTCCCTCCAAAGAACATAGATTTTTGATTTAAAAAAACCATAAACCATAATTTCATCTCTTACTTGACAGTAAATAGTATCAGTAGTTTTATACTCTACAACAATTTTACATTTGACATTCAAAATACTCTTAATTTTTATTTAGCCATAAAATGAATTATTTTAGAAAGTACTTACATTCTGCATATTTCTGAAGCTGAGAGAACTCTCCAGGGCTGAGGTTAACCCACTTCTCCTGGCTCGTCATACCGGCAGCAAGGCTTCTCCTTTCCTTATCTATCAGAACAATATTCCGTTTGATCCAGGTGTTATAAACTCCATAAAGATTTTTAACTTCAATTCACAGTGTTTGGAGAGTGCTGAGATGGCATCAGTCTAGGCAGATGAAGTTTTTTATGCTAGGAACTGTTCCAAATGTGTTGGTTCAATGACGAGTTACAGCACTGTTAAAAGATCAAATTTTAAAAGAGTAAGTACCAAATATACCAGAATAAAATACCAAAAATTAAATACCAGAAGAAAAACCAGTTCTCCTATGGGAATAATTGTAACTGATAAATATTTTCTTATATACAGTTCTGCTCAAAATCTTTCCATACGGTGTTTGTCCATAAATAGTTCTTTATGTATTTCCTTTTTTTTTTTTAAGTTCCAAATGTTTATGTGCAGCATTCATCAAAAATTATCAACTGTTCATGATCAAACGCATCTGGACACACTGTATGGAGATGTTCCTGATTTAGTAACAACCACTGAAATAGTAGATACTATCTTATCAGTAAACTTAGTTCCTTACAATTTTAAAATTGGATTGCTGTAACTGGGTTTATACTCAATTATGTTGCTTTACAGTACTGTGTGGCCTTGTCAGAAATGCTCTGATGCTTCCAAATCTCCATGCTAAAAATGAAATGGATTCTGCAGCTTGCTGAGAAGTTCACATAAGAGCTATACAAAAATATTAATTATTCTAGCCAAATAGCAGGGGTTTGATTTCTAGAACATCACAACATTGCTGGTGACCAGTGAAAATCAAATATAACTGTCAGTACCATCACAAATCAGTTCAGGGAAAAAAAAAAAAAGATCAAACTCTGGGTGCCTTCTCGTCCCAATTTTATGCAGTTTCTACCTCTGTAGGACAGACCCTCTGAAAGCAATGCATTACTAACACCACTCCTGGAAAAACAGGTAGGCTACTTTTCATCTAATTTTAGCCATCTGAGAGCCAGGTACCTCACTTGAAATTGTCATCTCAGGCGCTCCCTTTAATCATCACAAGGAGACAGGTGGCCCAGGCAGCCATTAATTCTTCCACTTTCAAAATAATCTTAAAATGTGATGAATTGCCTCCTGTGGTATTTATCTTTTATTGATTACAGAGGTTGCCTAGAAGACCAGTTTAGCCTAGAAAGCTAATTTTAGACTGCAAGAGGAATATCTTCATATGTCTAGCGATCTATCATTTATAAGGGTCAAATTACAAAAAGAGCAAACAAAAAATTCAGACCAGAAAGACTAACACAGTAATGGAATGAGTGCTAAGGAGGAAGATGCTGGTAGCTAAGAAGGAATAGAAAAAGTAGTAAGATGTCAGGAGGGGAGAGAAAGGAAAAAAAATTGCTAGGAACGGAAACATATTAAAAAAACCCCACATTAACCTAATCAGACAATAACTTTTTTTTTTTCTTTCTTCCTGTCTTACATATATGAGTATCATTACTGCACAAAGAAATTCACGCAGAAACACACCCTAGTTCCAGAGCATGCTTTTTCATTATCTCAGACCCCTCCTGGTGAATGATTTGAATCCATGGACAACACTATGAGCAAGTAAGGCTGTATTGAAGTACAGTAACAGCTGCCTTGCCTTTTAAAAATGTGAACCAAAGGGAGTCCTATGCTATTTTTCTCAAGTCAGAAAAAACCAATGAGTTCAAAGATCCAGAAACACTGGTTGAATATATAATTGTATAATAAAATCGAAAAAATAACAAAAATTAACAGGAGCATGGAGATTGGGATGAAAAAAGTAACACTAATGTGGATAATATTGGCCAAGTACAAGGCACATCAGCCCTCAAACCTCAGTGAATCAACATCACTGCCTGAAAAAGGTCAGCAACTACAAAAGCTAAAAGTGCTATTCAGTAAGAAAAGCTATCATTCTGTCTTGTGAACTTCAATCCTTTAATTCATGGCAAGAAAGAGTAACTGTGGTCAACAAGGCTATTTTAATCAAATTAGAGATGTTTCATTTCTGGCAGCTGATTAGGTGGTATTGAAGACAATTTTATATCTTCAAGTAGGTATATATTTCTTATAATCTTGGCAACTGATTAGATTTTACTGATTTTTTTTAATTGTAAATGCATAATTGATTTAACATAACCAAAATTTTCCACCACAATTTCATCCAGTTTTACTATTTGAATCCTTAACTACATTAGCTTCATTACCTACAAAAGCTAACATTGCTGGATACTGTACAGTTAGAGATTATCTTGATTATTTAATATGAATATTTGTGATAAGCAGCTTACCATTAGAATTACTACAGCAAGCAAGGTAATGACTGCTGTGCACTCTAATCTGATCAATCTATTCATATGCAATACCTTTAGTTGACCACTGTCTATAAAGTTTGTTGCATACACAGTACCTCAGCAGGGAAAACAGATCTAAATGACCAACTCTGATATCCTTTCCCCTTTACCAGATACCCAGGCTCTACAGCCTAGAATCAGTGTTGCAACAAAACTTCTATGGCTTGAATGAGATGACAGCAATGGAAAAAAATTTATTATGGGCCTGGCACCTCACAGGAAAGAAGACGTAGTTTGTATGTGAGACAGCAGGTACCAGTGAGTACACAGCAGAATTTAAGGATACATTTTTATTTTGGAAAACTGTCCAGATGCAAGTTCTGTCCTTTGAAAGGGAAGCCTGTGGGGGACAGAGCGGATCTAATTTGCCAAATGCAACAGGAAAGGGGAGACAGGCAGTCGCTCTGAGCTTGGCTAGCTGGTCTTTGCACTGCAGCCAGGTCCTGACTCCACCTCAGTATATCTGATGCAGAAATACACAGACACATAACGAGGAAGATATCACCAAATGGGTACTTCTATAGGTACTTCTTTTTTTTTCCAAGTTTCCTGTTAGGTTCTGCTGCAGCAGAGTCCTAAACAAGGAAAGATCCCTGCATCGCTTACTTTTTCACAGCTAAACCTTTTACACTGACATTTTCCCATTTCATATAGATAATATTGTGGTAATAAGAAAGCAAGCATGGTAGGCAGATGCTGAGGACAAAAGCCATCAATTCATATTTGTGTTATATGATGTGTACCGTTTGTTAAGGTATACACTGGAAGATCACCTACATACTGTGCAAATCTCTTAATTTCTGTAGAAAAAAATATTAGGTAATGTATAGTATTTTTTTCAGAAGTGTTTAATATAAACACACTTCTTTATACTTTATTTTAGTGCTCTAAGTACTCCAGGGAGGCCATGAAATGAGAAACCTATACATAAGTTTATCAAGAGGGAAGTAGTAACAAGAGGGAAGTAGTAACAAGAGTAATACTATCACATAAGAAAAAAAGAATCTTGAACTACATTACTCAAATGCGCTTGCTGGTAGGTAAAATAAAGATCAGCAGCTCTAAACAGATCACACACTGTGATTTGACCTATTCATGCAGAGGTGAATTACTGTGAAGAATACAATACAGCATACAGTCAAAATACATGCAACGTCAGGTGGGGAGCTTTCCAGCAATTCTCTGAGAGTTTGACCTATTCTGGGCAACTCAGATCTGTGCATACATTTTGTTAATATACACTCAGGCAAGATTCACAGCCCTGTCAACCAGACACAAAGCAGGCCTTACAAACAAGTGGAGCTAGAAACACTACATTAATAAACCATTAACTTAATCACACAAAGTATTAGGGAAAAAAAAAAATTCTTACTCCTCCTCTGACTATAGTCCCTGACTATAACAAGTCTTAGAATTCCAGTCTCCTTTTTATAACATGTTTTCCTTTCTGGATTTGAGAGTTTATTAAGTGTTCTGTCAGGATTCCTACCAGGCCACATACCCAAACTAGGAAGCAAAGCTTTGTTAGAAACTATACAAATCAAATTACTTAGCATTCAGCCAACACTGCTAACAAACTTAGATTTCCAGGAATTCCCCATGCCACCGAAATCCTCAGCTGCTCTACAGAAGCCAGGCGGAGAGAAGAGAAAGGAATATATGATGGAGAAAAAAAAAACCAAATATAGAGGCAAATTCCCTCTACGTCAACTTCATGACTCAATCTCATTCCACCTCATACAGTCACCCCTGCAAGGAAAGATGAGTTTTCGGAGAGTATTAGGGGAAAAAAATAAATCCCATCAGTCCTACAAAACTGATCAACAACACCAACTTCAGCTTTGAACTTAGGCCCATGGAGACACATCCAGTTTCTCAACCAACCCAGCACAACTCCCTGAAGGGCAGGGGAGCTTCTTTTGAGGTCCAACCTCACTGCCATGACTGAAAGCATGACACTCATCTTAATGCATGCCTTAGGGACTTATTTCTGTTTACCATAACAGGAAAACCTAGAACAGCGTAGAAACTGGCTTTTGGACTTACTCAGCCATCTTCTGCTTTCTACTGTTCCATAATGTACATCTCACATACAATTTCTTTAATTGACAGTTACGCCATAAAGGGGGCACAGGGTACATTATAGCAACTTTCCTTCTGTGGAAACCAGAGTTTTCCACAACAGGACTGATTAATGATTTTTGCCTGAACAATGAGAATAAATAACCCAGAATATTTTATACTTTAATTGTTATGGAGGCTGCAGCAATTATGCCTTTCAAGATCTTTTCTGTACAGAATGTACTTGGTATTTCCTTCAGCAGGGTCCTACACTTTCACCATGGTTAAGTACATCCTGTGATTTTCAGTGTGGGTGACATCATGGATTTTCCAAAGGAGAATATTTACGTGTCAGAGAACACATGCTGACATGTGTGCCTGAAACTTTTCTCCAAAAAAAAACAAACATGCTAACAAACATTAATTTCTTGCCCGGAAATGCAGGCATTATGTAGAGATATACAAGACATGTAGGTGTTCCTGCAATTGATTTTATACTTAGTAGAAAACAATGTCTCTGATGTCAGAAATAATCCAGATTTCTATAGTTGAAAGTTTAGTATAAAGAGTTTGATGGGTAAGAAATCCAATCAAAATATCTGTTAATCACCATTCTGATTTCTTTACTTTCAAATGCAGTAGTGTAATTACTTATAATTGCTGCTGGATTAATGGCATAAATGAAAAAGAATGAAGCCCCATAACAAAACACAACAGCTTTTTCCTACATAAATTGCATATTTTACATAACAATATCCCTTGTTTTGCACTGTGTTTAGTATAAAGTCTTTTTAGTAGTAATTTTTTTTCAATTGAGTAAAGGGTGTTTACTGATGTAAATTAATACAATTCTGAAATATAAACTCTAAACATTGATACACTGAAATCAGTGACAGTTTCCTTATCAAGCTGAAAATCTCTCCCTTTAAGGAAGTGACCAGCACAACTCAAAAGCACACTTGTTTTACTGACTACTTTATTCCCAGGTGTACTACTCTGGGACATGTAAAAACATCCATTTAAATTTTAATACAAAGATATGGACTGTATTCCTCAGAGAAGCAATTATTCAAATTCACTTTCTTGAATTATTTATATGGAATATATCAGTAAACACTAGGGAGACATGCAACACAAACCCTATTGTGGCAGGCTAAGCAGAATACTTGAATCTTTGCAAAAACATTTCACCATTACTACAGTTTGTGACAGTGAAAAACATCAGCAACAAAAACTGAGCACTGATAAAAACTGATCAAAATGCAAGACAGCAACATCACCGAGTATAGATAGGATTGATGTAAGAGCAGTTTAATAATTGAAGCTAAGTTTGTAAGAATAATAATGGTAATGAAAAGAGATACACCAAAAGGAGAGAGTGGAATAAAACCCAAGAGAAACGAGTGATGCACAATACAGTTGCTCACCTGAGAAGCAGTCGGCCTCTCCTGAGCAGCAAGCAGCCAATTCCTCACAGTTTATACCCTGAGTATGACACTCCATGGTATGGAATATCCCTTTGGCCAGCTGCCCTGGCTGCGCTCCCTCCCTGCTTCTTGTGCAGCTCCTCACTGGCAGAGCATGGGAAATTGAAAAGTCCTTGACTTAGGGTAAGCACTACTTAGCAACCACTAAACACTGTGTTATCAGCATAATTCTCATAGTAAATCCAAAACACAGCTCTGTACCAGCTACTAAGTTTAAAACTAACCCTATCCTAGCCAAAACCAGGACACTCTTCATGTTCCTTGACTGCATCATATGAATCTTTTAAAAGCAACTTCTGATTGATCTTTAATTTTGTAACTCCTAGGCTTGCTATTTCCAGATTGCTACATTAACTACCAAGTCAGTAGAATTGTATTCAACTTTCTCAGTGTTTCAGTGTTTTCTTCACTAAAAGAAATATTGAAAGAAATGAAACCTGAAGAGAATCTGGGACAAGGAAATACCACAACATATTTTTGCTGATTCATCAAAAGTGTGTATATATATATATATATATACACACATGTGCATGTGTGTACATAAAGGCTTCTTTCTTGCTTTAAATAATACAACTGAACAAACTGAAAAATCCCAAGAAACACCACTGAAATTAAATTTATGCTTGTGAGAGAAGTAGAACATAATTCACAAATGAGAGCCATGGAACTGTTTCCAATGTTAAAAACTTCTCAGTAATAATTTTAGGAAAACAGACTTAAAAAGTGAAAATTTGAAAAGGGAGTTACTCACTCTTCTTACTATTTTACATCAATGACTAAACAAGCAAATTTGTCCATAGGGCCACTAAAATTTGAAACCCTTTTTTATGACTAAATGATCACATTGAATAATATTTTGATCATATAAGGGACTGATTATAAACATATTGAAACTAGAGGGGGTAAAAAAAAGAGAAAAAAATTTGACCCCAACAAAAAGTAGAAAATAAACTGTTCAGATAAAAAGATTTCTAGGCAGCCAGTAGTATTTTGGAATTCATGAATTTTAAAAAATTGTACTATTTGAATATTAAAAGCATTAAAAGAAGGCTGAATCACTAAAGCTTATGACTGATATTCTTTAATAAATAGAGAAAAGCAATCTGAGACAGAAAGCACTGGATTTTATAGGTATATCTAAGTAATATATAGTAAGTTCTCTGTAACACAGCACATTAGGCTGTCCACCAGAAAAGTCACTTTGATGATGAGAGGATTAATCAATCTCTCAAACAATTCTTTCCATATCACTCACTACTATTTCTATACAACCACTGAAACTCCTCCAAAATCTTGAGCATCATGGAATAAACATCCTAAGGACAACCTCGGCCCTCCAAAGTACGCATCTGCCATCTTCCCCAGAAAAGCAGGCTCCAGAAGGGCATCCCTTGATATGAGCTCTCCATACACCTCCCCAAAACCAGCACCGCAAGTATTTGAGCCCATATCAACAGAGGTTAAGCTCTTTGACTATTATCTGCCATGTGTTCTTCCTCTTTTCTTTCATTTTCGTCTCATGGGACAACCTCTAAATTCTGCCTAACAATTAACTTTTGTTGGCAGTAAGCTACAGGGATTTTTTTTGTTTAATTGCTGGATTTAATTAATCTCTCCATATTTAGGTGCTCTAGGGGTGATTACATTACAGGAAAGCAAAGCTGAAAAGTGTAATTTACAACTGGGGAAGAACTGTGATGATCCTTAATTTCCTGGGGCAGAAATTCCTACTTCATACTTGGAAATAAGCCTTTGAAGAGATGTTCTTTAGTCTTGTGACAAAAATGTTCCACAGCGCTCGAGGAAAAGATTTGTTAACTGCTGTTCTCATTCAAACACTTTATGCACTTCTATAATAAACCAGGAACATGGGAGTTCCTTATAAATAACTTGGGAAAATATAAACCTTATTTAATCAATAGGAAATCTGTACAGAGAATAAAGATCAGATTATCAGGCAGGTTAAACTATTTCACAGAAGTTCATGCGAGATTGTTCTCTATCAGGTGAAATTTTTTATTTTTCCCCCCTTAGGGAGAGAGCTATATGGAGAAGTTGATTAAATCATTGCAGTCCTGGGATATGAATAGCTATCACTATGTCACTGTCCACTGGGATAGTGTGGAGTCTTCTATACAACTACAAATGGTTTCGTATTTCTTCATTAGCTTTTCTCTAAAAGAGTTCATTGACAGATACCAAATAGGTTATCAAAACAGGTGGCCCCTTGCCAACAGGAATGCACATCTGCACTTGAAGTAAACTACGTGGTGGCAGCAGCATGTCAAAATACAATTCCCTATTCACCCAGACAATTTCTGACCTGTTCAAATTCAGCTCCAAGACGACAGTAATTTCTAGGTGTGTGAAGGCTCAGTGAGCACTGCCATTCTTGTTTTCCTAGAATTTGCTCTGATGGCATGTCCATACTGACACCAAAGATGTGGATGCCCAAGCAGAGCATGAGTGAGGCAGTTTTACTGAAGCAAAGCCAGAAGGGAAGATCCAAGCTGGCTCAGCACCTCTGCCTGACCTCCTGTGCACATGTCCAGGCTATCACAGGTCCACGGCTCTCAGTACCAGAAACTATAACTTAAAGGCAGCTTGGCCTCACATCCTTCTACAGCATAAACACAAACTGAGTCTCTCATCTCTTTTTATATCCTTAACAATCTTCCTACAGTTCATATACTGCCACTGAGTAAACTGAGACCGAGAACTGGCATTTGTGGAACTACACTCTAGTGATCTGGTCAAGGACAGAAGTTCATTTTCTGACTGAGGACCCTTCATTTGTTTGTCTGTCTGTCCATCCCACCCAGACAGGCTTACAAACTTAAAGACTTTAAGACATTGCTCCGTCTTTCAGACAGGAAAACCCTACGTTCTCATAGTTAACTGTGCTGATTTTTTTCCAGAGGAGCATGAGAAAGCGACAGTGAAATTTATGTCCTCCATCTACTGACTTCAGTATATTACTTCAGAATGCTTTGTAGCTTAGAAGTTCCAATATTCCCATGGAATTTTTAACAACTAAAAATTGGTATTTAATTGCCCTTTTAATTGACAAAGGTACATAATTACATTTTTATGCAACTTAATTTTGTGTTCTTTTTCCATGCTGTTGAGCTTTCAATATGAAGGTTTACTTTTGTTAATTTGAGTTTCCTAGTGTTGTTCCCATCTTAAAGGGAAGAAAAAAAAGTTGATCCTGTCTCTTCTTTCTCTTGGGAATCCTTTATCTGAGCTAGCTTATATTTTGCTTGCATTTTAAATGTATTTTTTCTCTTGAGAGAGGCTCTGCATTTCTGTTATCTTTTCCTAGCATGTTTTTCTTTGGAATTCTACCTAATTATTTTCTCTCCTTAAATGTTGCAACTAATTCTCCTCAGATTAAGTTTATGTTTTTACACAGCAGTCCTTGACACAGAAATTATTGTTACTCTATGTATGATTCTCTACAGATAGGAGAAGAGTGGGACTGGCAGAAAGAAGAAGGGTATTTCCTAATACATGAAACTTTCAGAGACAAGCCTTTGCTCAAGTCTGAGAGAAGATGCAGGAAACTACAAGCCAACTGAAGGTTAAGATCAATTTTGAGTTTAACTTATGCTACATTATTATATAGTTCAAGAGAAAAGGGTAGCTGGTATTCTATTGCAGGTCTGGAATGCACAAACATATCCCTTCAGCATTTGGTTTTGCTTGCTTTGTCCGCAGACTGCTAAATATATGCTGGGGGGATGCTGGCAGGACTTTGCCCCCCCTACCCCCGACATCTTGAGGACATAGCCTGTCTTCACCAGCCTGTGAAGAAAAAGGTCCAGTTTTGCCACATTCCAGTTCCTGTTGCCTATACTGCTGATAAACTTGGGAACAACCTGCTTAGATACAGTAATAGACCATGCCCAAATAACCTGAAAAGAGAACACAGGATAAACACATGGGAAATATTATACTACTCCAGTGAGCATCTTGACTTAAAAGTGTAGTTGTTGGATAAAAAAAACTTGAACCTGCTTAGTAAGACTTTAGCTTGAAATTTGAAACAATTTCCCCTGACTTTGCTGAATGTCGACACTTATGTTTCCTCATCCTCTGCAATTTCCCTGGGGACCCACAGGATTTTGCCCAAGGGAGTTTTAATCCTATCCAAAAATTGTAGTCAAGATCCAAACAATTGCTAAATAATCTTCATATTGGAACACTTCTACAGTGTAAGTCATCCTTTTGTTGCTATTACTATATTTGTAATGAACTAAATATCATCTATATTTTTATTTCTGAATCGTTACCATCATCACTTAAACCATTAATCATTTTTTGTGCAATTCATTTTTACCATAAAATGCTTTAAAAAGTAAAATATAAACAACATGTTATACATTTCCTTTCATTTTTTTCAAATTAAATAAACAAATACAGCTAGTAAAGAATGAAAATATGCAGTCTATTTTGAATATATTTCAGGCCTTACTTCAAAAAGGTTAAATATTAGAATATGACAACTAAAAAAAAGCCAGAAATCAAAGAGGGTGATAAAGTGAGGAAAGTAGAATAAATACACAAACACAAAAAGAAACTCAATTATTCATTGTTGTTTCTGTGCTTAAATTGTTGAGGAATTCCTTTTCAATGACAATAAAACCCCTATAATAAAATGGATGGCAACTGGTTAACACTACATAGGTGCTTCTATAAGAGGAATAATTACATGATTCAATCTTCTGGACTCCACTCCTACACAGAATAGAGGTACCAAGTATGAGCATTACCAGTCCTGGTAATACTAATTAGAGATGTCCTGCCTCCATGAATTCATATTCTTAACTTGAATAGCAGCAGCACTAATTGTAGACAATTGCAAACCTGTATCTATTACCATCTCCCATCTACAGAAGCCTTTTTGCTCTCAGCCTGCAATCCCTTCTGTTGGTTTTGTTGGTTTCTCAGCCAAAGCACTGGGATGAGCACACTGCACTCAAAGCACTGCAAGTCACATGTTTCAAGTCCTTCTTTGTTGTCTCCTTTGCTTCAAACTTTATGATCCTAAAACTTAACATTTAGAACATACCTGTGTAACTACCTTAAGCCAACTGAAGGTCTATTCACTGAAACAAAGGTATCTCAAACAGAAATGTTTAAAATTTGCTTTACTTTGACAACTAAAAGTTTAAAAATTGGTCCTGTAAAACTTCCACATGATCCTAAAAATGGCAAAATTACCTACAATGTTTACGTCCAGCTTTCTCTTACTAAAGAGAAACTAGGAAGAAAAACCATGTAAGTTATGAATACGCACAAGTTTGTTAAGTCACATTTCATCTTTAATTGATTTTCAACCTTTTTACCCTACATTTGCTTCATATAGCTCAATTTGTACTTAGCAACTACTGTAATAGTTCTTCCATCTACTTGTACAACGTTAACACTAAAGGTCGAGATGCTGTATGAGAAGGCTGCGTATGAAATATTAATATTACACAGCTTGAATTCCATTGAAATATTTCAAGACAGACTGTAAAACCAATTTTTAAAAAACCAACAGATTTTTTAGGGGTTAAGAATTGCTCTCTTTTGTACCTTTCTGTATCAATCCATAAAAGTTTTCAAATTAACAGATTTTCCCAAGTCCCTCGTGTGGTCTACTATTACCAACAAGCAGAGGATGTACTTATATAAGACACTCTTCCCAGGAGCCACCCATGTAAAACTCACTTTCATGAAGTGGAGAATGCATAAATTTTAAAAACAGTTATATTAATAGAAATCATGGAATCATAGAATGGTTTGGGTTGGAAGGGGTCTTAGAGATCATCTATTCCCAAGCCCCCTGCCATGGGCAGGAACACCTTTTGCTAGACCAGGTTTCATAGAGCCTCATCCAACCTGCCCTTGAACACTTCCAGGGATGGAATTTTCTGGGCAATTTCCAGAGCCTCGCCGGTTCCAGTGTCTCACCACCCTCACAGTAAAGAATAACTGTGCAACTCTATTAAGTAATTTGTTATTTATGAGTCATTCCTTTCACATGTCCTGTATTAAAATATGCACGATTGAATTTTTCTACATATTAAATCAGCCAAAAAGAGTTTGCTCTACTTGTATCCTCTTTATATCACAAGAATATCATAGCTATGCAATCTGTAAGTCACTCAGTTTACTAATGACACCCCATTTTGGTATAGCTCATGTCTTTAAAAAAGAGGAAAAAATTATTCTATTTTGTTTTTGAAAACCATTCCATAAGATGCTCTTTTGCCAAAAGTTGTATTTTAAATGATAAAGTTATACTCCCTCACAAAACAGAAGTTTTATCTTCTGAGAACCTTCACCACAGATCAGCTAAAGCCTCGTAAACCCTCCATCCTCAAAAATATAAAATTAACTTGCTTATATGTTCCAATGGATATTCACAGAATTGATTCTTCTGTACCCCAGTAACTTTCATAACTAAGTTAGATTAGATTAGATATTCGGAAGAAATTTCTTGCCATTTGGGTGGTGAAGCACAGGAACACCAGAAAGGCAATGGATGCTGCATCCCCAGCAACATTCAAGGCCAGGCTGGATGGGGCTTTGAGCAACTTGGTCTCGTGGAGGGCGTCCCTGCCCATGGTGTGCGGGGTGGGGGTTTCAAACTACATGACCTGTGAGGCCTGTTGGCCTTTCCCACCCAAATCACTGTATGATTCTGTGACTAAATCACAGACAGGACAATGGCACAGACTAGTTTTCTTTCAAGTACAAGGACTAGAAAATAAGAAAAAGAGAAACATCTCCATTTACAGAAAGGAATTGAAGAATTGCAATTCCCAAAAATTGATATAGACCTAGTGGTGAATTTTAAAAAGTGGCTAGATCTCAGCTGGCATTAATTACTGTATTTCAAAGTCACAAGACAGACTGCAACATTTGTTCTTAAATAATTGGCCTGCTATCACACAGCAAGCATGTGTGGAAAAGTCAGGAACCGAACTGAGATTTGTAATTGAATATATTTAAACACATAAACAGTGTTAATTTATGCAAGTCAATAAAACAGTTGTACTTTTTAACAGCTTTTTTTAGTCTATCATATCAAGTTGGAATTGGTAAATTTAAGTCTAAATGCCTAAAAATGCATTTAGTAACTTAGAATAAAGCTGTAGATTGTAAAAACTATCATTGATATCTAATTAACCAAGCCAAAGAATTTTAATTAAAATTCCCTGTCCCTCATGCAAAGCTAGCTTTAGTTAATACACCATTAATGAAAATGTGAAGTACTTCAACGGAAGTACATACTGCCAATGAAACCTTGTCACTTACAGATTTAACTACATATACACAATAATAACACCATGCCAGAAATCTGGGACTCTTTTAGATTACTTCAGGTTTATACTGTGGTTTGCTTCAGGGTCCTGGTTTTCCAGTCACCCATGGTGGAGATCTGGTTAGAAAACGTCACAACTCCATCCCTTTTCCACAGTTGGGCCAGCACAAGCCAAGCTCTCTCCAAAATGGTCCTGTGGGAAGGTGCCCAGGGCTGAGCCTACACCCCAAAGGACCAGAAACCCTCCTAATGTACCCACTTGTTTGCCCCAGTAAAAGCATCTTAAGAAAAGGAAGATGGAGATTCTGAACCATGTTCCAAAACCAAATACAAATCACACTGTCTTGAATCTCAGCTCTGTGTTGTCCTTCCCCATGAGGGAAGAAAATTTGTGTATCTGAAGGCGAGTAAAGCAAAATTATGAAAAACCTGATACTATTTGGAATACAAAACTGCAAAATGCCAAATCCTCTGCTTTCAGAAGCAAAGGAGAAGTCAGAGCATTTAGCCTTTTTCAGATTCTGGCCTTCTCAAATACACAAAACAAAAGATTATTCAAGAGATTATTATAGATGTCTAATGTTTGTAGCAGTTTCCAGTCCTCAAGATTCCCAGGCACAAACTGCTTACATTTAGCTTACATTTCTTAAATTGGCACAACTAAAATAGGCAAGTTATTTCTTTTGGCATCTTAGAAGAATTAAAAACGTAGATTTAGTATACTTAAGAAAGTCACTGTAAAATATACTGTTGTTAATACATGTACACCATATGTTTGTTTCCTATTTTCATTTTTATTCAAGATAAGTTTACCAACCATAACTGTAATTCTTTGTTAGTATTTTAAAAACCTACCTATGATACAGGTGAAATTATGAACATACATATTTCTATATAGATACTTCAGAATATTCTGATGAACATAAGCAACATTTCATGTTCTTTTGCATGTTTCATCCCTATTTTAATTATTCACAAAATTTATCTAGCCCTTTTAATAATAAGTATCACAACTAAAAGAAGGAGATCTCCTACAATGGTGTTGCTTAATTACTAAGTCCAAGTTAGCACAGATAATAGACAGGATAAATACTTCCCCTGCTTATTTGTGAACCAGATAGATTAGTCTGTAATATTCCTATTTTGTTATCTCTGCAGTATTCCTTTGCTTTAAAGCTTAAAATCAATACATATTAAACAAAAGGTTCCAGTAAACAGTATTAACAAAAAATGTATATTCTTTTTCTGCCAAAAATTCAAGGAGAGAAAGATCTAATGTGTCTTCTTGGTAGTCATAATTTCAGATAATATTGTATTTATTTATGTTTAAAATTTTGGTTGTACTAAGTTTTCCTGAATAGTCAGAGCAGTTACCGTACTAGCATTTTTAAAATACTTCAAAAGCCCCAAATTCTTTACTGAAAATAGCAGACTTGTTTGCTTGGCAGAGTTGCCAGAATTATGCATACTTTTCAGATCTATCAAATGTTGCAAAAACACATGTCTTCTCTTTTACGGGACATCACGATTGCTCCATTTGTGGTAAATTTGCCCTGAGACACAGCATTTTCCAAAGAAAATTGCATTACAATGGCCCACATCATGCCATCTGTTTTAAGAACTCTCCAGTGATTTCTATGGAGAATAGTCTTAAAAAATAAATGGAACAGCATGTCCCAAAGTACTTTTTTTACCTAGCTTAAATACTTTTCATGAAAAAATATTCTGAAAAATTTAGAAAGCATTACCACTAAGTTATGCCCTTGATCTGTTCCCTAAAGGGTGAGAAGGGTTCATGAAGTGACGGTAACACATGGGAAACAGCTCCACGGCTGCAGAGCAGGTAATGATCCCCATGACGCAGGGGCTGTCTGGGGAGTCCCAGCTTTGCCAGGAGACAAGTCCTGCTGGCTCCCTTCCCTTCTCTTTCCCCCACACCCCCATCAGTAACACCCCATGCTGCTGTGGCAGCAGAACAGCCAACACCATCCTCCATATCAGCAAAAGTAAGCAGCCAAGGAGCCACAGCTCTAGAGAGGCCATTAGCAAAAAGTTTGGGGTCTGACAGTCTAACACGACCCTCACATTTGACCAGTGGCATCTTAGTTCTTACAGAAGATACGCTGCAAACAGTGCAGATGACACAGCCACACAAAGGCCCATGGGCTGGGGGACAGAGTGGGACTTTCCCTTCAGTCTGTGTCAATACTGTGAACAAATTTCACCATGCCAAATACCTTAGATTCACTTCACCTGCTCTACTGAACATCAAGAAAGGAAAAAATATTGTCATGTCTTGTTATTGTCTACTCTCTTTTGAGACTATTTCTCTGACATAAAGTGCAACTATAAATTTTAATGCTGCAAAAACACCACAACCTTCCTTCTTTAGTTACTTTTGAAAATGAGATCTCTGTAAAACACCGAAGCATGCATAAAGTTCAGATTTCTGATTATATAAACAAATACTTTATATAAAGAAGCATACTACCCATATTTACACTGCACCAGAGCTGTTACTTTATAAGAGATACACAGAGGAACATGCCCAGAAATTCCCTGGTGAAGTCATCTGAAGCCCCTTTCAAAAGAACAATAACCTTTTGCATCAGTACAGATTCATATTATCTCACATCTGACTTACAAACAGAACAAAAGTTTCTATGAACTTCATTAAGGCTGTTATCTAATAATTCCAATCTTTTCATAGCACAACCAATGCTCTTAGAGTATTAGCATTTGTTAGTCAAATTTTATAGATATAAATAGCAATTCTAAAATATCCAAGATGTACATTGAATCTAACTCCCACCCTCCACACAGCACACATGGGATGTCACTGGCTTTGCAATACCACTTCACATTGGTGATCTGGGTTTGGGATCAGTCTGGTTTGGGTTTGTTTGAATATGAATGATGTAAGGCAGCACTTCTTTTTCACTTTTAGAATGGCTTTAGTCATGCAGATGATACGCCTGTCAAAATATGTCCAAACAGGAATACTAGCAATTAAAAAAAAAAAAAGTGACATGCAAAACGTCATAAAAAAATTTTAACAATTTCTGTGAAATCACTGCAACATCAACATGAAGACACATCTTCCTTTCCCTCACCAAAGAATCTTTTATGCCCTTGACACCTTCCAGATATCAGAGCCTCCAATTTATCCTTGATCCCAGTGTGTTTCTTTCTCCTGAGTACCACTTCACATCCCTCTAACAGGATGTTGCTCACTCACCACAACAGTTTGTTCCTCTTGGGCTCTGGAATTCACTAAGGGCTTAGTTTATGCCCTCCAACAAAAGATTCCTTGCTCTACCCATTCCAAAGCCACAGCACATTGCCTTGTGCACAGGCACAGCTGTTCCGGCTCCTTTCACCCTTCAAGAGGAATGTGACCTTCTTGAAACTTCACTTTCCATTCTCGCATGCTTGTGATTCAAGAGGACCCATCAAGCCCAAGAGGACTCATCAGGAGACAGAGCTTTCCTCCTCTGCCTGAGCAAGGTGTGATCACTAGATTTCCACTCAGGTCAACAGGTTTCCTAAAAAAACCCAATGGCGTTTCCTGAGTCTCTCGCAAACACAGAACCATTTACCACTGTTTTAACCTATCAAGAAAAAGGTTCTAAACATCTCTCTCACACACACATACACACAAAAGGGGGGGTGGGGGGGAAGGCAGAAAATGACAGATTTTATTTGATTGTGTCTGGTTCTTTCTACCAACTTTTCCTTCCACTTTGCTCTGGTAATCAATCCGTTATCTGCTCTCACAAACCATCCTCAGCAGTAGCACTTTGGATGTCTAAAAAAGCAATCTCAGAGTGCAATTTATACAAATAATTGCCCATTCCTTCATTTGAAAAGCAAAGAGTCATTCAACCCTAAGCATCTTTGCCTAGGAGCTGCTCACTTTTACACACTGCTATATTTCAGCCACAGCACTCAGTAAATAGGAAAGCAGAATGACTCTTCACATATCACCAACTGCTGTAATCATCCCAAGTAGAAAAGTAAATGTTTTGATATGGAAATACAGCCAATCCACACTGAAAGAAAGTGCAAATCAAGTGTGACTTGCATAAGACAATCCAGGCAGTGACCGCCCACAGGTAAAAGGATACCAGCAAACTCCTTACCCCCAGTATCAGGTCTGTACTAACCAAACCAGATGTCTGCAGAAGTTGAAAGGCAAAAAGACACAAAAAACTCAATCACATGAAACCATCCTCAAGTTTTACTGGAATTCGTTTCAGAAGAGTGGGAAGGTGGGGAAAAGCTCTCACCAATTCCGCAAGGCAATAATTATTTAGGTATAAACCATTGTAACACTTTCTCTTTTTCCCATTCATTTCCTACACATGCCAGTTTCCCCCAGTCTTGGGAGACACACACATACTCACACCCCAAAAGCCAAATAAACCAACCCCATCAAAACCAAACAACGACAGAAACAAACACACAAACAAAAACTAAAACAAAAAACCCACGCAAACAAAAAACCAACCCAGCAAATAAAAAACCCAACACAAAATAGCTGACTTCTCGAGTAGGAATTCAGTTTCCCTCTGCTGCAGTTGCCTCCACTGTGGTCAACACTAGCAGTGCCTTATCACCGTTTGAGGTGAGCCCAAGACGGTCCCACCTTCACAGTTCCTAATCCCTGGAGTGCATTGTCAACACCCCGTGGAAAAGAAAAGCAGGAACAAGTCAAGGACATGGAAATGGAGGAGGCAACAGCAGAGATGTAAAATCCAGGGCTCCAGGGGCAGTTGGAGAATGTAAAATGGAGTATAAGACAGACATAGTTACAACTTTGCTCAGCCGCTCTGTTGGTGATCTGTTTGAGGAAATGTAACAGGTATTTCTCACAAAATATTATAAAAAAGAGGGGACAAAAGCAAAATAACTCTGAGCTGAGCTCGCCTGATGCACATTTCACTGACTCTATGATTCTGTGGTGTAGGAAAAGGCTTACAGATATTGACATTTTTATTTTACAGACCTAATTCTATGTATGACTATGTATTTTCATGTAGCATAAGAAATACATACTTGTTACTAAAGAATTTGCTAGATTATACTGGTATGTTTCCATATTTCTAAGAGTCTTACCACCATAGCATCTATACAACAGAGAAAAACCTATCATATAATGCACAGCTAATTAGCAATGTAGAGCAGTGTACAGAAACAACTGATCTAGGACAGAGAGCTACATCTGGAGACTGATGACTGAAATTTAAATTCTCTAAGGACTAATGTATACATTTTACATATTTCTAGAAAACAGACTGTAAACATTTTCAATATCGCAAGGTCAAGACAAATAGAAAAATAATAAAAAAGTTCAAGCTCCAGAGGCAGGAATTCATCATGGTTTAATGTAATTCCCTCAAACTATGAGCAGGTTAGAAGCTATCTGAATGTGCTTTCATTGCATCTGCTATGAGGGACATGACACCAACACAGCTTCGAGAAAATACACGGAAAATAAACTCACAACAAGAGAGGTCACACCTTAGTAGTAAGAATTATGTTGCATTGATTTTAAACTATACATCACTTTTTCACCCAAACGTCAAAGTTTAAGAAACATTGCTCATATCTCCATATATTTAGAATAAGCAAACTTTAAGAGAAGTAGTAAAAGGAGTCTGACAGCATCAGCCTCATTTATCATTGCCTTCCTTTACCACAGTCACCTTCTTAAGGTCAGATCCATGGACTAATACAGTCATTTGATAGCATTCAGTATTCACCAATTTTACTAGCCCAAAACATTTCAACAGTTTTTACTAAAGACACAGCTTCCTGAGCTAAAATTGCTTCGATTTCTTTGTAGTGCAAATTCTTTCACTGTACACCTAACAGGGGGCAGTAGTCTATCTCATTAGTTCAGACTATGAAATACCAGACAATATTTCTCTCACGTTCATGTAACATGTCACAGAACTGTAACTTTTACTAAAAGGATTTTTAAAAATGATGTAATTCCAAGCTATATAGTTCATTATTTATAGGTATTATTATTTACAAGCATTATAAATAATGATGAGTAGTTCATACATAATAATTTCCGGGAAATATATTGTTTTCAATTAAATGCGATCACCAAATTCACAGAAGTACAATCCTTGGAAACAGACTCCCAGTGTGAATAGTCACACTTACAAATTAAGATGTAATGTTGTTTACACCTTCTTCAATATTTAAATTTAAAACATGAGTCCTTAAATAATTATAACAGTAACTGCTTTGTTTAAATATCTTCACAGATGAGCACAGAAAACAGACAGACATAGTTTTTGATTTTCTTCTAAACTAAAATTATCTGAGTATTTATTCCTCTCTTCTTGCAACATTATTTTTTTAATGACTTAGTCTTGAATTATAAAAGTTATGTTTTAGACTGCATGGAGATTTCTGGTAAGGGTTTGCAAAACTGATGCTCACTGAACCCCAAATCTGCATGAGGCATCTAATGACATGTTTCCTGAGGCTGTAAATGACTAGGCACAATGGTCCACGTGATCAACTCCAGCTCCATGTTCCCACTGTTATAGGAAAAGAGGATGACCACAGTGTTGATTTTTTTAAAAAATAGTAATAAAAACACTGCAATATAAAGCTAATTATTTAGAAGCAATGCATACACACATGTAGCACCAGTTACAGAGTTCACTTCTGTTGGACATATGGTCTAGATAAAAACATTTGTCATGTGTTGGATTTCATTCAGATCTAATGTGATCCCAGCTAGGGTTAGTCACTTGGTTAGGAAATGTTTCTCTAACTACCACTTCAAAAGTGCAATTCCTGTAAGTAACTAAATTGATAGACGGATTCTGACAGCTATAAATTAATCATGTTCACAACTGCAATGAATATTTGCTGGCATATTCAGCATGTAGTCAATGGAAATTTATATAGAAGGCATGCATAGTTATAGATACACACCTATGTTCTACATTAACAAAGTCCAAATATTTATGTACTATGCAGCAGAATATTTTGTATTACGTTAAGATTAAAAGATAAGGAAGCACAGAAAAGAAAAAAAATGTAAATGTTTAAAAAATATTTTTAAAAATGGTTTTGAATAATTCTTTAAATGAGTAAATTTATGCAAGAGGTGTGACATTAAATAGTTGCATAGGGCATCTTTTAAATAATTATAAGTTCCCTATGTATTATTCACAAAGAAAAACAACCCCTTTCCAATGGATTAACAAGTCATTTTTCTAGTTGTTATTATACCCATAAAAATGAAATACTTAACACAGACACCAAAATGTTTTTAAGGATAGGTACAGGAAAAGATTTTGAGAGTTGAAACAGAATTAAGCATTATATAGGTGCTAAATCCCCTAGCAGCCTAACCATCCTTTCTCTTGCTTGCTAATGCTATCCTCTACTTCCCATCAGAATAGATACAAATACCTCAGCATTGATAAATCTAAAGTAATACACGTTAAAAAAAAAATCCTAGCAATACACTTAAAGTGATGACCAGTGAGCTCATCACTGATGAGTTATCACTCAGAAATAAAATAAAAATTTGGAATTATAATCAGAAAACATAAGATCAGTGCTCAACAGCATTTAAAAATAGAAGTATTCAGAAAAAAAAACAGAATAAAACAATTTATTTCACTGTACAGGTCCCTGGTATACTTGCATTCTGAATAACACGCAGTTTTTTTGATTTTCAAATTGATTAGAGTAGAACTGGAAAAAGAGGACAAAAAAGATTGAACATAAAGAACAGGAGTACACTAGAATTCTTCCAGCTTCAAAATGAAACAGGCCTATCTCAGATATCCGTAAAATATATTTGTGTGTACATAGTGTTGGAACCTGGAGGAACACTCTGGAAATGCTCAGCATATTCTTACATTCTTCCTTGATAATCACTGTTAGGGGACATCACACTAGTCCAGAGAGACTTTCATCCAGTAAAGCTAGTCTTATGCTTGTTAGCAGGATGAAGACTGACCCCATTCATCTGCACCACTAATAGTGCCTTGATAAGGATATAAATAAGCCACAATGAACTTTCAGGACAATGTGCAGAATATGACTCCCCCAGAAAAAACAAAACAAACAAACAAACAAAAACAAAATCCAGACAAACTGGTTAATAGTAATTATTTCTCTCTGGGGGGAAAAAAAAAAAGTAAATGCTACAATGTTTACCACACTTTATACTATGGGTATTCACTTGCCACATATACAACATACACTTCCCACACAGACACATACAAACAAAATATTTTACTGGCAATATATAGTTTTCAAAAATATCTAGATGATAACCAATGGAAACATCCCTTTTAACTGTCCTTGCTGTCATTTACAGAATCCAACTGCAACTATATTGAGGAATGTAATCTGCATTATCAACCCTTCAAAAGAATCCACCTAAAATACAAAAGATTCTTCTCTATGATAAACTTAATCACAACATGTAAGGTCTTCATCATGCTATTTACAACCATTTTAAGGTATTTAATATTATTATGAGGCTTTTAAAGTATTAAGACAGAAAGGTTATGCTGTCATGAACTGCCTTTCCTTCCCTCCCCTTCTTCAATTCTATTAGGCTAGCTTAAAAAAGAAATACTAAGTGGAGTTTGTGTTAAATCTGAAGAATCAATGACAACATTGTTGAAGTCAAGGTAAGACTAAGTATTATCTTCTCTTCTTCAACACCCACAGGTTGAAAATCATTACCACAGCTGTTCTGCCTTCAGGTGCTTGATTTTTTTAACCGTTTAAAATCTCTCCAAACTTTGTGCTTTGCACAAGGAACTTTCCTTTAAACAGCCACACCATTTCTTGCATATCCCTAAAACACTTAAATGGCTGTAGAAGACACTGGTTTAAAGGGTTTGAGACGTTTAAGTTGTAGAAAGCAAGCAGACATGCAGGTTCAATGCACCTCTGTAACTGTCAGCATGTCCCTCAAACATAGAATTGGATGAAAATCAATTTTGATATTAACATGTAATAATTATCTATGTGCTATTCATATTCATTTGTTATTATGAAGCATAGTTATCAACATATATGTTGATATGAAAACACAAGGCTCAGCAACAAGGTCTTATATGGGGATACATGCACCAAGTTCCCTGGAGAGGAAGAGCATTTTATTCCTTCATGGGTTAATAATTTGCTCTCAGTTTAAAAGAGATGGCACCTGCTCTGCCAAATACATATTTGCATTTCCAAAGAATGAGAGCAGTAAACAAGGCAAGAGGAGGAGAAATGAAACTTTTCCTGAATAAATTAAAGAACTCTACACGGGGAAGGGATGAAGCATTTGAATCTGAATGAAAACTGCAGAACATGACAAGAAATATGTACAAGAATTGGAAAACCTTTCCTGCTTGTGATGTTCTCCAGTGAAAACTGGCCAAGAGTGTAAATAATGCAAGACAGACCAGACCTTAACCAAAATGCAAATCCAGTGAGCTGTAACTTGTCAGGATACATAGATTTTGATCCAATTTTAGTACAAATAAACAAAGCAAGAATGTCTCAGTTCTACAACTGCTGTCATTAAAAGTCGATGTTCCACAGTAGTTTATTTTGGATTTTGAACATAATGCTTTTAATTAATTTTACTTTAAGATGGTAGATGAATTATGGATGAATTACAGAAGCCTTCAAGGTTTCTAGATGATGAAAGCACTACTCCACCCCCATAGGAGTTGTTATATTCTTAGTTAGGGTCCTGGACTAATCAGGCAGAACTCACTCTCTCAGTATATCATTGCATTAGGATACTGAAAGGGTCATCTCTTCTTTTAGACGGACTGCATTTTGAGATTGCTAATGTAAGATTCAAAATGAAAAAGCTTCATGGAGTGACCAGAGTTATCAGGTGTGTGCCCTGATCTGAGATAAGGTCAGAGGGAATATGACCTAAACACTGCAGGAGTACTCTTGAAAGTATAAGATCTTTTATATGGCCTATACATTCCTATTAGTTTCCTCTGCAGTTACCTCCTTGCTAAACTACTGAAATATCATTGAATATGTTCCTGTTAGCTGGAAAAGTATATTTATAAGATTCTACAAATTCTTCTGTCAACCACAGACGACCTACCCTGACCTCCTCAGCTCATCAGATCTGAGCAAGAACACACAAAAATTCTTAATAGAGACTTGAACTTCTTCCTGTTCATTGGATAGGCACCTAGATATAAGTACTGGATCATTCATCAAGTCTCTTTTTCTCAACACCAACAGAGATATAGAAAAATCACCACCCTGCTGTACTGTGCAATACAGGATAGAAAAATAAATTGAACATTCATATAAACTGGTTTTGGAGTTTCTTGGTGCATATTTATAGGGAAAAAAAGTCATAGCCTCTGACAGAATATAAAGCTTTTCTACGAGTAACTATTTCGAATTTAAAAAAGCAAAATATTTCATAACTGAACACTATATTTTACAATGTGAGGAACACAACTACTTGGCATTTTAAATTTAAAGAGGAAGTAAAAGAATATTCTTATCAGAGTACTATACTGCTTTTAACAACACCTAACATTCAAAGCTGGGAATTTCCCCAGGATTCCTCCAGCCATTCTACTTGAATGAAGTAAGTTGTGTCAACAGCACTAAGCCTAATAAAGGGCAGGGCGAAGTTTTATATGTCTGTTGTATAAGAGATCATATTGTTAAGAAAGTCAGAACTCTTTGACACAGAAGTTGTCAGTCTATTTAAACACAAACATCTTCATTGGTGCTTTTAAAGTAAAACAGGCAAAATGACCACCTGTACTTCCTGAGCAGAAGTAACTGCAGTACTACACAATTTTAAATTTACAACATCATATGAAGATAAACCTTATCATAGATGTAGTAGACTTTCAATATGTATGACATATAGAACAAAGTAAACCTAAATGCCTAAGTAAGGCTCCATAGTTTCAAAGTAAATCCTTTTTAGCAAAGCCTATAATTTTATTTTCCGTTAAAAAGCATTACTGCAGTATTTTATATCAATTACGAATTAAGACAGAGACTTTTTGATAAAAAAATAGCATAGTCATGTTTTTGGGACATGAAGAAAAATAGAAATGCTTCAGACTACTTGTTTATTTAGATACGCTTAAAAATAGGTCCTTTGATATTTAACTTCTGGTATGTGGCCCATTCTAATGAACTACTGTTTTAAGGCTATTTTACTTTGTGTTTATATTCAGTAATGCATGGAGAAGATTTGATACATTCTTAGGAGTTCAATCCTTCCTTACATTCCTAGTTGAGAAAATACCCAAAGGCATAATTTATCTCACACAAAGACGGATGACTTAAAATTAGATTTTAAGCTGTGAAAGAGTCACACCAGCCAGGCACCGTTTATAATGAATTGAGAGACCTGGATACATCCAGAATGTGCTTCAACTGACCTATAAAGAATGCTCAACTTAAAATTAAAATTTCCCCCAGCAGGTGCTTTTGACTTTCCATTAGTAATAATAGGAGAGACAGAAGGTAACCAGATGGTATTTGGATATTGAATAGAAGACAGAATAGAACCACAAATGTACATTTTAAACATTTAAAAAACTTTATTACTAGGTGATGACCAAATTATAAAAATCTAAAGAAATTGATACAGTAAAGATATTGAGTAAAATATTCTAGAGGTGTAGGGAAGTACCATTCTGGTTACATAAAGGACATTAATTCAAGTTTCACATTTCTAAACCTAAAACCTTTTCACAGAATTCATTACCTTAGGTTCTTTTAAATTCTAGAAAAAGGTTTTCATTGAAGACTAATCTTGAAGAAAAAAAAAAAGTAAGCATTATGGTTCCTTTTGCTTGCTTAATTAATTCCTGCCTGTAATCACATACTTTTCAGTTTTCATCTACTTCAGTATCAACTATTTTGCTATAAATGTTATCTCTTTTTTTTTTTCCTTTATTCTCTTTTTTCCTTGTTCCCTCCTTAAAACCTGTTTGTGGCATAACATTGCCTCCCATTCACTTGATTAGTTCATAAATTCATGCAGGAAACAGGAGAAAATCCACAATTAAAGAGGCAAAAACAGTAGCAGACCCTGGAGTCTCAGGATGCAGTGTTTCATATCCTTATGTCTAGGCCATAGCCTAGATTTACAAGAAAATACTAATTTTTCTTTCAGAAGACAAGATAGGAAAACTTGCTGATTTCACACCACCTGTGATTCTTTCCTAGGCTGATATAGCTGCCTTACTATTTGCTATTCCCCCATTTCACTTAAATTTAGCTTATCATTTCTTTAAGACCACAAACATACAAATATCCGGCTGCATGGAAAAGCCACATATACTTCAAGAGTGTTTGGCATCGATTTCAGATAATTTCCAAAATCGAACTAGTGTATAAATCAAAAGTGTCCACCTGGAGACAAATTCAGACCAAAGAGAATTAATTTTACTACTTGCTTTTAGTTTACAGTATGCTTTAAAAGACAAAGGAGAAAAGAATGACATTTCTGTTAACTGTGTGAGTTCTCCCCATTCCCTGACTGAACCACCAATACATTGCAATGCTTCATAATATCCACAAGGCAACCCAAAAAGCAAGCAAAGTACCATGTCAGAGCAGAAGGCTCACAGATTCAGATGCACCGACATAAACTTTAGCGAAAATTTCATCTCCGCTCTGTTGAGATTGTTACTACCGCAAGGACTAGAGAGTGAGCTTGTTATTACAACTACTGAGCACCAAACATCTCATTGGATGTCTGATGAAAAAAAAAATAAGATTTCAAACCAAGAAATCAAAATGTGACTGAAAATCAAACTAAACATAATTAAATAATTCATGGCATTTGCATTAACTAATTATTTCTGCCAGCATAAAAAAGCCATTCCTAACATCCTTAACAGAGATGAAAGATGTATCTAGGGGTCATTGTAGTCATGGTTTACTATGGTGAACAACAAACACCTACAAATAAAAAGTTAAGCAGTCCCCATAATTGGAAGTCTAATTAGTAACACTGAACTGACAAACATGTCTACAACTTTGCTTGTCTTTGTTTCACCTACTTTTTAAAAAATCATTTAGGACAAAACAATAGTGTCAGAGTTGTACATTTACATTCCGAACTTGTATTAAGGCATAGGACAAGAAATAATTAAACAGCCTCCAAATACTTACATTTGTTAAGCTTTTAAATTTGTGGCAAACTAACTATATTCCTTCAGGGCTAAACTGCTACAAACATTATTCAGAGAAATATTTTATTTTCTTCAGAAACAATTAAAAAAGAAAATGTGTTCTACACTGCATAAAGCTGGTTTACAGGGTGTTTGGGGACAATTACTTGTCTCAATTCCAACTAAAGAAATAAATATTTACTTCTCAACTTCCCAAATTAGCCTAAGTACTTTACCTGAATCAGATCATTTCTATCCATAGTAAGAGCATTATTAGTATACTGAGAACTAGGTCAGGTTGAATAAATCAAGATATCAGTTTCAAAGCCCAAATTTTTAACTTTTTTTCACTCTTTTAGGCAAGGTACTAAAAATAGCTACAAACATCAAACTCTTTTCAGTGAGATCCAGAATGTCACTTCTTCAGCTTTCCAGTACTGTGAATTTGCTGGTTTAGCTACAAAAGTAGTCAACAAAGAGAAAATCATTAATAAAGTACCATTGTGAAAAACCGAAATTATTGACAAGTAATTGCCTTAAGTCTACTATTACTGTCACTAATTATTCCGTGAATGCCACAGGAAACAATAAACTAACTGAAGAAACTGAAAACTGAAGGTCAAGAGATCCTTTACGTGGAATTGTCACAAAAAAGATTGTTTTTAACCTTTTCTACAAGCTTCTATTGATTGAACTGGCTGAGAAATGCTATAAATCCTTCAGAATAAGACTTAGAACCTGTTCTGCATGAGTGTAAAAAAAATCGGGAATTACACCCAGAACAAGGTGTAGTCCACATTCTTGATTTGTTTTTCACTTTAGACAGTAATGCAAAGCTCAGTCTGGAATTCCTGAAGCAGATTGCAAACTTTACTTGATAGCAACAAGCTGCAGGGAGCTTTCAGGAGACCAGCATCCTGTTCTTCCACAGCACTGCACTCTACTGATGTCTCCGAGATTTGACTGAGAGAACTTTATCATAACTTTAAAATAAACATTAATGTCTTTTACAAGTACCTTCTCCTTTCCCCAGGTAAAAGTCTGACTGAAATTCTCTAGATCCAGCACACCAAACCACAAAGCAAGACCAATTGCTTCTGTAACCCACTCCCATCTAATCATCACCACTCTTCCACAATTCCAGATACAGGTGGAAATGATTCATCATCCACTTTTCAGGAGGATCCACAACTCTCACCAGGACACAGCATAAGAAGATGCACTGTGAATATAGATGTAATGTAAAGTGCTCTTTGAAACAAAGTAAACTTTAACCAAGGAAACATCAGAAACAATCAGGGCCTTAAAAAGACTTGTTACAATTGTATGTAGAAGGCTTAACTTATCAATGATCTAATAAAGGTCATACCAATTCAAAGAGAACGAAACATCATATATTATCTATACTCAAGGAGCATCTGGAGGATGCTCTCAGTCACACAGTTTAATTTTAGGTAGTGCTGTGAGGAGCAGGGAGTTGGACTCAATGATCTTTATGGGTCACAGAAAACTTGAGATATTCTATGATTCTGTGCTATATGCTGGTAGTTTTTATGACATTAAATACAAAGCAGGACTTCAAGCTATTATCTTTCATTCTATATGTGCCATTCACAAGAACTCAGTGCTACTGACATGCACACACAAAGCAAAAGAAGCCCAGTCCAGCTACCCAGCCAACTGACTGAAGTTGTCCAATATTAACCTATTACCACCAAACACGCTATTTATGCTCTGCTTTACCAAAATGCTGCTCTAACAGGTTTCCTACAACTCTCTTATCATTCTCTTCATTCCTGTTCCAGTGATCTCATTCCATAGGCAAGAGGTACCTAGACCCATCCTATAGTGACACCTGAATGACACTTAGTTCCAGAGCAGAAACAAGTGTAGAACCTCCTCATAACTAAAAAACTGATTATCTAGTGCCCTTCAAAACAATTTTTACTACTTCCATACTGTATAAACTCTTAAAAAATATCTGTTTATTCATGCATTGCTACTGAACCCTGTTCAAGACACCTACAGATGTTTAGAAAATATTATTTCAGCTGGTAGGTAATAATTCATATATTTTTCTTCTTCCTAAAAGAAAACATAAGAAAGGGGGCTTTTCCCTAAAGCTGGTGAAGAACATCAACTTCTGATGTTTGCAGGTCCTTAAATTAGATTAACCCAATTGGACCCAAATATTTCAAACCCACAGCATAAAACATATCCCTCCACAAACACTTCAGACAGTTGAATAATTGTTCCAGGCCTTCCCTGCCATGATAAACAACAAAGTCCTTCTACCTTGACAAATGAACAAGAGACAAGAGAAGCCCCCGGAGAAAAGTGCTGCTTTGTGATGCCCCATGTTTCTTGATGCTTGTTTCCTTTCTGTACCAGATAGACACTTCAAGCTCTGAGCAATAGTGGATTACCACTTTGGGGAGAAACAAGGGACTTATTTCCTGTCATTTTATCCATAAAGCATAGCACAGGTCCAGTCATTTGGGAATGCATATTAGGTTCTTGGTATGGATTTTTTTTCCGGATGCATAATGACTTTCTAAATAAGTGCATCATACCATTCAAGTGCAAAGGAAAACTATTACCTTGCTACTCTAGGTCATATAACCTAAATGGGAATAGGAAATGTTGAGTAGCTTTTATAAAAACTTAAAAGACTACTTCTCCTCCTACAATTACTGGTTTTGCCCATGCTGTTGCCTTGCCTTTTTTTATTTTATGATAGGAATTTTTAAGTTTTCCATTTTTTTCTAAACTTATATCAACCAGATAAAACTGCTTTTGAAAATTAATAAAGTCTTCCCTAAATCTGTAGAAAAAAAGTCAAACAACGAAGAACTGAAGACCTTACAATCTGCTTGTTTAGCTATGGAAAAATAATACTTATGATGTAGTAATCTGATAGGAAAACCTTTAATCCATCTCCAAAACAGGACACTCACAATGAAAAACGTAATTACATTCACTTCTGACAAATAAAACTGTTCTTATAAAAGAATCAGAACAACACCGGGCCACAAAAAAAACCCCACCAAACAAAAACAAACAAACAGAAAACCCAGAACAAAACAAAAACAAACCCAAAACACAATAATGAGCTTGTAACATCAACACGTAAAGTTTAAGAAGACCAGCCTTTAAAGCCTAAGTTTGCAGCTGCATCTTTTGTTTGCTGCCCACGCTGTGTTTGCATCCACACTGGATGCCTCAGCACTTCACCGTTCTGAACCCAGCTATCAGGGGGGCATCAGGACATTCACTGGGGTTGAGCAAAGTGCTAAAGGTCGACGAGGCAATTTGGCAGTAACTAGAAATCAAAGCGACGCGTCCTGACAAATTCAACACAGCACCGTTAATCTACAACTTTCAGCTTAGCCCCTCCACTACGGCCAGACACACAGCCGTGCATCACGGCCCCCCCAGTTCCGCGGCTCCGACCACTTCGGCCGCCCAGCGACTCGCGAACTTACTGCAGTGCGATGCGGGCGGAGGGAACGCTCAGCCCTGGGATGCGAGGGAGCCCGGAGCGCTGGGCAGCCGCGGGACCGGCCATCCAGCCGGGCCACCGCCAGCGACGGCGGCGACACCGCCGCCAGCCCCCCCGCCCC
>VZRL01007056.1:1016538-1197403 GCA_013397895.1 Origma solitaria
CGGGAGGATGCGGCGGCCGCGGAGCGGCTCCCACGCAGGTGCGCGGGCACTGCGCCGCCGGTCCGCGGCTCCAGGCGCTGGGAGAGGCTGCACGCTCCCTGCCACGGCACTGTCCGGTCCTCGGCAGCCGCTGCCCCCGGCAAAGCCGGCCCAGCGCCCGGCTCGGCGCCTTCAGCAGCTGTCCCCCGTGCCCGGCTCGCCAGCCTCCAGCCGGCCGAGGGACCTTGGCGAGCCTCGCCCCGCGGAATGCTGCCCTTGGTCCCCGCTTTCCTCCCGCACCTGTTTCGGAACCTCTCTGAGGGTAGCAACAGCCCAGCTAGGGCCTGTGACAATTTGCAGATTTACTCGGAAAAGAAAAACTGAGGGAGCAGAGTAGCAGTGGCATGGAAATTAATGCCTTTGTGCTAGTGCCTACCATTTAGCAAGACACAGAACTAGGGAGCTGATCAAACTTTCACTGATAGGTTCCCGGTGTGTTTAATGAGAGATTTCTAAGCACTACCAGCATTGTCAAACTTCCATCTTCACCGAGTCTTGATTAGTCAGATAAGCCTCAGAACTTCAGCTGGGAACCTGATTTTTTGTTTAATTATAATGACATTAATTTCTATTTATGTTAACTTTGTTGATATATGGCACTAAAAGACTTTGGCTTTGAAGGGTGGTTTAGGGAATGTAGATGAGATTTAGCATACTGCTCATGATTTTGTATAATAAATCCATAGAAGTTAGAAAATACAAGATACGTACCAGTACTTTTTTCTTTTGTACTTGTATCCATTCTTCCTTTCTAAAATCTGCATTTAAAGGGTTCAATTTTCGTAAGACACAATTTCTAGAAATTCTTGGAATCCTCTTTATTTTAGGAACCATGCAAAACCTTGCCAGCCTGATTTTGTTTATAGAGATTTTTGGTTTCTTAAAGGAGAATTCCTTAATTCACCTACTGCACTGTGCACATTGTTCCCTCAGCATAAATGGTACTGCTCTCTATAAATTAGCTTCTCCACAATGCCATAAAAAGACATTTAAGTGTTTTGAATTAGCACACTTCCAAAACTCATTGACACTCCAACTTTTTGTTTAACAAAAGGGTTTGAATATTTAGATGAGATTCCAGTGTAAAAGTAAAATACAATTTTATGTTATATAATGCAATAAGTACATATTTATAACATATACTCAGAGATACAAAGGCATTACTAACTAAAATTTCAGTTTGATATATTTTTAGTGGTCTTTAATAAACTCACAATCTACTAAAAATATCCATTCAATCCTCTTCATATTCACACAAAACCAAAAAAACCAACTTCTCTGTAACTTCGGAAAAATATGTTCTCAGAGGTGTAACATCATACATATTAGCCTTTAAATTCATATCCAATAGTCAGCCTTATAAAAATCTTTCCAAATGCCAGCTTCACAGTAGCCATGCCAAGTACTTACCTTTAGTTCCCTGTGTCTAATGTATTGCTTTCCCTTTAAAACACTGATTTCAAGAGATTCTTTTTTTCCTAGGGAAGGAATTCAGTCCCAGTATATTTGAGCCTCAAGTCACTAAATATGGATCAAAACACTGAAATACAGTGAGCAGTTACCTAATTGTGAGAAATCATTCCAGTACAACACCAAATTTTTATAGGCCTCACAATAAAATGTTTGATCTTGTGGTATGGGGGAGAGGGGGCTGGTTTTGAATCATCATACTGCCTTAAAAATTGCTTTCCAGCACTCTCAGTTACAGAAGGTCATATAAAAAAATAAAATTGCTACAAAAAATACATTCAAAATTACAAATACATTTTTTTAATGTTGTGCATAACTTCCATATAATTCACTTAACTTAGGCCTTTACTGTTCTCTTCTGCTGCATATTAGAACAGGGGCCAACTTCAGTTCTTATTGAAATGGAAAAGGTCCCACAAGTTCATTTAAAGTTTGGAATGACAAGTCCATTGAAATTTGTAGCTTTAAAACTCCAGAGATAAATTTGGAGGTCTTGTGACACAGGAAGAAAAATTAACCCCTTCAATAAACATTAGGAAAACAGCAACCCTCACACAGGCAAAAGCCAAGTCAGTACAACTGAGCTGTGAAAGATCGATGTAAAAGATGTCAAACTGAAGAACTCTGACATTGAGATCCTTTTTTCCACTGGAAAATACTTAGGAGATTGCTATCCACATGCCTAGTTTTAGAAACATTGCTGTATTATGTGCCATTTTGAGAATAGGTAGAGGATGGGGATAGATGGATTATGGATTATGGCTAAGAGCTTCCTCAGCACAGAGCTCAATGGCAGCATTTGTGCACAGCACATTCGCATAAGCATCTTTGTTCTGGTTTCAATACAAAGCTCCATCATCCTGTTCCAGAAGCAGGATGCTGCCCAAACTGTGTATGCTCCTGTCCTCCCCTCCTTTAATCAAGCTCCTACCAGATTAAAATATGCACAAAGTTTGTCTCTTAACAGCTCACTCCCTCACAGCGAAGAAAATAACAGATGTCTAGAAGCCACAGCCAGAATTTTAAATATTAAATTTATTATACTATACACTTAGATCTGTGTTTGGGTATTTAAATGAATTTTGTTGCTAAGCATGACTTTAGGTTGCTCATTTAATGAAACTATGATGAACTTGGGGCTCTCCATTTTTATATGATTCTTGAAAGAATAAAGCACCAAACTCAAGAATCCTAACAGTAAAAATAATGCTCAGTTTCCAATATGTTTTCTTTTCTTTTAATATATTGCAAAAATATCCGTCATCTGCAGTTACAGTGTATTAGTAGTTTTGAAAGAAACAGGGTTCAGGCTTACAAATCTGTCTTCAGTGGTAGCATGACTGTACAATGTCACACATACAAACTATTGAAAAGCAGTCTGACTCCATGTGAAATCACCTGAGATAACAGCAAGCGATACATCAAGAGAATCTTTTTCAGAGTATATGGTTATAAGAAACAAATGTAGTTCACCAAACTTGTTAAAGAAAAAATTAATCTCCTCAAAACTTGATTCATCTAACTTACAACATTTTTACACTATACGAAAAGTTTTGTGGAGAAAATGGAATTAAGTGGAAAAAATCCCCATCTTTCTTTACAGTAATTCTATACTTTTTGTGTTTTCATCAGGAAATGTCAATATACAGTAAGACTACACTGCTCCCTCCCAGAAACAGCAAATTCACAAGCAATTGGAATCCAAAGGATCAAACCGTTTTGTCAGAAACAATATCTTCAATAGATTATGGTTATGTCACTTTACATTAATTAGCGCAGTGATAAGGATATAGCATAGAATAGTATGAATAGTCCACTTGACCCATACAGTACCATACTTATTTACACAGTTCAGGATGTGAAGTGAAATACCCAGAGGCATTTGCGGGTCTACTACCACTCACATTACTGATATTCAATATATGCATATGTATATGTATTGTGTGTGTGTGTATGTGTGCGTGTAAAATCTAGGGCAGCTAAAAGAGCATACATTTGTACTTGAGAAAATCAAGGACTGTTGACAAACAAAAGGAAATCCCATTAATCTGCTGAACTATTATTTGTGGGCTTGTTGTCCACTATACCAGATACTCTAACCAAATCTTTAGCTATTCTTTCATTAATGCAATTAAGATTTAAGACTGAACAACTGTTAACACTGGCATACAAGACTATTTGCTTGATTATCCAAGTGCTATGGCTCAGTCACTCTTGCTTCTGCCCCTGGAAGAATCCTAGGCTGACTCCTCTTGGAATACATTTTGAGTCATATGAAGGACAGCAGGATGTGTGGGAACAATCTACATGAATTTACTAAGGGTAAATCTAGCCCGATCAATCTGACTGTCCTCTGTGATGAACTGACTGAATATATGGATGAGAGAAGAAAAGTGGATGGTACTTATCTTGGCTTTTGCAAGGCTTTCTATGCTTACTCCCCGTTCTCCTGTCCAAGCTGGGACATAACAGACTGGATTGGTGGAAACTAGACATGTGTGCAGCTGGTTGGATGGCTGGCCTAAGAGGGTAGTGGTTAATGGGCTGTACTCTATCTACATGCAAATAGCAAGTGTACTTACCCAGGAATATATCTTTACATCTTTAAGGATAAAGGATCTGTCCTTATCTCTTTCTCAGTGACCTGAAGGACACACAGGAGTACTCGTGCTTGATGTCTGCCAGGTGAGAGGATTAAATAGCCCCTGCCAAGGGTAGGACTGCCATCCAGAGGGACCTAGACATGCTGGAGGAGAGGTCTGACAGGAAGTTTATGAAATTTGATGAGAATAAATGCAAAGCCCGGCACTAGGGAAGAAAAACTCCTCTGTAATGGAGCCTGGGGACAAATTCTGTTGAAAAAACCCTGGGAGTTCAGACAGCAAGCTGAGCATGAGCATGGAGTCCTGGCAGAAAAGAAAGCCAGTGCCATCCTGGGCAATAACAAGGGGTGTTATTAGTCGTCTCTGATTTTATACTTAGGATCAAATCTGAGATCAGACTAAGGGGCTTTATTCAAAAGACAGAGACAGCATAACTTCTGTGAGCAATTTGATTAGTGCTGGAGCATCCTTACGGTAAAGTTGTTTCTCCATATATCAGTTCTGAACCTCTCATTTCCATTTATGCCCATAATTCCATTTCTTCCCACCATGCATAACTATGAAGAGCATATCTCTGCCTTCTTGTTAAACTCCTCATGCTTTTAACTCCGTGGGCTACTGTTAGGTGCCCCCAAAGCCTTCCTTTTGTCAGGCTGGACAATCCTAGAGGAGCCAGTGGTTACACAGGTTGTCATATGGATGTAAAGATGCTTGAATTACTAATGGATTTGTCTGTACTCTGATTTCATAACATTACCTCTAGTGCTTTAAAGGAAGGAATGACAAATACAAAAGAAGTAAAGACAAAGGCAGTATAGTAGAGTACCTTTCAGTGAATTTAAAGCTATTTTTTTCTTTACAACTTCTCTTCATCTTCCATGTATATATGCAGTTTTTTCCCCCTCTGTTGTTCTTCCTTCAAAGAAGGACCTTGGACAAACCTTCTTAGGTCAGAGGGAGGATTTTCAGAGATATGACTGGACAATGGGTTGTTAAGCTCCTAAAATCTACATTTGTTTGAACTGGATGCAGGAATGAGCCCTTAGCCACACTAAATGAGAGACATTTGTTCAGTCTGAAAAGATATTATTTAGCTAAAGATTACTTATGAAGTAGATGTCTAACAGCTCACTCATTCTGAAACTCTAACATATAAAGGCTACTAAGCTCTGTACAAATATTATAGTACCTAACTGGGGCAGGAGGTAAGGGGCAAAATGCACTTTCTGTCTATTTCTGGATGTAGCATTATAAGAGTAATATGCATATTTTTTTGCTACATTTCATGAGAGATATATATATGCAGGATAAAAAAAAGAAGCATATGGCTAGCAGACATTAAAAAAATGACATATTTATTTATATATCTCAAATATTCATTTATATTTTGACTTATGGTTTTAATACATTAATTACCATATGTATGTTTACTGAACTGTCTCAACTGTGTGAAAAGATTGGATATGTCCTTAAACATTTGTTGACTTGTAACATCACTATTTGTTGACTTGTAACAGAATCACTATTTAGCATTCAATGTCCAATATAATTGTTATAGGAAGGCGTTTTGTTATAAACTTAGTTCAAGAGCAATTTAAGTGTAATATATTCTCTGGCCAATTGTAATTGTTAAAAGAACTTATGGACAAAATTATTAAGCTTAGATGTTTTTAGTTCACTCACTGTAATCATCTAGTGCAGAGATTATTTATGATGCTAAAACACAAAATGAAAGGCATTGAGGGATTCCTGAGTGTAATGTCTTTTCTAAATTTCTTCTAAATTTTGCTTTGCGTGTGTTGGTTATGTTAAACATCATGCCTGCACATGTGCTTCCTGCAGGTAGATCAATGAAAGGGCAACAGTGGGATGTCATGTCTTAAAAAATAAATACACAAAAGAAATTTTTAAGAATAATCTCCCTGCATTATTTCTGATGAAAAAAACAGAACTGAAGTTAGAATAGCTAGTCTTCCCTAGGTTCATGAATTGACAGAGGTAACATTGAACAGAACATGTGTCTGCCAAAGAGTCAGTATAGCAATTTTGCCGATTATAATTAAACAAGTATTAATACAGACACAGATGACTAAAGAAATATTGAAGAGAAAAATGGGTTTCATTTAACCTACGAATTTCCATGAAAATGGAAATCATTTACTGTAAACCATAAGTGAAAATAGCAACATTTTCCTGGCTGATGCAGCATAAGGAAAAGGAATACATAGCAAACTAATGGTATTACAATTAACCTTAGCTTGAAAAAGCACCCTAAAAAAAGTCAGTTTCATAAAAAAGCCAAGGATTATAAGAAATTATTTAAAAGTAGGGTTGAAATAAAAAACTACACATATGCCTGTCATTCACTATATTTGGGTATAACTTGTCATAAAACCATCAAGTGAACTAAAAGAATTCAAAACTTGCATTTCTAACTAATTAGACCTAACTAGCTAATTAGCCCTCCTTTGTTTGTATTTTCATTAAAAGTGGTCAGGAGACAAAATTTTTTGAAAAAACAACAGATAGAAGGAGATATACGATGTTAGTAAGCTAGAGATACATATCAAACTATATTAGCTTGAGTATACCTGACTGCTGAGAATAACTAACAACCCAATCAGCACCAAGACTTAGGGTTTGGACACTATTATTCTACATATTCAAGATGTATGTGTATTATTATGGCTGAAAGGGAACAGAACTTAAAAGCTGAAATAAACTAGAAATAGTTAAGAAGACTTACCTATAAAAGGAAATTGAAAGAAAATAGTAGGAAGAGGAGAGAGAATTAATTGCATTTAATTACTTTAAAAGAAAGGTTTCCCAGAGGGCTGATGGAATAAATTTGGAAAAATGTCTCCAGAAATGGTTTGTATCAGTGAAATTCAAGTAAGAAAAGCAGAAAAGGTGGGCTGAACAATGAAAAAAAAATTGAGTACTTTTTCTACAAGTTAGTAACAAGGACGCCACCAGCAGTCTTCAAAAAGAAACTTTTATTAGATTCAAGGCAGAGAAAGAAGAGAAATCGATAGTAGCAAGTAGTGACTAGTTAGCACCCACTCTATTTATAGCCCTTAAATCTTACATTCTTATATAGTTTTGGTGGAATTTTTGATTTTTCTTTTTCTTCATCTGAATTTTTTTTGCTGAAAGATCAGGGATCTATTTAAATCAATTTAACGACATATTTTATAACAATGTAATAAAGCTTATTTTGTTATATCTAAAATAAGGTAGATCCCTAAAGAAGCATACATTTTACTTTTATGAACCTGATGCTGCTGTCTTTGCTCACTGATATATTTTAAAGTATTTATAAGTAATATACAAATCAGTGTTACTCTTTAGATACTTCAAGTAACTCTTTTATATATGTTTGTTAAAAGTTAATAAATTATATATTCTTAATACTTTCTACTATCATTAAAATACTCATGCCTTTTAGTGTTTTGAACATGTATGTAACAAAAACACATTCCACTCACTTTTCTGGGAACAGATTCACATACAGATTCCAGTGAAAATTTTAAAAATTTATCAATATATTTTTTCCCTTGTATTTTATTTTACAAGACATGCTACAGTTAAAAGCTAAGTTCTCTTCTAGTTGTATTATCATAGATACCAACATAGGTTTTTCTAGACATATACTATATAGATAGGATTAAAATAATGGGAGGGGTTTTTGAGAGCAGCAGGATCCTGTGCGTAAAGCACTCAGTGGCAAGCTTAGATAATTTTTCTATATCCTCAGGTTCTGCTGTTGGTCCATTACTTGACTTTGACATCCAGGGTCTATGCGTGTAAAATCAGCACTGTGATTTAAGATTGCAGTTTTTAAAATATTCCCTTAACACAACAAACCTCAAATACACAGTTAGAAAGAAAAAAAATCCCTGAGTAAGTAAAGTTCTACTTACAAAGATGTCCACAAATTCCCTTTTTTTAAAAAATTGGTATTTAATAGATCAATGCCTAGGCCGCCAGTGGACCATTTTCTTTCATATCCCCTTCAGGAGACTAAATATATTACAGATTTCAGTCATTCCCACTGTAAATACTCAAGCAAGGTCTGTACAAACCACAGCAAAATTGATTTTTCACTCAGAAATAATGCCAGAAGGCAAAGAGGTTATGTTCCAAAAACTTAGCAGAATCTCAGAAAGGTTGAGGTTGGAACGGAACTCTGGAGGTCACCTGGTCCAACCCTCCTGGCTCAATCAGCATCACCAAGAACAGATTGCCCAGGGCTGCCCAACAGTTAAGTACAGCACCTTGAGTGCTTTGTTCCAACTTCTCCTCCTGAAGGGTCACAAATTTGCAAATCTTGCTTCACAGGAAGATAATTCATCATTTTTACCACGTCTGAATGCCAACCAACATGGAAAAGATGAATTGGACCAAAACACAGGAGTGGTACTGTACTGATACTCCTACAGAGAACCAAGAATTTGATTCTACCTTCTGTTTCTTCTGGGTTCCAGAATACTTTTCCTCTTAGGGGGGCCTATAAAGCTGTGGTTTCAACTGAATTCTGATACAATAAAATTTCTTTAACTCAAAGTAAATAGATTCCATCAAGACCAGATTGAATATCAAAATTCTAGCATAGTAGAGGTGAGGGCTTTGAACCCCTTCAGAAAATCTTTGAAACAAATTCTTCTAATTTTGATATTGTCACTTTCTCATTCTCCTGACAAATTTTAAAAAATAAATGGTGATGCTTTTCAGATGATGTGAGTACCTATTGGAGATGCCCTGAAATGTCTTTTGACTGTAGTTCAACTTTTCCATAAACTACCTTGATGTCTCAACTGTGAAGACTAGAGCCATTTTCGATATGTGAGTATGCGCAACATTAGGTTTCTAAGTTTTAAAGAACAAGAGACATACTGAATTTAGCATTAAACAGCAAGATGCAAGAACCACGTTCTTGGAACTTGATATTAAATGTTTACCTGGATAATCTAATCAATCATTTATACTGTTTTTACAGCAAGCTTTGTAACTACTTATCTACGTTTTACTTCTCTAGACTGAAATTATCTGGAGCAATGAGTTTCTCTGATGTGAATATGTATGCAATGCCAGCACAATGGAATAGCAAAGTTGGTTTGATCTCTAATATAAAGTGAGTCCATGGGACTGTGAATATTCATCTGGCTTATATAAATTCCAGCCTTATAGCTGTGTGGCAGAGGAAATGTTTGCTTCTTATAGGAAAATAAAACCAAAGTCAGGTAACCAAACAATAAATACTATGCATGCCTTTGCTACTGCCCTAATTTCACTTTTTAGGCTAATTTTTTCACACTCGGATTTTGAGTATACCAACTAATTTAATGCTTCTTCTGTTTTCTGTAATTACTTTAACAGTTTTTATAATATTTTAGTTTTAATAGCTTTGCAATGCTGAGTCTGTTTCAATGTAAAACAAACACTCTGATTAGCCCTTCTTTTCAAGATTGTCTTGAATGGAATTACTTCTGTCTGTCTGCTAATATGAATAAACATGCACAGCCCTTCTCAGTACAAAAACCAATCCTGATGCTGAAAATTTTGCTAATTTCTATCACTTATATATTCAGGCTTATTATCTGGAAACTATCTCCTTGATATTGTACATTTGCATATGCATGAATAGTCATCCACCTGCGTACAGCTATTCTTGGTGCAGTGTTTTAGCACTTGTGAGTTGGAATTTCAGACATTATGCACCACTTCTACTCTTTATTGATTGATCCCTGATTCTTCTCTAGGAGGCTTCGCCTGACACAGATACTGAGGAAAGTAAGACTGGCAGAAGGGAAAGGGAGATACCAGCCTGCTCAACAATTTCAAATAGTGCTGCAACCATCAGAACTGCTCCAATGTATGGGGTTCTGAAGTAAGATGTACACAAGATGTAAAGGCCTTCTCCAGCTCCTCACCTGAACCACCTTCAGAAAATGAAAACACAGCTTGCAGTTGTCAAAGTTCAACAATCTCCCATTTTGTTTTATTTGGTTGGTTGGGTTAGGTTTGGTTTTTAATTCTGTGATGGTCATCAATTTTTTTTAGTGATGAGTATAAATTCAGGTCTTACCCAAATGGTACTCCGCTTTTAAGAACAACTTTCAGCTTTTAACAAAGGTGACAGAATATTTAATGAAAAATTTGTTATTTGCAGAGCTTATTTAGTGCTAGAACATTAAGACTTATTTCCGGCTGAGCAAGTTGGGACTGTTCACCTGGAGAAGAGAAGGTTTCATGGAGACCTCATATCAACCTTCCAGACTCTGAATGGGCCTACAGGGAAGACAAAGAGGGACACCTAGTCAGGAGCTGCTGTGATGGGACAGGGATTAATGGGTGAAATTTGAAAGATGGGAAATTTAGGTTAGATATTAGAAAGAAATTCATTAATGTGAGGGTGATAAGGCACTGGAACAGGTTGCCCAGAGAGGTTGTGGATACCCCAACCCTGGCAGCGTTCAAGACCAGGCTGGATGGTGCTTTGAGCAACCTGGTCTAGTGAGAGGCGTCCCAGCTAATAGCAGAGGGGCTTGGAACTAGAAGATCTTTAGGGTCTGTTCTAACCCCTCACCTTTCTATGATTCTATGATATAACAGCATTTTAACTATCCCCATTTGATTTAGTAGAAAAGCGTAAAATAGCTGGTGCTGTTACAAATGCATCCCTGCTCCTTTGTGCAATTTTCCTAGGATGGGCAGGAATGTCAGGGGTGACAAATTCTTTTAAACTTCATGAAAGCCAGTGGCTAAACAGGCTAAACAGTTTAGCAATTTGGCTGGGAAAACGTATCAGCATAAGAGAAGCAGTTACCTTTTCTGTTCAATCTGTCAGTTGACTCACATGCACGCAGTGGGAAACGTGGACAATTTGGGTCACCTCCACTAAAGAATGATTCCAACTTACAAAGGCCCAATGCAAGGTCTGTTTGAGACTGAAAGTACTAAGAGAGGTAATACTTGGCATGAAGCATTTGAAAATGGAGAGAAGAATTTGTGAGACTTATGCTGTAGAAACACTGTATGCCTGTAAGGATTCAGTGTGGTATTGTACAGTTACAGTACAGCCCTCCCAGAGACTCAGATCTTTGCAGGTTTTCAAAGATATCAGTAAAGACTTGTGGCAAAGTTTGCCATGCAATGACACATTTACATTTTAAATAGAAATGTTGCAGCAAAACAGTTTTAGTATGCAGATACAGCCATTAATTGCTCAAAGCAACTTCTTAAATAACTGAGCTACTTCCTCAGCCTGTGGGATTAACCTATTCCCATAATGGCCAAATTTGCAAATTTTATCAGAAGCAAAAGTACGCAAGAGCTGCTTCTCTCCTTTCTAAGGAAAAAGTGCCCTTCATTTAGGACAAAACGCTGAGCTTTGACTAGACTGAAAACCTCAGCAAATGAAAAGACCTCAATTATAACTTTAAAATCTTTCATTTCAAATTATTTTAAATTTTTAATTAGATGTCACAACCGTAGTCAATTAGAAGTTATTAAATTACACCATTCAGGATACACTGGGAGGAATTAGTCCATATTAGTGAATATTCATGAAGAAGGTTGGTGGGATTTTCTTTTTGCAACATTAGAGGCTACAGATGGGATCCTAGATATATGACAACGAAGAGATCTTTGTTAGTTACTATTACATAAATGTTCTTTATTCTTATTTTTAGAAAAAAATTGAAACCAATAAACTATAGGTAAAGAGTAGGAAGACAACTTTAAATAAAGAGGTCAGAGGAAAAACTGATGGATGCAAACAGATACAATAATAGATCATAGAATGGCTTGGGTTGGAAGGGAGCTTAAAGATCAACTGCTCCCAAACCCCCTGCCATGGGCAGGGATGTCTTCCATCAGGCTGCTCAAAGCCCTACCCAGCCTCACCATGGACACTTCCACATATTGACTCATATTAACTTTCCATATTTTTAAGAAACTAAATAATGACAAAATATAAAAAAGTCCTGAAAACACAAGAGAAATAGTTTAATGATCTATGAATTAAGCAGAATATAGATATTATTATATGCAATATATATTTATATGGAAGACAAGAACAAAGAGAAATTCCCCAAATTATAATGCTCTCAGTCTGTAATCCTTTTTCCTAATAATCACATCTCAGCTAGAAAAAAATATAACAATGGGTTAGATATTTGCTTTAAATATCTCTAAGACGCATCAAGAAGTTATGCTATTTTTGTAGTATTTGACATTAAATGCAGGAAAACAACTAAAAAAGTGATGATACACAGTTTTCAGAAAACAGACAGCAACATTTTAGTGATCCTGAGATAAAGAGTGCTGAAAAGTAAACTATAGTAACTTGTCAAAATCATAGATATTACATCTGCATAAAAATGATGCACCTGAATAAGAAGTGTTTAATATTAATTCCTAAGAAAAATGTGTTTGAAAAACACCTTCTTACTAAAAGACATTCAGCATAATTGTCAAGCCTAGTAAGTGATGCTTACAGTTAGAAACCTTGCAATTTTTCCAGCTGAACTGATTGAATAGATCAAAAATTCAAGAAAGTTGCATAAATCACAAAAGAACAAAATCATTAGCACTCACTCTAAAATCCCTTGCGAAGAAGCAACAAACTATTTGGTTTGCTGATGCCCTAGTACTGTATTGCTTTTTAATGGCACAATGAGCCATTGAGATTAAGTTCCTTGGAAAGGTCTTTTCATTGAATTAAGCTTCTTAATAAAAGTAATTGCTTTTCTAATTCCCCACTGGGCTACTGGAGCATAATCCAGGACCAGCTATATAAAAAATAGAGTCTCAATCACTTCAATTGATATTTGGACTGGAACAATAGCATCAAAATCAAAGCTATGGCCTTGGCAAAATAATATATAAGCAAGAATGGGACTGAATATGTTTCAGAAAAGAAGTAGATGTGTTTAATAGTTTTAATGCAGAAGAAGAAAATTTCATTGTTTAATTATGTTTAGGCTTCCTTAAATTGATGTATTTTCAAAAGCAAAGAAAACAGGAATAGAAAGAGCAGCAGCTTTCCTTTGCAATAAATAGATCAGATAGCTAAGGGAAATTGCATTTTACCAACCCAGCTAAGAGAAAAGCATACGAAAGCGAGCTTAATGAATAGTCTTACTGAAATGTCGAGATTTTTTTCATGTGATAGCCAGCTCTTCCTGAAATTTACACTTTGTAAAAGAGATTATGTCTGGGCAATGACTTCCCTTAATTTATAGCAGATTTCATAGGTCTGTCTCCACTTACAAATTTGCTGCTGTGTAATAAAAGAGATTATTTTCTTTTTTTTTTTTTTTTTAACTTTGTGGAACTAGCATAGTTGGTCTGCACAGAAGATAACCAATTGATTTCTGTTGAGAAAATGTATCCTGGGAAAAGCACAACAGACACTGATTCGTGCTGCACAGCCATGGAATATTTGTTTCTTTTCCCAGATACTCCAAGTTGATCAAAGGAATGTAGACACTCAGATCACGTGGAACAATCAGCTGCTGCATTAAAAATGAAAAACAGATATGTTGCAAACAAATGGAACCTTTCAGGGTGCTTCTTTAACTAAATTAGTTATTAGTTTTTATTAGGAATCACAAAGATTTTGTTATCTAAAACCCATGATATCACACTGACAATCACAAGATCCTTTCTCTTCCTGGTCCTGATGCTGACTTGCAGGATAACACTGAGATTCCTCTTTCTGTGAACCTGAGTTTTGCTTTTCCACTCTTTTGTCCAGTCTAAATGTGAGTTAGGTGGAACTGCTTCTTTTCGTATAGTGCCTGGCATAGATGCAGTACAATTCCCTACAAGCTTATGACATTTTAGTGAGACAACTGAGAGATATTTCGGAAATAGGAGTTAAAAAAAATGAAATGTGTATACCTCCACAGAAGCCAGAGAGGCTGGTCTCTAAGTCCTTTCTGACTTTCTCTTTACAGTGCAGAAACACTGAAAATGGTGAGCATGAAATTACATACCTAATTAGCTTTCCATCTATACCTGTTAACTAAATCTCCATTAGATTATAGTGAAATTTCCATCGACAGAATAATTACAAAGAGTTAATTGAACAAACTAGTCAAAAACAGAGTAAGATTTTTGTCTATTTATAGTTTGTTTTGGTTTTTTTTTTCATTTTGCCTTGTAGCAGGCTGCCTTCAATATTTATATTTTGCCCTAATTTTTATATTTAGAAATCATATCTGTTTCAGTATAGATGAATGTAATAGTAATGAGTAGCTTTTCTGCATTAAGCCAATCATCTCTCAGAACCAAGGACAGAGAAAAAGTGAAGCATACTTAAATAGAGTAACAGACCCCTACTTCCTTGGATCATATAAATAATGCTCTCTTTAGTTGTCCTAGCTGTTACTAAGTTTTAGTTGTCAGCAACACAGAAGAATATTAAGCACAGTGCAGAGGTTTAACTAGAAACTTCTAATGCAAGATTTGCAATGGACTGACTGTAAGGCTGCTCAGAAATAAAGCAATAAAATTGCTTTGGGGAAGTGAAAATAAAGTTACATGTATTGTATATTGGATGATTACACCACAGGACGTTCTATAACCAGCTTCACTGCTGCCTTGTTATCCCTTGATAGCTGTTCCAAAATAATTTTTATCTTGCAAAATCAATCCTCAGCCTTGAAAAAACAAATTAAAATCCTGCTTTATTCTTCATGAATTAAAAATAAAAATGGTTTGTAGCTATGGGAAACAATATTCACCTTAATTGAAAAGTAATTTCAGACATTGATTTTAAATGTGCTTGTCTATATATAAATTGTCTGTTACGCCAACTGATTCATACATGGTATGAACAGAAACAGGCAAGCATCTGTGAGATGCAAAGTTCTCCTACTTTATTATATGTACAGCCTGATCTTAAAGAAACTCTTCCTGCATTGCTAGTAGTTAACATTCTTCTGGATATCAGTCAGTATATAATTTTATTATTTTTAATTTGCTTCTAAACAGGGAGATACTTACTGAAGGATTCTTTTACTATCTTTTGTGGATTTAATTCCATTTCTGTATATTTTCACTGGAGCTTGACTGACAATAAATATTTTGTACTTTATGTATATACAAAGGTATCCAATTAAACTGCTATAGTCTGTGAAGGTACATTTCTTAGAGGCATTAGGATAGTTGCACACTGTTCAAGAACCACGCTCAGTTCAAAACATGCCCATTTACCCCTAAAAGTCTGAGTAGATGCTCTCTTTTCTAAAGTGTACTGTTCATCCCCAAAAAAATGAAATAAAACATAGAACATCACTATTGCACATGAAATTAAGGGAAAGCTCATGAACACACAATAGTATTAAAGTTATTCTGTCAAAATAATTCATATACATACAGAATTAAGACAAAAAGACTCATTTTTTAAAAATAAAATCAGTAACAAAATCAGAACTAAAAATTCAATGAATTTGATAAGAAATGTTTCTCCAGATTGATATCTTTTAAAGAGATCATTTACAAACTGAAAATGCATCATCAGCCCACTAGACCAGAATTTAGTGAAAAAAGATCTCATTCTTTCTAATATTAATTTATCTCAAATTCTTGGATATTGATAATAAATTCTGGATCTGGCACTGAAGTTGGAAAACAGGTTTGTTCACACCCCACAATATCATAGAAAGTGGGTTTAGAAATCCACGACATGCCTGTAACAGAAACCCTAGGCGTTCTTTAAGTAGGAATAGGCTCACAGTTTAAGATGGCGTGTTGTCCATTACTGGCAGTGAAAATACAATCAATGTAGAGATGCTCAGAAGCCCCAGTGTGTGTCCATTTGGAACTGAGCTGTCCATGCTGTATCTCTCTAGGCTGCATCAAACAGATCCTTATCAGCTACAAAGGGTGTGGTTTTTTTTCCACTTAGACACCCATATATGGGCATTTAAATTCCAGTGTCACAATCTGCTAGCTGAATTTTGCTGCTGTCACTGAGCATGTCCTTAAAATTGTGGTTTTGATAGTGGAAAGCAAGATTTCTCACTTTTTCCTTATTTTAAAGGACTATTTGACTTGCATATTTTTAAATAATATTAAGAGTTCACTTAATTAAAGTGGAGTATGCAGCCTTGACCTCCCTGTAATTAACTCTTCTTCTTTGCAAATCAGTAGCAGTTCCTTTGAAATCAATGGTGGTGTTCTGTCTCCGTGGAAACACTGCTAAACTTCCAGCTTAAAAACCTGTACCAGGACAATGATGCTTTTGCCAGACCAGCTCTAACAAACAATGTGTGTTTATTAGATGGCCTGGCTACACAGTTCTCTGCAATTCTCTGACCTGAGAGATCTCAGTTGGGTCCTGACACTTTGGTGTCTCATGGAGTTGGTATTTCGTATCCACATTTTTCTTACAGCCAAGCAGTTCGGTCTGACTCCAGAACACCTATTGAGGCCAATACTGTGGGACAGGCAACAGGGCCCTTGTAGGATAATTTCTGATCTCCTCTGCCCTTAGACGAACCTCAAGAGAAGAATGCATGATGCATCACGGTCCGAAGGGACAGGTTTGAAGTGCCTATGCCATGGGCCAAACCATGAGAAATACTCACTGCAGTGTCTCACAGATGCTACCAAGAATTTTCCAGAAGATAAATATTTTGAGTTGGCAGAAAACATACCCTTTATAGCCTTGTCAGGAGCTTGCTCCTACACAGTGGTATGGAGACAACAGCTTGCCTCCTCCTGGAGCTGCAGCAGTTAGGGAATGAGTTGGTATAAACTTACTATATTAAAAAAAGAAAACAAAAAGAAAGTATATTGCCATAAAAATGTAAACCAGATGGCTAAAAATAAACAGTATTATACAGAGAGTTATCAGTTTTGTTGTTTTATGAAGTACTTGATTTACCATGTGTTCAGATTTAACATGGCTGTTTGAACAAGAGTGCTGAGCAGCAAGAATACTACCAGGGGCTATTGTTTATTCCAAACATGCTTACCACCTGTGGCTCTGCATATCTTCTATTCATTTACAGATGTGGAACATCAGGAGAAGAACAGAACAGTTTGATTATCTGACAGGTTTGAGCAGGGCAGTGAAATGTTTCAAAACCTGTCATTGTTTTTTTTGTTCAGTTTCCATTAATCAGAAAGTTAAAGGACTTGAAATGCATTTACACATGAAGTATAACACTGAATAACAGCAAACCAACTGAAACTGTTAAAAAACCCCCACTTTTAGTTATATTGTGGTTCTATTGAAATCAAGGTGTTTGCATCACTAAATAACTGTTTTCACCAAGTTATTTTGCTTTCCAAGTATTTTTGGGGGCAGTTATAAGAAAGAAAAGATATCAGCCTTGCATTGTCATAACCAAGATTGATGGAGTTAGTACTCTAGGCTGGGTATAAAACAAACAGAAGTGTGTAAATTACAGGAAACTAAACTACTGTGAAGTTACAGAAAACTAAACCAGTTGGTATATCATGGAAGAGTGTAGAACTGAAAACATGCTGAAGAAAAGTCAGAGAGGACAGTTTCTCTAACACTATGCCACAAATCACTTGATATTCCTGCTAAACTCAGACTTTGGAAATAAAGCATACTTGCAAATAAATTTGGTAGAAACATTATTCATATATGCTTCGTGTCTGAACACATATTGTACCCCCAAGGAATAGCACACAATTTATGTTTTTCTACCAGTAACATTTTTGCAGTTTACACAGCTGAAAATGGCTTTGTCTGCATCTTCGATAAATGTGTACTACCTCAGATCAGCAGTTTTCTATTCAAGCTTTAATCAAAACAATACACTGAGCATTCACATGGGCATTAGATAAGCCTTTTGCTAGAAGCTGGCTCAGAAGCTCCCCATTCATTCAAAGGTTTCTAGAAAGTTTGTTTTAACTAAATGTACACAGTTTTGCTGCCCAATGAGAAAGTCTATTCTCAGAAGGTGAACTTGCTGCAAGAGTGCAAAGCTTTGTTGAAATAGCTAATTGAAGCAGAAAAAAGCATGACAATATCAGAAAGAAGTTATATTTCTGTCGTGATAATTCTGTTTTACTGTTGTTATGAAAACATGTTTCCTAATGATTCACATACAATTTATTACTTTCCACTTTATACTTCTTTGGTCAAGAGGTTTTTGAAATGCACCCAGCTGAACTGAAGACCAGGTTTTGTTAAAGTAGAAACTAATAAATGTTACTCCCATAAGAACAATCTTAATTCTTCATCGTTTTACATGTTACTAATAAGCATTTAACAGATTTGGTTTAGAAAATATTTTAGGATGCCAGTGGAATGGAAAATTATTCGACTTCCATACACAACATGACATACAAAATACATACTCTTTGTATTACATACTCTCGGTATCAACATTGCCATTATAAAACTATCATCTAGAGCAGTTTTAGTATTATATTATTCATCTGTATGTAAGAACCATAGCTTTACAATAAAAGAAATGAAAGGGAGAGAGCAAAAAATCTTACATTTTGACTAAAAATAGTCGCATTCTTTGCAATTGAGAAAATTCAGGCTTGTGCATGGAAAACCCTCTTATTAGCAAACTCTTTTATGATTTTCATAGCCAAGAAAAAAAGAAAAAAAAAAAAAAGCAAATTATACCCTGTGTGCCAGTTAAAAACTGTGGCTCTGCAGTTACATTTTTTATGATGGCTATTGAAATGGTAAATAATAAATACTATTTTCTGCAGGAAAAAGATCTAACCATATTAAATAAAAAGAGTGCAAACTGATGTTTTATGTGGGATGGAATAGCATTTTTTTGTTTGTCTTGTTCTCCCAGTACTTTGAATAAAGAGGAATATTTGCTTACAGGGCAGAAGAGAATGTTGTCAACCATTAGAGATTTCAGACATGAGTTACAGCTATTATAAATTATTGCTCTTTATTGTTTACAGGTTGATGTTTCTATAATTAGCTTTAAAAAAAGAAAAACAGGTATAATCTTAAAGTAGTGAAATAATATCTTTTTCTACCATTACAACTGTGTTTATCCCCACCTGTAAATTTGCAAGATCAATCAGATATAAGACAACAGCATCTCAAAAAAACATGAAATATTTTCTTCCAGGGTACTTAAAATAAAAAAGTTAATACGTTTTGCAACAACGAAGAAAATCAAACCTTGGGCTGGAGAAAGGGCAGTCTGAATTTCAGAAAATAATTATATTAGGACACAGTGCTGGAGAACATATAAAGTGTCTAAAGCCCTGCTTCAGCAAATAGACTCCAAAAGAAAGTAGTGCTCAAATTATCTGTACTATGAGTGTACAGGTTCTGCGTGTTCACTGATTTAGGCACGTGTTCAGCACTGTCACAAATGCTTACAGATACATCTACTCTGACTTAGCACTCTTAAAGCTCCATATGGTGAAGTAGGTGGCAGGATAAATTTCTTGAGCAGAAGTCTGTATGATGAGAAATTTATTCTTAAGTGAAGCTTTGCATAATGGAGTAAAACACGTTCTGCTATGTTGTTATTTCAGAAGATATTTTGTTCTGTTTACACACAGGTACACAGGAGCTATTTCTTAATTTATTCTTAAAATTAAACCAATATGCTTAATAAATTAATGACAGATTAGAAATTAAAATGGCAAAAGTTGAAAATTAAAATAGCAAAATGTTGAAAATTTGGGTAAAGGGACGTGGACACACACAACAAAAAAGTTAGGATTTTATTTTTGTTCCTTAAAACAAGTTCCTATGGAAATTCAGTTTCAACAAGATTTGTAGGATCTGATCTTTAGAGAATAAATAAGCCTCAGGGTAATGAAAGTAGTGTCAGTTCAAGATTTACCTTCCACACTTTAATTTACTCCTTATCTTCCTCCCACATTCCCTCTCAACTTTGCCTCAACTCCCCAACATTTCAGTTGGAAGAACAGTGCTGGCAAAGTTGAGCTGAGGCTGCACAGCATCTCTTTGAATGTCTATACACACATAATGCAAAAAACCCACAACTGGAAAAACCTGCAGGTGCATAATTGCCTAGCACTTAATTTCTGGATGAACTGTAAATAATGTATTTGGAATCCAATTACTAATATTTCACATGCAAAAAGATGCTGGTCTCTGTTTTTAGTCTGGTCTCTGTCTCCTCAGTCTTTTAAATTTTGATTCATAGTTGCTGTAGAAATCTCTCCTTAGAGTAACCCACTTAAGCTCAGCATAACCCATTTAAGGACAGACCTTCTAGATGCTAAAAGCCTTCTGGGACTGTAGTTTGCAGCTTGAAAAGGAATACAAATTTGGCAGTATAAAATAAGAAAAGAACACTTAGAATACACACTTGTCTATAAATAGATTTTTTGATGGTGCTATTTGATTTCTATTTGGAGGACAAACACCACAATACTGGCTACAATACCAGTTCTCCATACATAAATATTGGCTTCAGAAGCTAAGATTCATTTTTTTATGGCCCAGAATTAAATACGACAGCTGCTATTTAGCAAACATAAAATCATCGCATGTCGGATAAAAATAACGTACTTATTAACGTTGTATTGCAATGGATTTGATATTGTTTATTTCAAATGACTATGCAGTGCTGCAAAACTGAAAAATGATGAAAGGCTGAAAATAAGTTTTCCCCAAAAGGAAGACTCAGGGGTTTTTATTTTCCCCTTGTAGATAGGCAAAGCCACATGCTCCCAGGCTGCACATGGAAAGCTTATAAAACCAGAGCTCTTGGGAATCAGAGCAAGCAGTTCCAGAGGTATCGGAGGATGGCCCTGTACGGCTCCCTTTTGGGGTGTGAACAGCAGCATCAAGGGCTGTGGAAGAGATTTGGTGCAATCCCAAGTGAAGAGATAGAAGCTTTTTTTTTTTGCACTAGTCAAGTCCATCTTCACTTGTGAATAGCTGGGACGTACAAATTATCATAAATAAATTCAGAGATTTGCTCAGAATCTTAATTTGAATTTTATACAAGCATGGAGTCTGTGTACTTGCATATTTTGCATGAATATAATAATCAAATACTAGCCTGGAAACAACCTCTACAAATGAGAATTGGAAACCAGTTTGCATGGACTTGGTAAGCTATGTTGCATTAACACAGTCCTAACTGTAATAAAGTTTTAGATTAGGGTCTTGCCACTAAAGATTTGCTTTCCCTTGCTTTTCCAGCTGATGCTACCATACTCCAAAAAGCTTATAAATTGTAAACATTAAATACATAGCCAAATAAATGTACAAGCAATCCTGTGAGACCAATCTTTGACCCCAGAGATAGATAAAGGAAAGTAATGTAAAACAAATCCCTGTAGGTTTCTCAAGAATTTTGCTACAACAGAATAAAGGTGAGACTGGCTTATCTACATTTCCCTAATGGCAGCCTACATAACTTTGTTCTGCACAGCAACTTTTTGGACATATTTTGAGACTTAAAGTTATTTTCAAAACTGGAATATGTGGAAATAAGTAACAAAATACTAGTTTTAGCGAAGGCAGCTTCAGCAACAGAACTACAATTTTTTGTAACTTTATTTATTGAAGAACAATTAGATTGCATGCATTACTACTCAGAGTGCCTGTTCTGCTTAAAAGAATTTTGATGGATATCATTTCACATCATTTCCATAGCTAAAGTTGAACTTGAGAGCAGTAGAACAGATTTTGGCATTACTATAAGGCATTTGTAAATGAGGAATCTGCCAAAGTAATTGGAGTTTTATTTTCATGGGTGACTCATTACTTAGCTGAAAACAGCTTGGGTAGCAAACATGTTTTCCAAAATTTCATCTGAGAATATCAGAGATGATTTTTTCATGCGTCTTTGAATTTTTTTGTTCTGACAACTACTTTTGTGATTGATTTTAGGTAGTTAAATCAGATGTTAAAAGTCTACTCATTTTAACAATTCTTGAACTACTTCAGACTTCCTAAAAGGCTTAGGATGACACCTTTTGTATGATGCCAAACATCATAAAAACTATATGTGTCAGAGCTAAAAAACTTAAGAGACTTCTAATCTTTCTTTTATAATTGTTCTAGATGCATTTCTGAATACTTTTATAATTCAAAAAGCTGAGATGAAAGCAGAGGATTTTATCTATAGTCATTTATTTCATAACTATCTTGTGCCTACTATATGGTTGCAGCTAGATTTCTTTAATTTGAATCAAAGAAAAATAAAGCAAAAGAAAGTAGCAGCTGACCATCTGTGGAGAAACCATTGTCTCCAGGACCACCCAAGTATAATAGTTTACTCCTTCTGAGGCTAAAGCTAAGATAAAACAGCTTCTAACCAAAAAACCAATTTAACGCTTCTAATCGTGTAAGTTCAAAAACCCACCCTTTTATTTAACTAAAAGTCTTGTTTCATAGATTTTGCCTAAAAAAATTCAGGTTCCATTCATCCCAACTTTCAAAATGAAAAGGTGCCTTTGGATAGCTAAGACATCATATACAACTTCAAGTCCTTTCCTCTCCTGATTAAACTTGATTTGATAAACTACTGTCAAATTAAAATATTTCTTAGCCTTCCAATAATTAATTACATCATAGATACAATACAATAATGACTTCAACATGAATTTTTTGTTCCATCAGAAATTGTATGTATGATATGCCAATGAAATAAAACATTTTTGAGATGCTTATTAAGAAAAGCTCTCTTGAGATTTTCTTCAACTGTTTTGCTCTTAAGCCTGAAGAACAGTGTCTAATATTTAAGAAAATGCCATTCCATTGTATTTTCACAAGCTCTAAACTTAGCCTAAGATTTCAAGGAGGTGTTTTTGTTGTTTTTTTCCCACTCCTTGCAATATTTTCTAGAGAAGAAAACTTTTCTAATTTATTGCAAGTTGTTTTAATCAAGATCTGTCATTTAGTGGCTGAAGATAAGAGCTCTTAAATTAAATTGTATTTCCTGTTTTCTGAATGATGAAAACAAAATATAATTTGCAAATGCATTTGTTAATACATACTTTGGCACTCAAAATTATTTAATTTTGTTCCCACTAAACTTCATGCAGGTTTTGCTGTCTCCTAGAACATGAACAGGTTTAGGTAAATTCTTACTGCATATTTTTCCCCTGTGTTTTACAGGGTACCAGGAAGCCATGCTCCATGGACCTACTGAGGCTGTGCAAGGAATGCCTCAAATACTCCACAGTCAGAAAACACTAAACCTGGGGCCTTTTATTTGTGACACAACCACTGGTCTACTCAGTACTTGTGAACACATAACTAGAATAGAATGCTAATTTTTATTCTAATAAAACAGGACAGAATTCTTAGACGCTTCTTTAAAACGTCATAGAATCATGGAGTCGTAGAATGGTTTTGGTGAGAAGGGACCTTAAAGATCATTATGTTCCACCCCCCCTGCCACAGGCAGAGACACCTCCCACTAGACCAGGTTGCTCAAAGCCCCATCCAGCCTGGCCTTGAGCATGGCCAGGGATGGTGCATCCAGGAAAATCTCCTCCTGTTCTGGTACCTCACTACCCACACAGCAAAGAATTTCTTCCTAATAGCTAATCTAAACCTATTTTACTTCACCTTAAGGCCATTCCCTCTTGTTCTGCTGCTGCATGCCTTTTTGAAATCCCTCTCTATTGGGAGAGTATTCCTTTCAGGTATTGTGAGGCTGTTCTAAGGTCTTTCTGGGACATCCTCCAGGCCGAAAAATCTAAACATGCTCAGGCTGTCATCATAAGAGAGGTGCTCCAGCCCTTTGGTCATTAAAGATCATCACATGAAAGAACAACATGGAAAACATGAACAATTTAAAAAAACCCTAAAATTAAGAAGTGTGATGGGGTTGGGTAAATAAAGCATGGTCAAAAATTCAAGGAATTTTACAAAGTGTGGAAACTAATTCATACAGGTAAACGTGAGAACTGAGGAATACCCCAAATACATGGAGACACTATCTAAGACAAAAAGTCATGGAGAGGTTTAAACAGCACAAGTTTACAGAGATACTCTTGAGCATTTTCATAAAAGGCTCAGCAGTAAGATGATAATGTTGTTGATGACAATAAATTAGTCATGACTGTAAAGTGAAAAACTTACTACAAGGAATTGCAAAAGTACCTGAAAAAATGTATGATCAAAACAAACTCACAAACAAAAGGAGAGATTTTACACAGTTAAACATAAAGATGCATATTAAGAATTTCTTTGTTGTAAGTATACAATATAATAAGAATTTGTCAAAACCTGATTAGGAAAAAAGGAAAGCTACCCACTTCTTACTGAAGATTTTTGTTTCAGTTTTCATTCAAAAGGGATTGCTCAACTGAGTAATTAGCAAGCTACAGCTACTGGAACAAATACAGGAATGAACTGAAATAAGGTTAGCATTTATCTTTCCTCTGAGAATACAGAGGACAGTAGGATCAAAAGATGTAAACAGCTGTGCTTAAATTTGAAGAAACAGAATAGGCGGATCCAGAGAATAACAAATTAATCAGTCTAAGTTCAATTCTCACAGAAATGATGGAATAGTTGTGTTGGGTAAAGATTATAGACAGTCTAGGGCAGATATCCACTTGGCAAGAGAACGCATCAATCCCATCTACTTCCCCCCTGTGACTAGGCCTTACTGGTAGGTGGAAGGAGTAGATACAAAATACATCGATTGCATCAAAGCATTTGCCACTCTTATTCACCATATTCATAAATAAACGAAGAATTAAATAATCTGGATTACACTACCGTAACTGCAGTGCACCATAAATGTGAAGCTATAATTAGAGCAGTTACCGGCTGTCAAGCTGGAAGGAAATACTGAGTGGGATTTCACAGGGCCTGTCCTGGATCCAGTATTATTCAATATTTTCATTAAGGACCTGGATGATGGAATAGAGAGTACATTTATTAAATTTGCAGACAATACTAAGCTAAAAGCATCTGCAACCACTTTAGTGAATAGGATTTGAATTGAAAGTAACCTTGACAAATTGAAAAAGTAATCCAAAAGAAAAAAAAAAATAAAAGAGAAAAAGATTCAATTCAATAAAGTACAAAGTATCACAGATAGGAATAATCTCCAGCTGGAAAAAATACAAAAGGAAGAACAACTGACTGCAACAGGTTTAAAGAGGGTAATGTACCACAAAGACACTAAGAGGCAAAAACATTGTACTATATATGCAGAGCCATTTCATATAGGAAATGTGGACTAATCTGATTTGACATGAGTGCAGCTCAGTGTCAGCAACTGCCATGGTCAAAGCAGTCTGTTTAGATAAAGTGTTGGATGAATTTGAGCTACATCAGAAACATTTAATGGGGAAAAATAAGGGACATCATCTTGCCTTTGGGACTGCTTGAAAAATTAGAACTAGTATTTGCCTCACAGTGTGTAGAATCTGAAAGCACAGCATTCACTGCTGAGACAATGTTCTGTCCCAATTGATTTAAAAGTTACAGCACTGCTCTATCTTCAGGTAGGAGAAGTATACAAACTAAACTGAAGGTGTTGAACAATACCTACCAAAAGAGTTGACCACAAAGATTACAGGTTTTGATCACGTATGAAGCACCATGGGATATTCTGTACCAAGTAAAGCTATAAACAAAAGACACATTTGAATAATGGAAATTACCTTCCAATTTTGTTAGGAATGTGGGTGTTTTTTTGTATTTTCCCAAATAAGCCTCAGAATCCATCACATGCATTTTTAACGCTATGTGTATTATACTGCTAATCCACACAAACTGCATACATTGTTAATATTTATGGATTCATAGACACAATAGTTTTCCTTTTCTATTAACCTTTGCATAATATAGCTTCAGCATATCTTCTTCATCTATAAGAGGGAAAATACATAGCTATGTTGGAGATTCAGAGAGGGTCATGACTTTTGAAGAGGAATCAATGAAAAATGGCACAGTATTGCAACATATGTAAGCAGAATTTATGTAGACATGTGGAGTAATTATTCTATGCAATGTTCACCAACATTTTTCAGTTATCACTGCCTACTTTCATAAGTCCATGAAATAAGCTCATGAAAGATAGGGCAGTCATGTTTCCAGTCTTTGGGATCTGACTGATCAGAAATGGTGTTCACTGGCAAAAATAATTAGACACTTACAACAAAATTAATAAATTTTCAGAAAATTTCTAAAAAACATGTTATTTATATGGAACCTCTAAAGAGCTGTTGAAATAATTAGAACAAATAAAAGCTCCTTGCATCCCTATCATTAGGATTATTAAAATACCCTTTATCCCTCACTGCCTAGACTATTTATTTATTTATTGCCACTTCATCCTGCTTGGGCAATGAAATTAGAAAAAAATAAATACACACTTAACACTCAGTATTTTTTGACGTACAACCTCTGCCGTGGAATGTGAGGAAGCATAGGGTTTATTCCATTAGTTATGTGTACTATCCTGTGCAGTGACTAATGGAAGACACGTTCCAGTACGTGGCTACAAGCACTGACACTTCGTGAAGCTGTTCCTTTAGTCCAGTTGATTTGGGAGCCATTACAGTCGCCATTTGAAATTAATTACACCATCCATGTTTGCATGAGAATGAAGGCTTTTTATTACTTCTTGCTCCTTATGGAGTTATGGATTTCAGTCAGAGAGCCATAAAAAAGTGTGGAGCAAATACTCTGTTCTTAAAACCAGAAAACAGCAAAGCATGCATAGTACTAGATAAATAATGCCAGCTCCCTTTAGGCAAATGTAGTGCTTCTAATGGAATGAGTCTCGCAGTAAAGCCCAACTCAGTATGGAAATATTTGAATTCAATATTAATGATAATCATATTAGTTGGAAAGGAAGTCGAGGAAATGACTTAAATTCTAAAAAGCTCCTGGTGATTTTAATGGTAATAGTAAATCCAAAAATGTGTCACTTTCTGATGCTGGCAAAAAGAGGAAGAGAAAATAATTCAGAAACCAGAGCTTATTGCCTAGTAGAAAATGCAATGAGAGATAACAATCTTGCCAAAACAATTAACTGTTGTCATATCTTAATTAGGGAAATATAATTACATTATTTAAATTACTTTATTTAAACATGCTGGTTAAAATATTATATATTCAGTATATTTGCATTTTTATAAAAATAAACACATCACCTGCTACCATGATGCACTGCTGCAAATTCTATTATTCACGCTCACTTAGTGAAATAAATTAAAGAAAATTAGTGGTATATTCTATGAAGTACTGCTTTAATCTTCTAAACTTGTTGTCAGGATGAAGTATGTTGATGTTAGAATTAATTTTATATATTTTAAGAATGACAGAAAAGGTTAACAGGCTCTGCTCAATGGCAAAGCAACAGTTTTGTTTCTGCTGTTCTCTTGAGATCCAGACCAAAATCAAAAGAGAAGATAAGGGACGATCAAGTCTTTGGACAGTTATTCCTACAGGTATGGGAAATTTCTCTTCAGCTTTCACACCAGACTTTAGACAGCTGTAATTTTTAACTGTTATTAATAAACGAGATGCAAATAAGAGTTATGCCAAAATGTTTTAGAGGTAGATGAAAAAAGGGAAGTAATCGTAAGCAAGCACATACCAGACATGTAATGTATCATCAGAGTGGAAGAAGTTGCTTTCTAAAGCAGAAGAACTGATATTGATGATTTTTTAAAGAAAGTGCCATTTTCCACTAGCATTTGATATTCTCCTGGAATATTTTATTCAAAGTATTCACAGCAAAGGACATTGGTTAAAAAAAAGAACCTCGGTGTACAAATCCTGTGAAGGAACTCAGATGTAGGATAAGAGATATTCTTGCTTCAGTTACTTTCAGAATGACACTGATTATCGAGGCCTTCCTGCGTAAAAGATAGAAAAAGTGGAATCAAGAGGGATAAAATCTTGACATTTTCCTGGTGTTCTATCTAAAAACACACTCTTTTTGAAGTAACCTAACTTTGGCCTTGTTGTTCTTCCATGATGTTTTGCCCTCAAGCCATTCCAGGCCAGTGGATTACCTGGTACATGAGATTACCTGGTACATTGCTAAAGTGGGGGATTAGCATACTCTGATAGCTGATCTTTACCTATCAATGCATTAACCTTCCCTTAATCATCACAGCGACTACAATGAAAATTATTTTTCTGTATGTAAATGAACTGAAGCAACTGCACCTCGTGACTTTCTGCCCAGATGTTAACACGGTAAAATCTTTCATTTATTCATGGCAACAGTTATTTTTAGAATAGGCAAATAAGATTGCAATGATTCTAAGTCACGATCAAATTCTCATATTTCCTCTTTTTTTTTCAACTTTTAAAAAGTTACAATTGATACAACCCACTCACTGCCATTTACCATCATTAATGATTCCAGAAACAGTGAATAACTAAAAATTATCTCCAAGCCAAAAGCAGCTGCCAAGGTTCAAAAGCACTGAAAATTATTTCACTAGAACTTTTATGCCTAAACACGGATTTAGAAGTTTGCCAAGTGTAAGCATCTTGCCGTTTGCCAAACTGTCTATATCAGTCAAAATGGATTGATATTTGATATGCTAGTACACATGGGAGCAAGGAACACACTTTAGAGCATTTATTAGCATCTTTACTGCCTATTTCTTGCCATAAGTATAGGCTGCACAATGGAACATGCCATTTTCCACATTGTACAGTATGGCGTGGTCATGTTTAAGGTTTCCCCCCAACACCAGCAACAATATACCCTCTGGAAACTGCTTCTTGGAAATGAGAATATAAAAATATTTGCAAGTGTTAACAGGAAAAGGAGAATGAGGCTGAAATCAGTCTGGGTACCATTTCCTTCCAGCACAATTGTACTTCTTTAAAGCCATTGAAACTCGTATCATCAAAAGAAAATGTCACAAACTCTCAAAAGCAAAGGACAGACAATTCTACAGATTATTGGATCATATCCTATTTATAGAAATCTAACCTTTTCAGCCCCAAAGAAAAGCAAACAGAAAAGTGGAGTTGTGTCATAGATCCAAGTCCCAAATTACAGTAATTTTGTACCGTTATTGTATTTTGCTAATCACAGAGACTCAGCAAAACACTAAGTGAGTCACCATTTGTATGAGCATCCTTTCATAGTCAGTAAATACAACTACCATACTTAAATATTCAAAAAAATGGAAAATTTTTTAAAAAATCTGAAAATGTTTTTGTATTTTATGTACGTTTTTACCTTTCCTTGTACATCGACAACATAATTTTTCAAATTAATTGTTTAAATAACAAGCTACACTTTGGATAATAACTGGGGGGGAAATAAGTAAATTCTACAATTTCAAAATCAACCAGTTATAATAGTAAATTCATGCCCTAATTTACAACTAATCTAGAAAAAAATAAATTCACAGACAAGACATAAAGTGCAAGATAAATACTGTAAGTCCAGGTACACAGTCAATCTCAATTCTGTATGAATGAAAATGGAGCCAGGTTATGCAGCAGAACAAAGAACTCCAGAAGGCAGAAGCTTTTGCATAACCTAATTGCAACTGGCAGCAAAAACTCTGAAAACCTTTCCATACTTGGACCTAGCATAGATGGGTCACAGCATCAGTTGAAACAGAAGTAAACTGATTTCAGTTCTGGGTTCTTTCCAAGGCTTCAAAAGATAAATCATGCTACAGGATCTATTTTTAATTGCCTAGCCAAAGAATGGAACGAGGCATTCTGTACCTCAGCACAACAATCTCCTCAAACAGAAAAAATAACCTGTAATTGTTCATCTTCATTATATACTTAATCTTCAGCATAATCTTCATCATAGTTCTTTAAATTAGCATTATATCTGTCTTAAAATAAAAAAGTGGGAAGATTTGATATCTCACTCCCACCCCCAAACTGAGTACGGATTGCCACATCTGCAATTGCAAATAAATTACTGCTATTTCAAACACTGAGAATCAGTTTTGAAATGCAGTCACTCCTACATTTTACCATATTATTGAAACTATCATCATATTCAATGGGCTCACAGCTATAGCCCTTTTGTAGCAAATATAGGTGTCTTTAAATGAGTACCTAAGACTCACCCCATAGATTGAATTAAATCGCTCTAAGGATAGTGCCAACCATCCTTAAATTTTAGGTGGAAAAGAGTTAGCTGCATGAAATTATCAAATCAGCATAAGTTTCTTTACAATAGTCTCACTAAGCTATAACTGTGTTGTGACAAGGAAAACATGCATCTGCTCTCAGTTCAGAACTAAATGTGTATATATATTACTGTCTATTTTAGCAATTTAGTCCTCATCTCTTTTAATTCAGTGGTGTCATCTCCAAGTAAAGAGTACATTTATTGGTTTACTGAACCGAGATCTTCCCACCTGATAGCAGGACAGCATTATGATTTCCAACACTGCCTGCTTGGCAGGAATGATAGCACATGTGAGATACAATATCAGGTGCTGTAGATGTTATGCCGTGGGACACTGGGTTTTTAGCCCTGATTGCTTAAGAAAAGCAGCAATATTACAAATGTAAAATATTTTTCAAGAAACTTGTAATCTTCAGTTATTAAGAGAGGAATAGTTAGGATATAAATACTGTCCTGTTGTCTGATTTCAAAACTACCTTGGAAATTTCTTGTGTTAACATGAGTTAACACTGTGTAAAAGGAAACATATATGAATTTTGATCTCCACACTATCCTACACTAAGAATATATCAGAAACTAATTACAGTCTAGAGGAATTTATATTACCATCATCAAATTGCCAAGAATTGATGCATTCACTTCACTAGATCAATCAGGTTTTTAATTCGAAGACTGGAAAATAAAAAATTTCACATGGTGGAACATGTTCATGCGAGACATTCCTGTCACATGTGTGAAACAGCTCATCTGCAAAAGTTCTCATCTGTGTAAATAAGTTTTGCACAAAGTAGCCTTTGGGAAATTTGTAAGTCTTTAATCTCCTATTACAAACCAAAGAAAAACGCTTCGATACTGGAATGAGAGAGCCTCGCAACAACAGGGTTGTCACATTTGAAGCATTGTCTAAACAGCCAATTTATATAAAAAAGTACTACACTAATCTAACTATTAGAAATTGTTTCCATCACCTGCCTGCATGACCTGAAGCTCATTCACTTGTAATTTTTCTCAGAGTCCAAATTGCTTATTTAACCTATTTGTTCAGTCATTGAGATTTCTATGCACTGGCATAGCATATAATACATTTGAAATAAACTACACTATCATGTGTAAGTTTATATTGTTGATAAGCATCTGTAAAATTTGTCTGCGAACATCCTTCCACAGTGGCAAGATACAGACAATGGCAGAGGCTGAGTCATCTGACCTTTTCCAGGATGATATGAGTTGTCCTCATGGGTTGCTTTTTTGTCTTGGTTGAGTACAAGGGAGGCTGTGGTAGCATACACTAAACACCTAACTTTTAATATTTGACATAAATGATGGGGGAGGGAGGGAAGGGGGGANCATCAAGAGGTATGACCTTAACTTATAACAACACTATATCCTGCAAATGCTTACAGAAGTCAGGAATTTAAGAGTTTAAGCCTGATGCTGAAGTTAACATTATAAGAAATGTATGAGTAACTACATATGAAAATAGTTTCAATTTTTTACTAAAAAAATATTCAAAGTTGTATTAAGTGATTTTGTTCTGGTTTTAAGCAATAAATAAAATAATCTTTTTATTGCATTTGTAAGTAGTTCAGGTTTGAAAACAAGAGATAATGGTTCATAGAACTTTATGTAGTATTTAGGTCTGTGTGTACCCTGAAATCTAAAGTCATTATTAATATAACATGAGAAACAAGCATATCAGGTTTTCTCAATTCCAGCTGACTACCTGTAATCAAAAAATTTCCTTATAGTAGTGGAAAATACCTGTATGTCAGGATTCCTTTGATGACTCAGATACTATGCAATTATTTTAGACAATTATTTCTGTAATCATAAGGGATATGATAGTAAATGTGCTAAAACCCCTTTCTGTAACCCATTATCATTAATTAAAGATATAAATAAATTAGAATATGAATATTTCCTTAAGTTTAATCTAAAAATATATTCAGTGAGAGTAAATGTTCTTACATACATATATATATATATATATACATATCTATATCTATATCTATACAGATATATATATATATCCCAGCAAGGATCAAAAGTATCCAATCCACAGTAAGATTTTTGCAATCACTTCTGTAATGTTGGTTAAGAATAACTGTCAAAATAAAGATCAAAGAATCAATTAATCCAAAATTTCTAATGAGAGACAACTCACTGGAGTCTTCTTCACTGTACTCTTTTGAAATAGAATTTACGTATTAGATCTATACCATGCGATGACATAACCTGACAAATCTTTGTTAGGTCAGGAATTGAAGCTCAGGAATGGAAATGGTAATTCCTTTACTTCTCTTCCTTTGACACAGTTCATCCATATTTCACACAATACCCTCAGTCAAACTCCTGCTAAAAGCCTCTATAATTTTGATAGAAAGAAATAAGGCATGTAGAAGAATGCCTCTATAATTGCACTTAACAACAAAGCTGACTCTACTCTACTGTATGTCAGACAGGGCAAAACTGGCATTCATTTTGCACCTTGTAGAGTTTCTAGTCTCCCCTGGTACTTAGCAAATAATAAGCATAGCTGTATAACTATATTTCATAAAATGGATATGAAAAAGTTTCTAAAAAAATTGGAGCCAAAGTTAGTGTAATATTGGCACATAATTTATTTTCCTTCCTCCTCTAATTTTGCATTTCTCTACACACACTGTAGTTACAGTGCTGATGGAAAAGAGGCTACATAATACTATTAAAAACACAGGAAAAAATAGCTTGTGTAATAACTTAAGAAAAAAAAACTTTCTCAAAACGGAGGGTAAATAAATGCATCAAGATCTTGTAGTTCTCAAAATATCAGTTTTTGGAAGGTGCAGCAATTAAATGCCACAATTAAATACCTCAATTAAGTTTCTTCAGGACTAAAATAATCTTGTTTCTTATGCCTACCAATCCTTGGTGTAGTTTATAACCAGTTAGCTAACATTCAACCCATTTTTTCCACAAGAGACAGTTGAGAGTGTCGAAACAATTTTTAACTAGGAGATGCTACGAAATGAATTCTTGTTAGCTCTTTGAAATAACATTTGGACACAAAAGGAGTAGCAGCTTTGAAAGCTTTCAAAAGCATCTGTGAAGATGTTTTTTATGCTATCAATCACAATCTATTTTTTAAAAAGTCTAACTTCCTCTAGTTAGATAAAAGAAAGAAATATTTAGTTGGTGATATGAATGCTGTTGGACACTGAACAGCAAACTGCCACACAAGTCTGCAAGTGTTAAGGAAACATGAAGTTCATTTAGGCAAAGAAAACATTAGTATTCCATTGATAGTGTTTTCCTCCATTTCAGTGGTTTTGTCTGACAAGGTTGCAGACAGAATAGTCTCTCTCAGACCTGTCAACCCTGAAAAGCAACTCCAGTGACAGGAATCATCAAACTTGACTTTTCTATTATATGAGGGCCTTATTTTCTCCCTTTGACTGAAGTGATTTTATACCTGTATAATTTTAAACAGAATTTATTATATGACTTGCTGTTTGTGCTACTCAGAACATAGGATTCAGCTTTTTCTATTATAAGGTATACTTCTCAAAAAACAATATACATTTCTTGCTGGTGATGCCTTAGGATTTTAGCTGCTATATTTTTCTGTATCTCTAGTTTTAGTGTGTGGCTCTGGACTCCATGTAGAGTGCTAAAACTTCTATTCCCAGCATTTTTTAGACAAAATAATTCCTCTAAGTTGAATTTCAAAGGACACTGCTGCCTCAGGGCTCCAAATTATGTAAACAACAATGAATTGGGGGGAGCAAACTTGGAGTAATTGACATCATCACCCAAAGGTGTAATTGGAGGACTAAGGCCCAATATATTAATAGACAGAACTTATAAAGTATGAAAAACTCATGACTCACCGCCCCTTTTGGGTGTAGCCTCTCGAGTAGGCTATGTCTGCCCAAAATGCACCTTGAAGGCCTTCATTAAATTTATCTGCTTTTTATTCTTTTAACTTTGTCTAGCCTCTGCTTTAGGTAATCCTGTTCAGGCATCACTGGGAGAACATAATCTAAGACAGAGCACCTGACAACATTAAAACCAAGGTGCTGTGGTGCTCTCTTTTTGGCCTTTGTGCTGTTCTCCAGTGCTTTGTTCCTCTTTTTGTTGTCTCTCCAGATTTCTAATTTCTTTTGCCCCACACATTTTCACCATTAGTATTTCTCACACTGAAGTTAACGCTGAAGATAAAATATAAAGCATCAGCAGGAAGATAAAGGTCTTAAATCATAAAGCAAGGTGTTTCAGAGATCAACTGTTTCTGTATTCTGAGACCCAGAGGCAAGAGCCAGCTGAAGAAAATAGGCTGACTGAAGAAAACATAGTGCTACACTTGTTTTGAACATTTCTTCCTCTCCACAAAACCAGTAAAAATGACAACTTTTCCCTCTGTTTCTCCTTCTAGTAGTGTTCAGGAATCTAATTTTCCAGTGCCAGCAGCATCAACACTGGAGAGTGCAACTCAGCAGCCTGTGCTCACTGTGTCCATCTCCACTTGGTGCCAAAGATCTGGGAAAAGGCAACTTTATCCTCCTGCCTGCTGTCTGAACTACCAGGTGCTGGCTGATATAAATCCTCCTTCTGAAATGACTCCTGGTGCGCAGAGGTCATCTTTTGTGGAGAAACATGATAAACTTAACTGAAAAGCAGCCCTGTTTGGTGAGCAGCAACCCTCTACCCTACATCTGAAAGATTTGTGTAACACAAATGTGGGCTGAGCAGTACATCTTCATTTTCTTCTTTTTTGACACCAAACTTTTGAGGAAATCTCTTTGCTGGACTCATACTTACAGGCACTTGTAGATGCTATAAACAGCCAAATTATTTTGAACACTCGTTTAGTTTCTAGAATAAAAAAATTAATTTAAAGATTTTCTCTATTGCAAGATAGATTTTTTTTTTTTTCACTTCTAAGGGATAAGTCTTTCGAATATTTAACATTTTTTTCAGTGAGTTCTTCCTTTCATTCTGAGAATTATGCACTATACCAAAATTCACAACTAGAAAAATATCTGGTTTTACCACTCTGAAATCAGCAACAGACATCTTAAATTCCATAGACTTAGACTCAAGTTCATGTTGAATAGCATATTTAAATCGTGAAAGACAAACATTTTTTACTTTACAATATCTATTCAGTGCTGAGTACATCCAGGCTCCTCTGTAGGTCAGCAACTAATATCACCTTTGTTTATTTGGAGTATGCATGCATACACATATAACTTTAAAAAGTCACAAACTTGTTCAGAGCAAACTATTAATTGCTGCCTGGGAATAGCTTAAAAACATGTTTGCAGAGGGCAGAAAATCCTGTTCATTTATTATACCATTTTGTCCCTCAGCTGCGTATGGAGTACAGGACTATAGAGCTGCATATTACTGTGCCTAACACACAGTATTTAGATTTAGAGCCCTTTAATTTTCTCTCATCAATATTTGGTGAAAAGTGGAATGCAGTGCTATGCAGTGATAAATAGTGAATCTAATTTCAGTTTGTTTTTCATAGCTCTTTGTGTTTAAAGAAATAATTCACTTGTTAAAGCTACTGATGCACAACCACTATTGCAAATCTATCTCTTTCGTTTGCTCTGTTTCTGAAAAAAACTTTAAAACCTAAGAGAATAGTCAAGAATCTTGTATATTTACCTGGTAGAGATATGAATGTGCTACAAAAATATTGAACTTGTTCCAATTATTCAACAATATCCATTCTGGAAATTAATACACTTCTAAAACAACATTACTCCATCCTATAGTTTTTGAGGATAAATTTTCAGTATGTTTCTAGAAGTTTTTGGAATTGAAATCATGCAAAAATTTATGTAGACAATATTTTGGATTAACTGCCATAAGGTACCATTACCTCTCTGCCTTGAAAAATAATAAAACATTTAAAGTTACCTCTAGATATGAGGAAGGTTCTACAGTCTTTGTACTTTTTTCTCTTTTCTCTTTTAGATTAAAATGTCTCAAGTATGTGATTGATTCCTGTTTAATGCCACCTTTCACTGGGCTGTGTCAGATCTGAAATTCTTGTTAGAAAGTATTTCGTACTCTTTTCTCTCTACATGGTTAAATTTGCAATTGTGTGTACTGTGGGAGCATAAGGCAACACAAAATCCAGAAGCACAGGGTGGCTGGGACAGGGAGGCACCCCTGGAGATTGTTTAGCCCAACATCCTGCTCAAACAGGATTGCTGAAGCTACAACATTACTGAAGGCTGTGTCCAGCAGGATTTTGGCTGTGTGTGAAGATGGACACTCCACAGACTCCCTAGTCAAGCCATACCTGTGTTTGGCAACCCTCACAGGAAAGAATCTACTTCCAGTATCTCAGTTGTGTCCACCGCTCCTTCACATAGGAGGGTTATGTCCTTAAGCAGTTCAAATCATATCACTGCATTTTTTGAGCTTATTATCTACATTGGAATCAGCCTAAAGCTGTTTAGGATCTAAACACTGTGCAGTTAAGCCCCTTGGAGATGTACTCAGCATGGTCTGGCCTTGGTGATGCTGTTTTACAACACTCAGCTAAGAAAATAAAAAAGGAGGGTTTAATGTCAATCTCTCACAGCAGCTTAGCATCAAGAGAACTTTCCTAAGAGAAAACTCTAAAAACCACCTAGGCTCAAGGCAGTCTTACCACAATGCCACCCTCTTCTGTGCAAAAGTCCATTTTTTTCTTGCTTGGAACTGGATCACGGTGCCACCAAAATTAATATTTTCAACTCCTTTGCAACAACCAGATGCACTGAGCATCACCATATATATTCACACCGACCCTTGCTTAAAACCTGGGGTGGGGGCTGTGTGTTTGTTTCTTTATATTTTGTACTACTGGACCTTTACAGTTATATCCAGGTTGCATACTGGTTGAGCTTCTAGTTATCAGGCCTAGAGCATCAGCAAGATTTACAAACTGAACACAGCGCAAAATCAACATTGTTTGCATCAATCCACATATTTTGTCATAATGAAATGAATATCAATGCAAAACATAGGGAAAACAACTGGCTGTATCTGACAACAGTGCCTATGAGAAACACCATTTTCTCAAGTTCACTCAAGTTTTGCTTACTTTAATTTTTTCATGCTTCATGGTTTAAGCTGTCAAGATGTTAACTATTCATGTTGGCAGACAGCAACGTCTGAAGATATCCCAAAACCTGCTGTGAAGGAGAATGTCATAAGGTTTTCTTTCTGTGTGGATTGAAGGGTTTTTTTAGGTTTATTTTTACTACTATTTCTCATCTCAATGGCTATTTGATGAATAGAAGCTCCTAAATCAAAATAAAACAAAGCAAACATGCTTTTCCTTCTATTAATTTTATGAACCAAAAAACCCCTCAAAACTTTAGCCATTGTTAAAATATAAAGTTATGAAAATCAATCAGATTTATTTTGCTTTTCTTTGCAGATGGCTGACATTTTGACAATGTTGTGATTTTATCATTGTCTTTAAGATCCTATGTTTATTTAAGAGCCCATATATTATGCCAGGCTATTGTAATTTTTGTGCATATGCTTTACAATCAGAATTCATCAAATTAAATGCTCTATGTATTTCACGGATTTTATAGTCCATACATAAATAATATGCTTATAATTACTTAAATGTCTAAGATTTCTCCAGCATTCCTTAACCACTATAATTTCTATATAAAAATAAACATTTCTATAATTCTAATAAAAACATACAAAATTCTTTTTTTTTAATATCAGGGTCAATGCAACCTCACCATTCTCATTATCAAATATTTCAATAAATGTATTTCTGAATGATATTTTTACCTTTTTTTCTTTTATGTGCTTCCATCTGATACTACTTTTACCCTTTTATTTTCCTCTTACAAACACATTTAGAAGTTTAACAATTTCTTGTGAGTAAGAAATTACCAAAAGAAACAGCACAACAAAATATTGTACACCATTCTTCACAAATTAATGTCTTAATTTCCTTTAATCTTCATTTCTGAGCCTTCAAAAAAAATGCCATGAAGTATTTGCATCTCAGAACATCAGGCAAGCCCTACGTATTACTTTTATGAAGAGAAAATGAAAGCGATATCAAAGTAATCATGTGTGCCATATCTCATTCTGTACCTTATCTTTGTGGGTTCTTATAATCTGCAATGACAAAGTTGGTTTCTTTCTAGGTGAGCTGTGCTTCAAATCTTCCACTTATGTTTTCACTTTGTTACTGGGATTTTGGCCTAATATTGCAGAACTCTCCCAACAGTTTTAGAGAAGCTATCTTGACCTTGTCATTGGTAGCCCAAATCTGTATGAGGTTAACTTTCCCATTTTCTAACTGAAAGGACATTTAATCATGCATAAAGAAGAATAATTTCTACTTTAAAACCCCATCAAGTTTTTATTGACTACTTAGCATTTTTGAGATACTTTAAAGCCTTTCAATTTGAAGTCAAGATCATTTCTCTGGTGCTTGAGCCGTGTATTTTTCTTTTTCAGAAGTGAAAAATACTTTACCTACCAGGGGTCTTTTCCTAATCAGTTTACTCAATCCAGCTGCACATGTTCACCCGATTTTTAATATTTTATTTAGTCTCTAAACGTTTGCATTCTTCTGCCATGAAGAATGTATTACATGCCACATTAATACACATTCAACCCACTATTATTCCCTCTGCTTTTGTAGCAGAAGAGAGAACCTCAGAACCCTCTGAAAGACACCTGTCAGTTCAGAAAAGTCATACTCCAATCAAAACTCCCATCTCGAAACTGGCTTTCCTACAAACTTTTTTTTGGATTTCACTGAAATTTCTTAACATAATGTTGTCAAAAGACAGCAAGATAGAGTATTTTAATCCCATAATCTTGTAACTTCCAATACCCTTGCTGACGCAAAGGTCTGCTAGGAACAAGCTCTGTATGTGCACCTACTGAGTGCCACAAATCCCTCTGACGCAGCAATCACTGGAGCTGCTACAGCCCTTTCTTCAGCCAGGCAGCATCTGAGGACAGCAGAGCTAACGTCTGGAAGGACTGGATGCTTCCTTAACAAAGTACAGCTCTCGAAGGAGCCTGCTCTGTGTGATTCCAGCTCAGAGGATGGGAAACCTTCCAGCATTAATGCCTACAGGAAGCTTGAGGGATGGACAACCAGATCAGGAGTTACCTCTATTTACCTGTTTCAAATAAAGACTTTAATGTGTTTCACTACCTTTTATAACTTTCTTGCCCACAAATTATGTACAGGATAAAATTACACCATTCTATCATAGGAGTTGCTGTGATGAGCAAGTTTGTTACAATGAACAAAGACTGGACCACGACATCATGCAAGACTTAAAGGCATATGGAAAAGCTTAACTCTTCTCACTAATTTCATACACCAACTGTAACTAAGCAGGAAAAACTGGAAACATTGAGCATGTAATTCCTAGACACCTACATTAAGAGTTAAGGTGTTTATTTAACATGACACTTGAAATAGGCTAATATTAATGTACTTAAATATGTAAGATAATTGAATGTATTGTAACATTATTTTCACGTGTATATATAAGCAGCATAAATTATATAAAATATGTATATAGTTACATAGTTAAGAGATTTACATCTCCCACCATGGAGCTGTAATATGGATGGGAAATACTGTAGTAATGTTCTCCTGTGAGACAGAAAGGATGGAGCATGGGCAGGGCATGCTGCAACCTGATGGATCACAAATTGGGGCATCCATTGCTGACCACATTTTGGATACCCTATTTCCTGATATAGTCTGTTTAATACAGAAAGCAAATAAAATGTGTTCATAATGAGTCTGCTATTAGCAATGAGATAATTTAATAATTTACTTGTACACTGTTCAGTAATATCCAGATTCTTGGTTTTAGATGACCAAGCTGAAATGTAGCGCAACAGAAATCCCATGTGGGAAAATTTTAAGAAATAAAAGCACAACAAAGCAAAAAAAGGAAATTCAAGCTGAAAGAGGCTTTCATTTAAAAAGAACAGGTAGATTATGGCAAAACTGTGTGAAAATGTTTACACAGATGAAAAAATTGCATGTAGCTAAAGTTATAAAAAATTTTCCTTAACAATTCACAGAAATTCATATAGTTGACTGAACATGCAAAAAGTTCTAGCAGCCTACATGGCTAGCAAGCTCACCTTCAAACAGAAATCCCTCAAAGTTTATTCATAAAATTAATCAGAAATTTAACTCACATTTACAGCAATTGGATGATCCAAAGGCCTTTTTTTCTACTTGGAAAGAAATCCCTAAAGATAATCCATTATTTATTTATTATCAAATTATGTCACTGATTAAACTGGTGAAATAATATTTCAATAATCAGAAAAAACAATCCCAAAAAATCCCAAACCACAGAAATAAAAAGCCTACATATCTGAAAGCACAGAACACATTACAAGTGTTCCCTTGCAACTAATAATTTCTAGTATGAATGCTAAATATTTTATACCATTTCTGCTTTAGTTCCTTTATAGCAAGATTATAGTCAAAATTGTAATCTATGAAACAGTGTATCCTGTGTGGCTGGTGATAGCTTTGGGAACACATTTCCCAAAATCTAATTCGGAATGTTTCACTATATTGTTAATTTTTGCTGTCCCACTTTTCCATATAATAAAATTGGTGTAATATTTAGCTACAAGTGAAAAGTGACAAACTAATTAGTATTTACAAAGTGCTTTAAACATGCAAGGCACCATGTAAATTTTAAGTTATCAGAGATTTTCAAAACACAATCTATTTCAAAATACATTTTTCATTACTATTATTTAAAAATTATATTGGTTCCATAATTTTTTTCAAAGTGGGATATATACTGGATTTAAGTAATGTTAATAAGTAGATATCTCTAAAAAGGCAATAATATCAAGATGCCAGTGTTGGCAGGACTGAGTTCTGGGAAGGCTCTTTATGACCTCTGTCCCGTCTGAGTATATGTGGCAGGTTTTTCACTGATTCATCAGTAGCAATATAGCTTATGTCAATCATTGTTTTTTAGATTTGGAGGAGACACAAATATTTGGGAAAAATTGCTGCTTATGTGCACTGAGACAAGAGGAACAAGGAGATTATTAAAAAAATAAAAGGACTTGTTTGCTTTGTTTTATTTATGAATGCCTTTATATCTACTGTCAGTATTACTGATGTTACCTGGATGTTTTCTCTGGGGAAAGGGAGAGAGTGGGATGTGATTTATACCACAAAATAACTGTGCTGCAGAAATAATTATTCAAATCCGAGAAACTTTTTCACACTCTTCACAAGTAGTGCTGACAAGACAAACCATCAGGAGACCCACATTGTGGATGAGGCTGTACACAGGCACATGCTGCCGCAGCAAAGGGCTGAGGAACACACACACAGTGAAAGTGTTCAGCATTATCTCAAACTTGAACTGATCCTTGCAATGACAATTCAAGACAATCCAAGCTTCACAGGCTTTAAGACAGAAGCAATAAAAGAAGGGACTGTACAAAGCAGAGAAGCAGCAGTTCACCTATGTAGCTATTGCCCCTTTGCTCTCAGACTTTCCCATAATTACTAACCTATCAATACCTAGAATAACTATTCCTGCCTTCTAAGGAAAAAGAGTCTAACAATACTATGTTATCCACATTCTGATTAAGTGCAAAGTTCACTGAGATATTTTATTTGTTCTCATCTGCTTGTACTTCCCAGCATGCAGCAACAGTCTCAATATTCCTGCAGGACACAGAGCATATGACATTTGTGTCACAAAGGCCTTTGTTGGTAACCAGAACAACAGATAATTTATCCATTATTTCTGATTTTCAGATTTTCCATTACACATTGCACATGTTTTATAAATGCTGTTTCACTTGCCTCCATCTCATCATGGAGAAGATGACAGATCAAAAAAGAATATACTAACACAAGGGAAAAATAGTTTCTCTTTTAGCCACTCAGTTATTTCAGAAGATCAGAACACTAGAAGCAAATCTGCCATCTGTAAAAGAAATGTGGAGACATGTCTTTCTCAACTACTTCTCTGAAAAAGTACAGATTTGTCTGAAGTAACCACCATGTTTAAAGAATTTACTCCAGGGCTGAGTGGGAAATTGAAACAGAGGATCATCTTCCCATTTATTTTTGAAGAGGTAATCATGGAGAGTATTAAAAGTAATCTGAAAGGGAACTTGCATTTTCCCCTTTGTGCATGATTGTTATGTGAGGATTGATCTGAGCTAAAGCCAAGATGCGATTAATATAAATTGAAGTTGTCACTGCAAAAAAATGAAATTCCAAATAAAACTGTTATGTTAAAAAATCCTTCTGGAGCAAAAAGTATAAAAATAACAAAATACATAAATACATAATTCATAATCAGCAAGACATATGACATGAATGTTTAAGTCTTCTAAACTCCTTGACCAAAAAAAAACCAAAGAAAAGGAAAAAGAAAAGAAAAAAAAGAAAAAACCAACCAACATCTAAAAAGCCAAAATGAACCCCAAAAAAAGCACAGTACAAAAAAACCTGCCACTTATTAATTATTCATAGAAAGAGAAGGCCCACAGAATAAGTTCCCATTTATGTAAATAATGTGGCTGGCTGTACAGAAGCACAATTTTAAATGCAGAAAAATTTCTGTCCTTATTCTATCTTTATAATTTTCAAATCAAGGTTTTTATTTGCATAATTCATGGATTGGGCTCCCTCCTCTTTGTTTGGTGTTTTTGTTCGCTTGTTTGTTTGGTTCTTGTTTGGGGTATTTTTAATTTTTAATATTACTATGCATTACGTATATTATGTATGATGTATGGGTAACTGAGGCTCAAACTGATTTCTTCTTAAACTGCGTATCACAGCTTGCAGCAGTATCTACAGAATCAAGATGTACTTGCTTAAAACTTTGATATTTAGAGGTTTTGCTATTAGGGATTCACTAATTCCCCTGAAGAGTTAAAGAAATAACAGAATCAGCATAATTCCCTCATGTGTGTTCATTTACATGATTAAAAGCAGTAAATCATCTTTTCTGAGAGGAACACAAACTACCATTTGGAGTATACTCAGCAGGTGAAAATGCTTACTAAAAAGACACCAGTCTTACAGTGGTGCTATTCTGAATTATGCTGTCTTACAGATTTATACCTCTAATGTGGTCTCAAAAATATGCAATTGAGACAAGGGAGAATAACTTTATTCAAAACAATGCAAAATCATCTTATTTTGAAACACTAATGAAGGAATTAGCTTCACATTTGTGTTATGTTCTAAAGGCACATAACAGTTAATATTAATCTCATTATTAATCCTTTCTGTGTTGCTTTTGAAAAAATTTTTCATTAATAGAATACACAATATGACCATAAAATCATAAAAACATCAGAGTGAGTGCTGACTACAACTTGTTCTTCATATTTTCCAAAACAGATTACTGCTTACACTACTATAAATTGATAGGTATAGTTACTTAAATCTGGGTCTGAAAACACTAGGGTTTTCTACATTTTTTTGCAAGTATTTATTCTTTTCTAAAGTACTGAACATTCCAATAGCAAAGTCATGAAAATACTATAAGATCTAACAGAATTCAAAACATGCACAGAATCTGAGATGGCACATTTTTATAATACAGTCATTCCACTAATGTAACTATTTTTCAAATACCAGAATTCATACTTGCACATGAAATATATTATCATTTTTAGTGAACATGACAAAGTTAATAAATTATCACTTAGTGGTCAGACAATGAAGCAAGTTTTAAAAAGGTTTTAAATTTTAATAAGTCCTCATTCCCACTGCCTGTCAGTAGCAACCAGATATGATTTGTCAAACTTTGTATCACAAAGCAACATCAGAGTTAAACTAACTCCTCTTGGAAGTAAAATCATGGAGTGGTAGAACCAGTTCTGAGTTTTTCAACAATGTGGTCAAAACTAAATTTTCTTATCCAAAGGATACAAGGCTTGAACACAGCTGAAAATGAACATCCTTTAGCTAAGAAGGAGCTGACGGAAATTTGACTGAAGCCAACAATAGAAGATGGGCAACTTGTGCTATCAGAGGGAACAGAATCTCTGCTCTTGTCAAAGTACCCCCCAGCCTCTGCTGGCTGCAGAAGGGTTCTCACAGAATCACAGAATCATTTAGATTGGAAAAGATCTCTAAGATCATTGAGTCCAACCTTTGACTGATCACCACCTTGTCAGCTAGACCGTGGCACAAAGTGCCACATCCAGTCATTTCATGAACACTTCCAAGGATGGTGACTCTACCACCTCCCTGGGCAGCCCATTCCAATGTTTAGCACTCCTTTGCATGAAGAAACTCTTTCTGATATTCAGCCTGCACCTTCCCTGTGCAGCTTGAGGCTGTGTCCTCACATCATGTCACTGGTTGCCTGGGAGAAGAAAACCACCCCAACCTGGCTACAGCCTCCTTTCAGGCAGTTGTAGAGAATGATAAGGTCTCCACTGAGCCTCCTTTTCCCTGGGCAAAACACCTCCAGCTCCCTCAGCCACTCCTCAAAGGACCTGTGTTCCAGACCCCGCACCAGCTCTGCTGCCCTTCTCTGCACCTCAATATTTTTCTTGAAGTGAAGGGCCAGAACTGGACACAGAATTCGAGGTGTGCCCTGGTCCTGCCAGCCACGCTATTTTTGATACAAGCCAGGATGCCATTGGCCTTCTTGGCCACCTGGGCACAGTGACAGCCCATGTTCAGCTGCTGTCACCAGTAACCCCATGTCGCTTTCCACTGGGCAGCTTTCCAGCCTCTCTGCCCCCACAGCCTGTAGCTCTGCCTGGGGTTGTTGTGACCCAAGTGCAGGACCTGGCACTCGGCCTTGTTGATCGTCATGCCATTGGCCTCAGCCCATCAATCCAGCCTGTCCAGACCCCTCTGCAGAGCCTTCCTGCCCTCCAGCAGATCAATACTCCCACCCAACTCAGTGTCATTCACAAACTTACTGAGGGTGCACTCGATCCCCTCATCCAGATCATCAATAGACATATTAACCAGGACTGGGCCCAATGCTGAGCCCTAAGAACCTCACTAGAGACCATCTGCCAAATGGATGCATCTCCATTCACCGCCAGTCTCTGGGCCTGCCATCCAGCCTGTTTCTAATTCAGGTTTGTAACGGGGGAAGCCAACCCCTGCAGTCTAATACCCTGGTGTCTTCCTACCTCACCTGTGCCTAGAATTCATCCACAGAGCAAATACCCACCTTCTGCTCTTACTGCACGAAGGTAAGATCCTTTCAGCTAAAGCTGAGCCTTGAGTGCATTTGAGAAGAGAAGAGTTTTCTTATAACTCATTTCTAGATAGACAAAAGGAATTTTAGCGTGCTCTGACATGGTACAGAGTGAAAGAGCGCCAAAGGACCACACCATCTCCCTTGGCTGTTGTTACGTGATCCCTTTATGCAAAGGTTGTATGTTCACATGACTTCATTTCACTGCAGTTAACTGAAATTCTGGTGTGAAAATTTACAGTTCTTCAACATTCATTTTTCAAGAGAAATTACACCCAGGTTTAAAATGCTTTTAAAGTAAGTAATCTAACACATTGCAATTGAGAAAACTTAAAAGCACTTATATGACTTGGAAGAAGCAGCTAACCTGCTCAGGACTTCAGGGCAGTTATTTTAGAAGCAGAAAACCTATTCCCTTTTTTGATGGGTGTAGAGGAGGGAAGTTGTTTTGGCTGGTTGGTTTTGTTTGGGTTTTTTTTTTAAGATAATGTTCCTTGGGCTCCACAGCATTAGAGGAAATTTTCAAGGCTGTATTTAGAGGAGATAGAACTCTGATTTTTTGATCTCAGTATATTAAGCACTGATGGTGCAATGACTACTGCTGTTAACCTGATAGCTTTTCCCCTCAGATGGGATTGCTTTTTAACTCCTGAATACATACATCTGTCCTCAAACCCTATACACAAAATCTTGCCTCAATATTGTATTTTTTAGTTAAGTCCCAGGAATATATATTAGCTAAATAATAACTTTTTGGTTTATCACGTCTTCTGATTAAATGAGTCTCACTTGGTGAACAGTTGAGGAACAAAATAATTATTAATGTAAAAAGGAAACTTATAAAGTCACCACTGTTCTTATTAATGTCTGAGTGACGTATTTCATAAGTGACAAAAATTTCATTTTGAAGTAATGATCACTTTAAGATAAATATATTAGTCTTAAATGTTATCTTACCAATGTTATTTGTCAACACCAGCTAATTGTTTTAACTGAAATCAAGATCAAGAGAGCCAGAGCTTAATAAATCTGTTCATTCAAACTTGCATAGTTAAAAGATAGCACAGCAAAATTGTAAACTTCCCATAGGAGTTTATGATCTGCTTAGGATTTACTAGGAATTCAAATACCTCTGGGAAAAATTTATCTAGGTGTTTTCCCACGCTGATATCATGTTGGTACTCTGTGTTTTTAAACAGCTAATATATATAAAAAACCCCACTATAGTTGATTAACAGATTTGCGAAAAAGGTAACATGTAGATTAACACAGAAAATATAGTTAATATTGTATTTCCAGAGACTGCAATTATCTCAAGCTGTTATGCTGACACCAAACAGTAACTCTGATGTGGGAAAACACAGACATTAAAATCTATGAGACAGTAGAGATCACACAGATACACAATGAGAAAATAAACTAGATCTATGGGTGATAAAACATAGTTTAAAAAAAGGAAAGAAAAAGTGCAGTACATCACATATTCTGTGGCTTCATTAAAATAACACAGAACCAGAAATACATAAAGTTGGAGAGATTGTTTTAAATTAAAAGAGCAGAAAGAATCCCATACAGAAAAAACCCTCATCCTCTTATAAGTTACATTACACACACACTACTTCCAAATGTTTCATACATCCTCGGATATAAAATCCTGCACACTTTTGAGAAATACATCAAAACATTAATTTTCTGCATACAAATGTTCCAGTTTCAGAGAATAATCCTTTTTTTCTTCTTTTTACTAGTTGAAAAGTAAAAGTACACTGTATTTGAATATGTTGTTCTTACCTGTCTTGAAAAGCTAGCTTGTCACTTGTTCAGGAAAACCTTGATCCGATGCCTATAACAATTCATCTAACCTTAAACTAAACCCTGTGCTGGGGGAGAGGTTCTCATTTCTATTACTTTTTATACAAAAAGAAAAAAATATAGATGACAGATCCTTTTTACAAGGTAGCCTAGAGTGTCTAGTTCTTGTCACAATGTTGTCATAGTGACAGTGACATCAATATACTTCATGACAATCAGTACAGCAATTTTTCTGGAGAAAACACTAACGTTGATTCCTGAGTGTGTTTTGTATTGACTTGTTTTTCAAGTCTCATTAGATAATTTATTTTTGCACTATTCTTTAATTCAAATGTGACGGCGCTAATTATTTTGGTTGTAAGCAGCCTGGTTTAAAAAAAGCAAACAAACAAAAAACATTGGAACAAAAATGTTATAAAACTAAAATAATACAAAACAAAAAAGTTTTACCACAAAATTTCTTTCTACAAATTAAAATCTCTGTTAGTATAACAGAGAGACCTCCTAGATCTGGTTCTGTGACTCTATACCCAAAATATTTTTTTCAAATAAAAGTTATTTACACTATAAAGTACTATACATAACAGCAAAAGGAGAAGGAAATGGTTGCCTAGAAAAAGGTGATATATTCTCAGTCTCAAGTACGTTTTTCTGGGAAAATACCCTATATCCATTAAAATCCTGCTGTTTCATTATAGCATCCATTTTCAACCTACAACTTGTCACCTTCCTGAAACTTTTCACATTTTTGCTCAGTAATTGCTACATGACATACAATCATATAAGTTCCCAAGACAGAAAATGTATATTCCACGTTTTTTTCACTAAAAGTAAGTGAAAGCTGCAGTTCATCTCTTACCAATCTAATCTTTGTGTTGTTTGAAATCTGCCAAGGCAACAAATTAGTGCTAATTATTGTGTTCTCCATTGATAATAGAAATAATTTTCAGACAACATGTGATAAACTCTGCTGTTAATTTCAAAGTCTTCCTTCAAGTGGTCTGATTGTAAAAAAAATGTTTTCTGATGTTAACACTCACAAACAATAACTTGAATCCTGAACCAGGCCACCTCTTTTTTGCTTTTTATTCAACGTATTAAATGGGAATTAACCCAATACATCTCTCCAGTTTCTAAACAAAAACCAAAATAACATTCTACTACTAAATGAATCCAGTATGTTCCCATATCTTCCCATATCTTGAATATGTATTTGCCATTGTAAATATTTGAAATAAAAGCCACAGTTGAATAAAGAGAAATACCGAAAACTGGGATAACTAGAAGAAACAAGCTACATTTCCGATCACTTAATATTAGCTGCATTAGGTCTGTAGTTCAGGTTAGTCATCTATACTTCATAAAGCCTGAAAAAGCCATTCACTCTGCCCTACGAACATCTTTAACTGGGATCACTCATCCTCCAAAGGTGCCTCTCTCTACCCATTAACTACCATTTACATTACTTATATCTACTATAACCCATCGTAATCATGACCTAGACACGTTGCTTAGCCTGGGTCTCTTAAAAGCCTCATCCTGTTACAAATAAATATGGATTCATATATGCTACGTCCAATCAAATATTCAGGTAGTAGAGTTAGAGGAGAAAAGTTTCTACTATCTATAATTAGCCAAATACCTATAATCAAAGGCTTCATAATCAAGAAATGCTTTTGAAACTCAGAATATAAGCGCTCACAAAGGAAGAAGTTTGATCAATAGCTATTACTAAGTGGTCAGACCACAGCCCTTTTCTCAGGATGTCCCTAAATAAAGATACGCAGAACAATTTGAGTTGCAGTGCTTAGGTTGCCACATTTAATTTTAAGGTTATACTCAGCAGAAAGGCTACCTTTTATTCTGAAATGCAATTACTGCACTACTTGATATACAAGAATTAGGCTCTTTGCTATCAGCAGCGGTTAATGGGAGGCCTGACTGCCTCAGGCATTTTATGACTATATCATATTATATCATAGGCTTTGAAAAGTTTGACCAGAAGTATATTATGAAGGATGAGGAATAGATGAGAGTCTTGTCCTGTGAGTTGGTAGCTGGCACAAAGTCAGGTGTATTTATATCTCAGTATGCATATATTTAAGTAGAAAACCAGCCTCATTGATTTGACCATCTAAATTGTGAATAAGTAGTCTACCATGCATTAAGGATTCAAAACAAAGATAGCATGTTTTATTCCCTTATAAAGTAAACTTAGAGGAGAAAAAATATTTAAAAGATTTTAAATTACTAAGTTGCAAAATATTGTTGATAGCATGATAAATATTGGAATATCTTGGTAGTTATTTTTAAAGCTGTTCTTCATAACTGGTACCTTTGTGAGTCGATTACTCATCCAGAAGGCCAACAGAGAGACAACATCTACCAGCTGCTCCTCTTAATCATCTGACACTCAGTTCTTCATTGTTATCATTATATAACATGCTATTCCTCTACAGAACAATACAAGACAGAGGCTCAGTACTGACCTGAAATTATTCCATGATTGACTGTTTTAAAAGTCAAATGATCTCATTTAAACACTATGGTGATATTTGAAAATAATAGAATAACTGAAAATTTTTCTTCAAAATAATGAAAATAACTGAAAAAACAATAGGAAACCTAAATATGCAGGCAAACTGAAGCCATAAATTCCCTAAGTTCTCACTGATGCTTTAATACTTAAATCTTTAGCATGCCTTCCTTGCTGAAACCACTTACTTTCTATGCAACAATCACATTTAAATGCATTTGTTCAGAATAAATTACATTAGTGAAAACACAAAAAAAATTTATTTCAAGAGAACATTGAAATATCAGACAACGAGCCTCCTAGACGACCAATGTAGAAAAAAAACCCCAACAGTTTATAAAGCATTGTTACAATATAGCCTAGCACTCAGGTTAGTTAAGCGAGATGCTAAAGCAGCAAAATCCAGGAGTTCAGAAATGCATATGACATCTTTTGTTATTTTAAAACCACAAGTGCCTAAGTTTTCTTCACAGGGGATGTTTCAGCTTTTTCTGCCCATAATGGTTAGTTTGGGTATCAGTATTGCAAATGAAGATCATTATCAAGTTTTAATACAAAACCCACGTGTGATGGAACAGACATTCTGTTCTCAATTTAATCATGGAGCAGACCTTCTACCAGTTCTGTTTTGGGATACACTTAATTATCTTTTGGGATAAAGGAAAAGGCTTTTATCCCAGGTTCAAGAACTCTAATTATAAACCACTACAATATCTGAAAAAAAAGCCCCAACAAAACCCTTGAGGATTATTAACACAACACTGTTTTGCAAGAAACAAATGTGTGATGATCATATACATAATTTTGTAACACAAAAGAAGCTTGAATGCACGTTTTAATACAAAGATCTACTTTCTTTTTTAACACAAGTAAGCTTTAAATTCATGGTTTTGCAAGCTGACATCAGTGAATGGGTATATATTTTGGTTATATAAAACCACTTTCAAATAATAAAGTTAGAATATTTCTTAAGCAATATATATATATATATATGAACTTAAATAATAGAGTTTGCAATATGGAATAATGAAGCAGGGCACAGAAGGTACCTGCTGTCCTAGATATTCATAATCTCCATAATTAAAGAACTGACAGAGAACATGAAGCTTTTTTCTCATGGCCTTTTATTGAGTCATAACCCCTTCACTTCATGACCCTGTAATTTTTATGAAATACTAACAATAAAAAAGCTCATATTATTAAAGATGTTAAGTCTGAAATAAATTAATCAAATCAAGTCCAGTTAAGAAATCTCATTGGGCAGAAAAAAATGGCATAGAAAAACAAATGAAGAAATCCCAGTAGAAGTTAGTTCTGTTTCATGGAAATTTTCCCATCAATCTCGTATCATTGCACACCACTGATCCCTAAGAAAGCCAGTGAATTGATAGTCATCTAATATTTGAAACTGATACTGCACATCAATCTGAATCCATAGACCCTAAAGATAATTTTTTTATTATTATTATTATCTTATACAATAACTCTAAACCTGCTGTGCTACACTGTGATCAGTGTACTGAAGACAAAAAGCTGTCTGCTTGGGGATTATAATAGCTATCAGAGGCCAGTTTTTTGGTTTTGGAAGGTGAAATTGCTCTTGTCATCTTGCTCACTGCAAAACACTTCAACAAAGAAATGAAATGCTTACTGTACCATGGTTTATTTCAACAGTCAGGGCATATACAGCACAGCCAGAATTAATTTATTTTAGAGAAATTCCTTACTAGTCATGGGAAAACAGTTCACATATGGCAGTGTGCATGATTATTGTTGATAAGGATGCTGAACAGCATCTCTGCAATTGCTCAAGATACCACACCATGACAAACAGTACTTACAGGGTCAATGTAGCTTCTTTAAAATTCACAGTGAATGCTCTACTGTTTTTATATGTTAGGTATACAACCTGATTTAGACTGTTCCTTGCAGCAAATTTCTATCTACAACATTGTATCATAAATATGACTGATTTACATGTAGTTTTTAAAATGCACTATTTCCTCCTAAAGCTCAGTGAAGATACTCAGGTGTCTTCAAACTCCTACCTTACTTTCCAAAGGCCTCTGACACCAGCCAGCTAACTCGTACTTGAATGCAACATCTCTCTGATACATTTGGGGTTGTACACCATAGCAGGGAATTCTCTAGTCAGATGTTGGACTAGAGACAACTACAGAAATAACAGATAGAGGATAAAATGCTTGTAGGACAAAGATGAGTCTATGGGAATCTTACACTAAGGCAGATCCAGAAGCTACTGGTAACTATAGGTTTAAAGCTGACTATTCCAGGTCTCTTAAAATGACTAAATATTCTTGTGTATCCACTAGAGTCCTTTCATTACTGATGTTGCTGCTTAGTAACAGGATTACTAGACTTTTTCCATTGTTTGTGTTTAATTTAGTACCCATATCTGAAGTGAGGAATTTATTCTAAACTAACATATTTTCAGTTGTGATTCAATTTAAATGATAATCCAGACATAACATGATGAAGCTTGTCAGGTTTTTGTTGCTGGGATGCAGGAAAACAACATTGACAAACACTGGCTCCTTGCAGTCCTAGTACTTTTAGATTGGTTTTATTTGTGCCATACTGCCTTTCGTGCTCCCTATCTTTACCATTTCTAGACCAAATGAAAGACCTGAGTAACTAAGTACATGAAGAAAAACTGCTTTGGAGTCCAGTACCAGTTCTTTAACTGTGATTATCATTCCTTCCCTTCATGAATCAAAGGATACACTGCCAAGAATGCACACAAAGCAACCAGGAGAGTTCAGGACAGGTATCTCAGACTGTAAAGATCAGCCTAACAGCAGCTCATGCAGACAAAGCACTCTGTGTGGAGGAAGCTTGAGAAACTGGAAAGAGACAGAACTGACAAGCAGCGTCTGACAAGACAATAACCTGAAGAATCATCTTCTACGCAGAGGACAGAAAGCCAGATCCTTTTGTTCAGTCTGATCTGCCAGCATTCAGAATGACAATCAAGCACACATTTCTATTGAAAAATTGTATGCAGTATACTTGAGAACATCTATGGTGTTTCCCTACCGTTTTATTAAAGCTTGAAGTACGAACACACACACACATCACACAGGTGACTGCTTTTCCTGCTGTAACCAAGGGTTCTGAAACACCACTGAGTCCTTTCAATTATACTCCAGTGCATCACACGTGACAGCTTCACCCCCAAATCCAGCCTTAATCACACTCATTGTGACTCACACACTAACAAAAAAGTTGAACTAAATTTAAAGTCTGCCCCTTTTTTATTTTCTGATTACCTTCTATGATTTCAGGTATCTCAGGAGATGTTTTCTTTGCTATGTATGTAGAAGACTATTTATTTATTTTAATGGACTCAAACCTGACATTTGGATTTAAATTGTTTTCATCATTTTAACGCTTCCATTCCCAGTGCTTGTTTCATTCACATTCATATGAAAAGAAATTTAGGTTATGATTTTTCTCTTCCTTCCAATGTATTTCATAAGATAGCCTTTATCCTCTTTTAGTCTACTTGTGGCATGGACAAAAGCAATATTTCTGACAATATGGAAGTTGGGGAAGTGGAATATAAATGAACTGGTGAAAGTGGCTCATATTGGGAGCTCTTCAAAAGTAATCCTACCCACTGCTGCAATCAGAGACAGAAGTTTGGGCTGTGTAAAATAACAGTGAGTCATCATATATTAATATTCTATATTAATATAATTAGAAGAGCTAAGGTGTCCTATTTTTCTCAAGGACACAGGGTTTTGTGCCCTTCTAATTAATTAGAAGTTTCAGAATGCAGAAAAATATGAACATTAGGAAATTCACCTAATCACTATACAATTACTCAGTCAAGCCAACAGAAAAACAAACAGCCAATTAAAAAAAAAAAACCAAAACCAACAAGAAAACAAATAAAATTAAGGAGCTGTAGAGATCCATAGCCTAACTAGGTAATTGGACAGGATGATGGTAAATAGCTCATGGGGCAGTATATTCACAGAATTAGATGTGTGGGAAGGGACCCTGAAGGATCACCAAGTCTAATTTCTGGCTCTGCACAGGACCATCCCCAAGAGTTACACCATGAGCCTTAAAGTGCCATCCAAACAATTCTTGAACTCTGTGAGGTTTGGTGCTGTGACCACTTCCCTGGGGAACCTGTTCCAGTGCCCATGCACCCTCTGGATGAAGAACCTTTTCCTGTTATTCAACCTAAACCTCCCCTGATACAACTTCAGGCCATTCCCTCAGATCCTATCACTTGTCACCGGACAGATCAGTGCCTGCCACACCTCTTCCCTTCACGAGGAAGTTGTAACTGCAGTGAGGTCTCCCCTCAGCCTCCTCTTCTCCAGGCTGAACAGACCAAGTGACCTCAGCCACTCCTCACACAGATTCACCTCAAGGCTCTTCACCATCCTTGCAGCTGTCCTTTGGACTAGTTTCCTCCTAATAGTTTCATGTCTTTTTTATATTGTGGCACCCAAAGCTGCCCCCAGCACTCGAGGTGAGGCTGCCCCAGTGCAGAGCAGAGTGGACAATCCCCTCCCTTGCCCAGCTGGTGATGCTGTGCCTGATGCCCCCCAGGACAGGGTTGGCCCTCCTGGCTGCCCAGGGCACTGCTGCCTCATGGTCAAATTGCCATTGGCCAGGAGTCCCAGGTCCCTTTCTACAGTGCTACTCTCCAGCCTCTCATTCCCTGCTCTGTCCATATATCCAGGGTTGCCCCAAGCCAGGTGCAGAACCCGGCATTTTTACCTGTTGATCATAATATGGCTGGTGATTGCCCAGTCCTCTTCTAGTCAAGCATGCAGAACCAGGGCTAAGTATCTTGAACAAGTCTACAGCTGTGAGTGTTGTAGCTATTTAGACCTAAAACTCAACTTAGTAACCTTCTGAGAATACGACAACAAGCTAGATATTAAGATGTAAAATGAGGAATAGTAAGTAAAACTGAGATTAATATGATGTTATTTAATGGCATAATATTCAGTCCACCTATTTAACATGCTTGCATAGCTAACTTTCAACCAATATCCTAAAAAAAAAAATCCATCTAGACTAAAATGATTTAATAAAAAAGGGGAAAAAATCCTTTGACATCAAGAGAGTGCTAAGTATATTTGGACTTTATTGTAGAAAGGGCAAAACAGAAGAAAAGATACATAAAACAGAATTGTACAAAGATTGAAAGCTGTATTTTAGCATTGTATAAAACAGGAATATTTGTTCGAAAAAACAAAAGGGAGAAAATGCGCATTCCCCCTCACCTAAATTTGGAAGTGGACTGCATTGCTTCAATATATGACTTCAGGGAAGAACTTACGACAGAAAATAAAAAAGAAGAGAGATTGATATATACAATAAGAAAAAGACTATTAAAAAATTTAAAAGAAAACTGAAGTGTCATGTTTCAATTGTTAGTTACTTGAAGCAATTTGCTATTTTGGAATATCTTGTGGTTGATTTTTAAGTAACCAGTACTGTCAATAATGAAATGCATTTGTCTTTGGGTTTCTCGATTATGACAAGGCTTCAACTACTTCAGGTGCTCAGTTAACAAGCAGAGTTACAAATTGTATTAGGTTGCACTAACTCAATGAGAGCACAATCCAGACACAGGTATTTAACTAAGGACTCTCTCAGATTGCAGGTTATAAACTCATGTTATCAGTTTGCTTTCAGGAGATTATATGTTTGTTTGAAGATTGCCTCATTTTGTGCTCCTCCCCACACTAATAAAACTACCACAGCAGAGATATTAGAGAATAAAGAGCAATAACTAGCTATTTTTCTTTTCCAAACAATGAATATGCAAAGAGAATACTCCTGCAGAGAAGCCAGTATATTCAATACCGTGTGATAGAGGATATTTGAGGTTGTTTGAGAAAGCATTGTAAAACTCGGTACAGAGAGATCAACATGTTTTTATAACTGACGTATCTAGTTTAACTCAAGGGTCACTTTAGCCAAAGTCACTGTAGCATGATGATCTAGATGGGAAAGTAAGCAAACCATATACTGGAATGCACACTACTCCTAAAAACCCTTAAATGGTGAGTGGGTTACTAGTGCTCTTCAAAAATTTACAAGGAAGCATTCATAAGGATACACAGCCATCTAGTGAGTGCTGAAGGATGCCGGTGGAATGGAGCAGATGGCCAGAACAATCTAATTCTGTTCTGCTGGAGGTAGCTACCCTGAGATCCTGGAAAGCTTAATAAAGGTCAACAACTGCAAGCACCTTGATGTGCTTTCTTATTTATGGAACAACGTAATAATTTAGGACATTTTTAGATGCAAAACTACTATATGGAAAGACAAGCATTTTGAGGAGAAAAAATGTAATCAAGTTGCTCCCTGAAGACTGTTCTTGATGTCAATAACATTTCTGGTGACAGCACGCATCTTCATGCAGAGCTTGTGACACTAGCACACTTGAGAAATAAAAACAGAGTTTTCACTCTATGTGCCTAAATCAGACACGTGGTTTGTGAGCAGCTGCAACACGAACATTTCGGTCATCTAAGTACCATTTAAACTGAGTGAACTTGCAAATGTTTTTCAACCATGCTTGTTAACTACGAGATAAGAGCAATTTGAAATAGGGCTGAACATAACAGTATTCAAAAAATTCACAGTAGAGCATGAAGGTTTGGAAACACAATTTCTGACTGCCTCTATGTGCTACCCTGCCTTTATCAAACTGAAAATAAAATGACTCATTTACAGCAGGAAATGACAGGCTCATAGCCTATACACATAACAAATTACTACAGATCAATTAGTGGTTTATTTAATAAGCTGTGCTTAATCATTGAGATTCCTGGGAACTTTCCTCCCCATTGCAGTATTTGAGTTAGTTATAACCCCTGTTTTGAAGATGTATCTATGTGTTTCAGTATGCATTGTGTAGTCTGGATGAATTTAATTTATAATAACTGGTTGGGAAAGTAATCTTGGTGGTTATGAGATTCATTTATAAGATGAAAAGGTTTGTTGAATCAAATTTCTTACATATATGTCCTGACTTTCATTCCGCTCAATATTTTCACAGATAATATTCAATAGTGACAAGAATTTTGGCACCACTCAATGTTTTTGCCAACAGAGTAGAAAAACCCCTTTTCTTTGCAGTAAACACCATGCTAGGAGAAGCTTAAGACTTGCTGCAGAATGATTCCAAGACACAAGAAGTCAAAAGAAACTTGAACAATCTGTGTAAAAGAACATAATCAATTTAGCACTCCACATGCATATATTTCTGCCCAGGCAGAAGAAACAACTGATAAGGTAATTCTGTATATTTTCAACAGCTGTGGTATTGCTGAGGTAAAACAGGGGCATTGAACTAACAGAAGAGTAATTTATGGAACATCAATGTGAAATACTCTAGCAGTAGATCTACAAGCTACAACTTCAGGTAAGCATGCATAAGCTTTGTTTACATTTGATTTTGATTTATATGAAGTTTACCTTTTTTCAACTGCTCAGAATCACACACCATGCTAGTGAATTTATTCACTTTTTGTTTTTTAAATTCATCTTTACCCAGGCAAAGGGAAAAAACAGTTGAAACAATCCCTAGCAGGTACAAAAACTGTCTCATCACAGCCTTTGGCTGAAAGGCAGATGCTTGACTGGAATGTTCCTGTGAAGGCATATTGGCCTCAACTAAGCAGCCATCCCTTCAGAAAAAGTTAATCTAGGGAATAGCTAATTTCATTCAGCAAAAGCCACTGTGACCTTTAATTGCATATTAACACCTCTGATTTGAGCTGATGACCATTTCCTGGATATGCTTCTGTGACACAGTGTTAGCAATGAGTAATTCCTGACCTTTAGCCATTGAATTAACACCTCTAATTGTAAATGAGAGAGTATTTAAACAAAAACTCTTTCTAATCAAGTATGTTATAAGACTATTATCTGGCTGGTCTGCTACATAATATCAAATCCCTTAGAGATTGTGAAGGAAATTTTTTCCCCCTGAGGATTTCCTAATTTGCATCCCACAGAAGTTGCTCTTACTGTTTATGCTTCACACAGCTGTAGCTGGAAAGGTTGTGTCTATGATATTTCTTACCTGTTGAAAAAGTGGTAATATGTCAGTGCTACTTGAATTTGTTGCTACTTACATTTCTTTGTGTGTCTCCTGATGCAAAGTCTCAGCCTGCAATCAAACCACAGTGGGTTGTGGTTTTATCCAATCTCACAGAGGAAGCAAGTCTAGGCTGAAAATTTACATAGGGCAGAGATAGGAGATATTAGAATTGCACAGACATATTTTTTAAATTTCTTGCAAGATTTCTGATTTTCAATCTTGTAGATCTAACAGTTTAATCTTGAAGCTACACAGGAAAGACATAAAACATGATCCCTATGACTTCAGACTACTGTTGACTTGTTCAAAGTACAAATGGCATGTCTTATGACCATTGTCTATGAAAGACTTCTTGTCTCTATGTTGTCTCTATCTCGATATTACAGTCGACTTGCCCACAGTTAGTGGAACTGGAAATATCAAAATCTTTAGTCTCAAGACCAACTAGAAAAAGTTGTTGCAACATTTTTCATTTTCAATTTAACAGCAATTTCTACCAACTTCCCTAAAAGTGCAAAATATTCCTTTGATAGTGTCTCTCTTCCTATCTGTCATAGGTCTCTACAGGATGTCCAGTACAGGCTAAACCCTATTAGTCTCCCCTTCCAGAAACTCTTTCGAGGCTTGCTCAGCTACTGTTAGCTTTTACCCTCATCCTCCTGATATAAAACTTGAGGCAAATTCATTTTCCCTGCAGGAATTATAAATGCTACAAGATTCACTAAAAGGAGGCCACTTCTTACAAGGTTAAATTACAGTTATAAACTCATAACTGTATTCAAAGGAAACTGCAAATTCATGAATGTGAGGGGATTTCTTACAATAAAAGTAGAACGCACTTTTGGAGTTTTAGTAATAGATGTGTTCTGTTGCAGCCTTCAAGAGAAACTGAAATGAAAAAAATAATTTCTTCTAATATATTAATATATTAATTGAAATTATCGAAACCCATTTTCTGGAAAAAGAAAAAGAAATATATATGAACTGGTAGACTGCCAAAAGGACGTAATTGCCCTGCCTTCCCCTTGCAGCCCTTGGGCTTGCTCCCAGCCTGTCCACACCTCCAGGGTATTCTGAACTATTGAACGAGAATGCTGAGCATACTAGCATGGGAGAAGAAATAGCTGCTATCTAATCTGGCTAACGTAATTGTGGGTCTGACACCTTAACGCCACTACAACAGATTGCTGCCTTTTTTTTTTTTATTCTTTCCTAGGCTGTAAGCATAGTGTGAGGTTTTCAGATTTGTATATTTTAAAATCACTGTTTTAGGTAACCAGTTTTGCTAACTATAATTTTAGCCTAGATACACTAATGAATGAGGCACTTAGTCCAGCTGAATTTCTACTATGTAATTTTTTATGCTGGAATCTCCAGGTAAGAAAACAAATGAGCAATGCCAACTGAATCTTTTCATTAGGGGAACTGAATCACCTAAAGGCTGAAAAAAGGTATTAGTTAGTTATTTTTGGTCATATACCAGAATATAAAGATGAAGTTAATGGAAAATAGCATGATTCTGGTATTCTTCAAAAATATACACCACATTTTTTCTCGAAAACAGTACCTTCTGTATGTTCTGTTGAACAAATATTCCATTCTCAGGGGTGTAATTGTGTTAACAATAGAAGACATCTATTAGAAGTGTAGAAAGCCGAAATATAGAGGAGATGAATGGAAAACAAAGGCTCACAAGACTTGATGTAAGTCATAATATTTTATACATCAGTCAAAAATCACAGCAAGAAACAGTGTATAAAACCTAGAAATACTGAAGTTTTTCTCAGATAAGAACTGAAATACTAAGGTCTAGCTGCATATCCAAGTAGCTAAAACCCTATATTGTAAAATATGAATACCCTTAAAGAAATTCACATGAGGACCAAAAAATTACCTACCTGAATAAGGCTTTAAATTCACAGCGTATGAACTTAAATGGCATCTATTTTGAGTACAGAAAAACCTGCAGATGTTAATGACTAGTGATTTCTGTTCACTTTATTTGTGATGTATATATAGATATGCATGTGTGTTAGAAATTGTAATTGAAACACTCAATTCAGTGGTATCTCAGCCTAGAAAAAGACCCTTGCAGTCAAACTAGTTATTATTTGTGTAGGCTTTAAACACCTAAGTTGCTTTAAGGACTTGTTAATTACTTGTTACACAGAGAACAGGATGCAAAGTCTTTTCTTCTCAAAGACCAGACTGAGCCCTACCACTAGATCTCCCCACTTTTTCATTAGCAAGTGAAGCACAGAGGTATTAAAACTCACACTGTGGAAATCGTTCCCTTCACATCAAAATATATTGATAGTCTACACATATAAAAGTGGTAACAACATTATTCAAGCCAGTTATTGCAATTCTGAAAACTATCATATAGCAAACCTCATTTTCAGCCCTTTTATTCAAAAGAGCTAGGATCTTAGAGCTTATTAAAATGACACAGAATAAAACAGACCTTGTTTATGCTCCCTTCCCATCCTATTTTCCTCAATGTCAGCACAACTTACAAATGTTTTCTGTCAGCCTTTTTGCTTCATGCCTGTTTTCCACTGTCATCATGCACTTTGTTTTCATCAGTCTCTCTGCCCTTCTCTGACTGTAGTAACTAGATTTCTCCAGCTGCAACATTCTATTAACTACGTGTCCAAAATACTTATGATGTTTATTTGACTGCACTCCTGAAGCACTGGCAGTGCACTAGTTTGAAGCCTAGATCACCTGCTGAAGATTTTCCAGGCACTTTCTCAGCTTCCTAGCTAAAATCATCAATACCCTGTTTCTGGCCATAAAAAGTGGAAGGCAAATCATGTTTCATTTGAAAAGGATGAGAAAAGCCATTCCTTAACTGCAGTTACTCAGACTCCAAAGCCTTAAGAGAAATTAGGCCAAAGAGTTTTTTTCATCTTTCTGCCTTCAATAAGCTTAGTCCAGTAGCTGCTTGTATGTATACATCCAGCAAGGCTGCTTGGTATTAATCTGGTCGAAGTGTTAAAAATCTCATGAGCGGCTACAGGAACAGAGCTGTGGGGATTGAAACCTTCCTTTGTGCTCTATCAGTGGAACCTTGCCTGCATGCTGGACTCTTTTCTTTCCCTCCTTGCCCCACCCCAGTGCTGTCAATAGCAGTGAAATATCTTTGCTTTCAGTAAGTTAATTCCAAAAGAGCACTGATAAAATAGGGGGATATTACAGAACTGGAAAAAGCCCTCAGTTGGACTCCTCATCAGGCCTGAGGAGTATGACAGTAACCTCAAAGCAGAACCAGTTTATATCTGAAAAGTGTCAGACAATTTGTCAATAGGGGAAGAATGGCTATAGCTGCCTGCAGGCAGAAGAATGTAGCTGAGGATCTTTTATTAAAGCTGTGGCCCCTATTCACTTCTTTCGTTTTGTCTACAGCTCAGTCCACAGCTTGCTGTTGGCAGCGTGCTGTTGCTTGACCTCTACAGTGCATAAATTTTAGCATCAAAACATCCTGACAAACACACTTTTAGCCCAGCATCCTAAGAAAGTGAGGTTTGTACAGTAAGGCATAAATATACATCGTTTTTTCTTTTACTCACAGCTGAATATAGGGGTTGATTTACACCAAAGCCTGACAAACCCTAATGATATTGTATGCATAAAAGGCTTGTGAAATTCATGGTTAATTAGAGGAAACACTCAGTAATGTCTCCCACTGAGATCAACTCCCATTAGAAAACAGAAAGAAAGAATATGAAAACGCCAGTCATGGGGCAGGGGGAGGAACAGAGACAGACACCTTTTAATGATAGTTTTCACTATAATAAGTGTGAGAGAATTCAATCAAGCGACAGGTTTTTATGAAACCATGCTTAATTCATTTTGCTGCCAGCAGAACTCCTGTTGACATCTCTGTGCTGTGTCACCCAGCACTGAAAAATGCTTCTGTCACACTGAAGGGCACTTCAGTGTACCTCAGGCTTTCTGACAAACATTGTTCTCACAATGCAAATGCTTCATCCTTTCTTATGCAGCTCTTTGAAATCAAATTTCAGGGCAAGAATCACTCAAGAGGAAAGAGAAAGCTGAATGCAAGAACTTTAGTGAATGGAAATAGGAAGATAAACACAAGTTAAGGAAAGAAAACATAGCCAACTGCAATTCAGACTTATTTGCTTCACTTTAGAAAACTTAATGTGAAGAAAAATGTTTGGCACTCTTTTAAGGCTATTAAAATGAAAATATAATTAATAAAACCTTCTTTGTTTTAATAAATTAGTTATAAAAGCCTTAATGTTACTATTCCTTGCTGAGATATTCTTCTTTCTTGCATACTTGTTGGATCTGACTTTATAGTCTAAGCAAAAATATGTGAAACAAATGATCTTCCAGGAAAGTTCTGAAATTCAGTTAAGTGGGGGATTTAATAAATAAAGTAGCATTCTACTTTTGTAACAGTTTGCACTTGAAGGTTTGCATGTATTTCAAATGACTTCTGTAGTCCAAAAAATGTGTCTGGACTGGTAAACAAAATGTTGCCTCTACCTAATGCATTCCAACACTTTAAATATTTTTTTTACTACAGTTTGGTCAGATTCTAAACACTTTAAAGTGTTGATTCAAAAGGAACTTAAAAGTGGACTAGAAAATATCTGAACATTATTTCATTTAGGCTAATTCTTAATCCTCCAACACCAATATCTGTTTGGTGCTCTATTTAAAATATCTTTTTTAACTGACTTTGTCATCATGTATATCAGTGTGTTCCATTTCTAAAAAGAATAGGGATTAAATTTTAATCTCATTAATTTGCCATGTAAGTGATTAAAATGCATACTGCAAGTTTCATCCTGAAATTCTATTTCTGCATATGTCTTGTTTGCCTCTTGTTTTTGTGGTTGGCTCCTTATTTATCTGACTAGGTGTGAGTCACAGTAATATATGTATTTTTTTAGTACTTTAGCATTTATGAAGCATTTGCCTGTGCAGATGTCTGAACATATTGCTGTACAAGTGCAAATATCAATATGGTACAGAGATTTTCAGAATTTTTAAATTGATAGGTTTCTATTTAGGATATTATGTAACTGATAGAAATTACTTATACTCAGTGCTGAAATACAAAAGAAATTTCTGACTATATCCTGATTCCAACAGTATATAATTAGTATTACACTGAATAGATCTGTAAATTCCTACTGGTTCAGATAACAGGAAGCAAAAGGAGAAGAAAGTTAAATAAGCTATAGCAATGAAGTAAAAGGAAAAAAAATGGAAGAGGGTAGAGAAAAGGAAAATATCCCAGAGTCAGGGAAACAGAACATTTTATATATATGTCTATACATACATGTCAAAATTTATTAGCAGATCCCTAAAGTATCCGGCATTTGAAATAAGAACTTAGAAATTCACAAGTTTGTTTGAGTATATTTTGGTCCAAAGAATTCTCAATGGGTGTCGATGCTGACCCTCTCAATACATCCTAAGTTGCCAAATTTTGGAACTCTCTAAACACAGAGTGAGCTATAGAAAGGAGACAACTTTTGTTCTGCACAGGGTGCAAGGTGAAAGTTTTCCACAAATCAATCATGCCAAGGAGTAAAAACCAAGTGAATTTATGCACTGAAATCTACATAAACCAACCTATCTAATACAGTTACCACCTACCTATTGCACGGTTGTTAAGCTTCGGCAACCTTATGAAATACTTGTCACTTTGGGGGTCTCTAGAGATCATTTGGGGACGTGCCCCCTTCTTAGTTTCAAGCAAAGTTCAACTCAGGATGGACCCAACCCAAGGCTGAGTGCCAAAGAAAATATGATCTGCAGCACAGAGACACATATTCTCGAACAATTGCCAAACAGGACATAAAATACAAAAGCTTTCCATCAGCATTAAGCAACACCTGCTTAAGACACCTGATAACCTCTATTTGCATTCAGAAGAGGGGCCAAAGGTGAGAATGATACCATTAACTTCCACCTGCAACAGAGATCAAACAAAGGGACAGAGAATTCTGCTTAAAGACTCAGAGAATTCTGCTTAAAGATATCACATATATATTGGCTGAGCTATAACTGACTAGTCATGTTAAGCGAATGTTTAGCATGGGAAGCTCCACTTTAGTCTTTCATGTGCGTGTGCCTTCTATTGCTGTTATATTTATCCAAATGTGTGTAATACACACACACACACACACACACACTCAAAACGAAAAAAAGTAATCCTGATGTCACATTAGGAAGAGAAAATCATAAAGGAAGTTTGGACATGGAATTTCCTTTTATATCATCACTGGTCATGTCAATGGAGAACCAGTCTTATCCACCTAAACTTTCATTCAGATGACTCAAACATGACTCACTCATAACTCTGAGACATAGAATACATTGCAGAATGTTTGACAATGGCAAGTTATGATAACAGAAACTTATATCCTGTTTCTTCTTCTGGTATTTGTAAGAGAACAAATCCCAACCTGCATCAAAACAACATCAAACAGTTTCAATACATATTTTGAAAGCACAGGGCTAGAGGCTAAAGATTTTCACAAGAAGAATTCTTGAATTCTAATCTGTAGTTGGAGACTTTAAACCCATATTTTTCACACCCTACAGTTTTTTATTATCCAGGCTTTGACATGTTATGAATAAAAGCAACTTTTTAAAAAATTTTAAGTCCAAGCTGAGCCTCTGCTCTCTAAGAATACAAAAGGAAAAGCAAATTTGTTTCTAATTCACTTTTGATTTCTGATCATGCTGAAGAGCAAAATGTCTTTGCCTTTTACTTTAGAGTCAGCAGAGGGGAGGAAAAAAAGCCCAATCAATAAACTACCCACAAATATCACAAACCACAACGACTCTTGGGCTGAAGTAATAGTTCCGCGAGGAACACTGGATTAGACAGGAAATTGCCTGCTTTACCACTAAGCCAAACAAATTTGTATGCGTTGCTGGACTGCCTCTTAGCTTCAACAGGAGCAAAGAAAAGAACTTCATTTAATCTTGCCTCATGATTAGGGCATCTTCTCCTGCTACAGGATCTCTAGGTTCAAGGCCCATGAGGTTAGGGACATATCGAAGGGTAGCCTTTCTTTCTTGAATGAATGTCACAATCCAAAGTTACTGCATAAAAAGCAAGAAGTATTTGCTCCTTGGCTGCATTTTCAGAAGATAGCTCCATATTAGAACTCAAACAAAGAGGTTTCAAAAGGGAAGTGTCAAGAGATACTTGCCCTTTTACAGCTGCTGTTCTTTACTAGATGGCTTTAGCATGCTTCCCTCCTGGAGACCCAAAATAATTTTCCTGAGGTGATTTTGTTGGTTTGCTTGTTTCTTTTTCTTTTCTTTTTTTTTTTTGTTTGTTTGGGTTTTTTATCTCTTTGTTTTATTTTTATGTTTTGGGGGTTTCTTTTTTTTTGTGGCGGGGGGGAGAAAGAGACCACATGTTTTGCTTTTATGTAACAGGAACATGGCAACCTATTTTTGCCATCTGAAAACCTCTCTCAATTACTCCATGGTGAATCTATTTTCTTAATTTCAGTTCACAGTCTACCAGGCAATTCAATCTGCTTAATCCTTGCTCAGCTATAAGAACGACTGCTGTTAAATCTGCAACATTACCTTTGCCCAAAGGATCAGGGTAGCCTATAAGATGAATTGGACACACCTCGCTTTGGCCAAAAGTCATTATCCATCTGTTTCTAAACTACATTTATTTTATCTGTTTTTCTTTCTTTTGATCTTTTCTTTTTTTCTCCCTGAGCATTCATAGAGTTAAGTTAGATTAGTAACCATAAAGTTGTGTGGGTGGCATTTTTGGATTTCTGAAATTAATGGATTATGGATCACAGAATGGGTAAGGCTGGAAGAGACCACAGTTGGTCACATCTGGTCCAACCTCCTTGCTCAAGCAGGGTCATCCTAGAGCACATGGCACAGGAGTGTGACCAGACAGGATAGCTCTTGAATATCACCAGAGAGGGAGATTCCACAATCTCTCCTGACAATCTATTTATATATTTTAGTTCTCAAAATGTTCTATAAACTACTTTCTTCCACATTCTGGAGAGATCTTCAAGTGAGGGAGCCAGATGAACAAATCAAGTCCTGAGTCTTCTAGGTTCGATGCCCACAATCTCATGCACAATCACCTTCAACTCTGGGCTCAAAATTACCCTCCTTAACTGAATCCTGACTGAAGTTAAGGTAATTGACTACACTGAGGTGGTTTTGATATGCACGTTTGCTCATTTTGGTTAAAAAGTACAAGCGGTGTTTGTCAGTCATGGCTATTTTAATATACTAATTGCATCCACAGTCACTTGAGATTAAAATTTAATAGCTAAAACAATTATTGAAAAAACAGTAATAAAAAATCCCACAGAATTTGCCAAAGAATAGTTGTCTCTCCTTTCATGCATTTTAATTTGAGGCTTCAGAGCCAAAACATATAAGAGGCACTGAGCCACATGCTTTACTTTCTCCTTATCATTAGGCTTACTCTGAATATTTCTAGTTCACAACAGACAGATTAATCCACACTATGTTATCTTGCATCATTGATCTCTCTTTGAAAAAAATGAAATAGAACATCTAGCACTTCCCAGAATGTGGTCTTCTGGCCTGTAGATTTAATATTGAACCTAAAATTATTGTTGAAGACTATATTATCACCTCATAAAATATTCTTTTTGCTTCTAAAAATGAAATTTCTATGGTGGCTATGGAATAAATCCTGAATAAGTTTTAAGTTTCTTTTCCTTTAAACAATAAAACAGCTTTAGCTAGGTCAGGTAGTTTTTGGGATAGGCTTAGCCCCAAATCGAAAACATATAACACTGCAGTGGCAGAGATCCAAACAAAATATTCAAACCAAAACATGACAGCACTTATACATTGTTAGTGCCCTGAAAATGGCTCCACATGGGACTATAAGACAATTAGCCACCCATTAATAAAAAGAATAATTCATAAGGCATCAGTACAAAAAGTCAGATTCAATGGAAAGGATTTATACTATATCCTATCTTGAATGAAGTAATATTACTTTTACATATTTTAAAAAGTAGTCAGCATGCAGCTGTCTGAACAATTTCTTAATATTCAGTATTTGCAGGGCAATTTCTGCACACCTTTTCTGAACCATCTAATAAGCTTTAGAAAGTTGAGAACCTGCTCGCCTGCTTGACTAATATCTTTCTCCGTACTGAATTCTCCAGAGCATTTAGTACTGCAGTTCATAGGTGTCCCAGTAGCTGAAGGAAACCTGGGTCACAAAGTCACACAGGCAGTGTGAGAGATCACTGAAGATTACCATATAAATCAGTAAATGTACAGACTTTTATTCCTGTAATAAACTCACACTTTCTTACATGTTACCAAATTCCTAAAACCCTAGATAAAGGCCCACCACACACCATTTAGGGTGGAATTGTTGGGGGGAAAAACTACTATCTTCATGGGAATAGATGTGGGAAGCAATAAATGTATTAAGAATGTGTTATTACAGCACTTTGGCATTTTAAAGATTCTGTTTTTATTACACTGGTTGCTAAACTGGAACCCTAAACCTCCACCTTGGGCACCTAGCCTGTAAATAAGTGATTTCCAAGTTGGATTTAAAGATAGCCAGTAAGAAGTACTGAGGAAAATTACACACATAAAACCTATACCCTCTTTGGGACATTTATGCTCTATTAACTGCTAAGAGATATCATTGTCTTCCGGGAGTAACATAGATGAAGAAGCCAGAGGAAAACAGGACCTTATGTTTGGGAACTGCAAAGAAATGATTATTTAGTCAGGAGATGTATCCACATGGACAAATAGGTAGCTAGATCCTGTAATTGGTACGCAATTTCAATAAAGAATAAAATGTATGGCCAATACCAACAAAAACTTTTCAGCAAACTGTTAATTACATGTAAACACATTAACCAATTAGCATTAGGAAACAGATAAGCCAAACTGTTGATAAACTGGAAAAACAAATCAAAATGTGATTTTTAAAAAAAGTTATTTTATTTTTTAATACATGGATTCCTACTCTACACTTTTAAAAAAACAAATACTGACTAATTTGAATTTAAGCTTTCAGGACAGAGAAAAGGTCCCTTTATCTGAAAGGAGCATTATCTGTATACTAACAAGACTAATAAATGGTAAGTACATGGGACTAGGTCCCCTGCAGCATAAAGTCATTAGAGTGAGTCTCCCCTTGTGGGAACAGAATTAGAGAAATATTTAGACAGTACTACCACTGACACATTTATAATCAAATGACAGTGAAGGGGGACTGGCTGCAGGAGGAGCAACAATTTGTTTTTGTTGGTTGTTTAGAGCCTATTGAGAAAATTTGGAAATTGAATTAAGAGATGAAAGCCTTTAGAAGAGCAGTTTTGTAACCACTTTAAAAGAAAATTGAGCCTTATTGCCAAAGCAATTCAGTTTAAATGGAAAAAAAAAACAACACACAATTCCAGTTTCCCATGATTAAAGACTAAAAATATATAACCCTTTTTTCCTTTCTTGTAAGTAAAAAAACCCCATTTATCAGTTGTTTTAGCAACTTTAATATATTCAAATTATTCTGTTTTGATTGCATCAGAAAAAAGATGGGAAGTTGGACTTAAGAGGCATCAAAGACCAAAACAGTGAAGGAATTTGGCTGCACTTTAGTTTGGGCTTGACACATAGAATTCCAGTCAAGTGAAAGAATTTAATTTTATGATGAAAACCTTTTAGTAAGGAGTTACCCTAAGTCTTTGGCAAGTCATGAAATAGTAGAAAGAAAAAAAAAAAAAATCTTACAGTCTGCTTTCATTTTTATGGGAGCCAAGATTTCCTTACAGATATATCATGGGAAAACATCCCTTGCCATTTTATTCTTTATTGCTTTAGTGTATGAGCTACCATTATTTTTAAATTATAGGGAATTTTAAAGAACACATGCACATATGAATAAATTATTCCTTTGAAGATTATACTTCACAGGAAGTTGTGGCCTAATATAACATTTAAAAGATGTAATAATACCCATCATTGTTGCCTAAGACATATATCACAGCAGTCAAAAAGCAGAGTTCCTACAACAGTTGGTGGAAGCTGCTTATCAAATTATGTATCCCACATGGCCAAAGTAATAGGATTCTCTGCACTGTATAAGTGGAAGTGTTAGTAAATCCAAAGATGAAGCAATAAATTATTACATTTAAGTAATATTTTCCCCCACTAAATACTATCCTTTCTTCACAAAAAAGGGATGCCAGTTCCTTCCATTTTCTTTTAACAATAATTATATTACTGGTGAAAGAAGACATATTTAGCCTATGTTAGCACAGAAAAAAAGAATACCCCAAACATCCTACTTATTTTATGTGTTCTTTTTCCTATTTCAGATCAGAACTTTCTATAATCATTCTGCATAATAAGCTGTATAACATCACAAGGAGACTTATTTTTAATGGTCATTTCCCTCCATCAAAGGACATGGAAAAAAGCAAACTTGAATTAAAGAAAAGAATAGGCAGCTGAGGAGAGCGAGAAGCGCCAACAATGTTTCTCTTCATTGGGATTCCATAGCAACTACAGTTAGCTTACACAACAAATTACTGTGAATTTTAAAGCTGTGCATTTCTACATCAAAACCTCAAACTTCAGCGCACAGCACAAGAAGTGTGCAGTAGAGCTATCAGTAGCAAGATGACAAATAGTCACGCTCACCGTGCTGGGAAGGCTTTTCAAATGGCACACACCCCTGAAATTCAACCACGTTTCCTTTGGATTACGCCTTCACATACTTGGCAAGCGGGATCAGTAAACCTCAGATAAACCATCCAAGTAAGAGAACCTATGTATCTTTGTCATGCCAATGCTGTTTTGGGGTTTTTTTTCCCCCTCAAATTCTGCCATACAAGCTCTCGTTGAAGGTAAGAGTTTTTTCATAAAGGCTTATCAGCGTATTTTGACATTACAAAGAAGGTGTGATTAACCATGGTGTGTGTACAAGTGGGAAAATCACAGGCCTTTCTTTTGGTTTGAGCAAAGGCCAAGGGAGCTGCTGCCACATACTGCAATCCAGAATTCCTCATGCCTCTGTTGTTATAAGAAGACACAAAAATGCTAATTTCCCACATCACAACCAGAATTTTATTCTGGTCTTCTGTGATTCCATAGGGTTTTCAAAGTAACATTAAAGATGACACAAACTTGTCTGTTAAAAGGTACTTCCAATAAATACTCTAGGCCCACCATCAAGGAATGGAGCACTTTTCTAGTGAGTCTAATGGCAATATTTTGGGAAAATAATCAAGGAAGTTAATTAAAGTTAATTTGTTATCTTCAACTGATCCCACAAAGTTTTACAGTGAAGGAAAATTTTATATATTGTTCTTGAATTTAACCCAGTTACAGTTTGATTGGTTTGAGCTCTGTAACAACTGTACTGAACTACCTGGAACCTATGAGCTATTGTATCCATAAAGGAGAATCGAGTATTGTCATGTGGGGAAACAATTCTTTCATATCCTCCATTCTTTCTAGGATGAAGTAGACTGTTTTCAGCACTAATTATTTCAACATTCTGCTTCAGCACAGTAAGATATTTGCCCTGTATTGCAATAGCTTATGTGGGCATACTGCTTATATAGCAGAAATTTCTAAACTCTTTCAGTCTGCAGTTATTTGACATGCCAAAACACTCTGAGGAAGGAAAAGATGTTTGTGTTTTCCTATTAAAACTATTAACACTTTAAAACTTATCTTTTATGTATTGTTTTCATTGCTTTCTAATGCAATTTTCTAAAGAATTTTTAGCATCCAGAGTAGACTAGAGATAAGTTGTACCATGCAGTCCAAAGGTCAGTTAATGGAAGTCCAGGTACTGGTACTTCGGGTAGAGGAAGAAGAAAAATAAAGCTCCCTTGGATGACTACATAGCATCCTCTTCTCCTTTTGGGTAATTTAGTGCATATTTAGATATATTGAGTCAATTTAAAATCTCTGGAATACAAAAACAATGTCTGCTTCATCTCTTATTAGGTGTTATTATGACCTATTTAACAGCATATAAACATTTCCAGTTTAAACTGATAAAGTGGATACTTTGCTTGCCTACAGTCTATTGAAGCAGAATTTTAAGGTTCATCTTCATGGACCCCTGGCACTCAAAGTGCTTTCAATGTTTCACACAGTTTTGCAAACCAAGTATTTAAATAAAATTAACAGAAGTAGAATTTATTTTTCATACTCCTTTGCCCCAGTAATGTCTCCTAAATAGGATGCTCCCTTCCCACTATGCTTACTCTCAGGAGAGTCACTGGTCATATATATTGAAGGATAAGAAATTCTTACTTTTCCTATTTTGTGCAATCATCTGAAAGCACCCAGCAGAATTCAAGCCTCAAGATGAAGTTGTACTATTGGACTAGTAAAAACGTAGCATTATCTGAACTGCAGTTGCTGGAAAATACCAGTGCTATTTCTTCTGAGAGATTTGTAATCTAATGAATTGAACTAATTTTATTATTCTGCAGCCACACATGAAATTTACATCCTGCAGAATGAGTGCCTCTAATAGCAACCCCAGTAAAACCAAATTAATAAAAAACTGCTTTATGCTTTCCAGAGAGCAGACACTATCTTGACATCAAAACAGCAAGTTTAAAACTAGAAGGCAAAGGGTTTATTGTGTAATCTTCCACCAAGCTAAACACTGTCTGTGCACACCATATGATTTTTCTTCATCAAGACTGTTGTCATTTTGCTGTGCTTTCCACTACTTTCCTCTTCAACAGTGATTAATTTCATTACACTCCAGGAGTGAGGGTTAGGGAGTAGGAGTTTGAGGAGGAGGAATAAAGATAATTTTAGAAAACAAACTGAAACTTTTCTAGTGAAAGACTTTGGCAGCGAAGATTAAGAAACCAGATTTGCTTGTGACAATTTGACCCCATTTTCCAACTCAAATATGACTTTATGTTAACCTCAAAACATAGCCATAAGGAAAAAAAAAGACATAATTACTTTTCCATAGCAAAAAACAGAAACATCAAAACACTAGCAAACTTACTCCTTTTAGGAATAAGCATACCTTAGTTAGAGCTGGGAAAGGGCAAAAAAATTGTTAGAATTTCTGCTACAAGTATTACTCTTTACTTGGGTGATAAGAGAGGTTTGCATTTTAGGAATTTATGTTTATAACAGTTTCACAGACAAAGGATCAGAAATACTTATTGGCAGCCTAATTGCACTCACTTGCAGCTTTTTATAGGGACAAAATTATCTGGAAAAGAAGATTTCTAGGGTCAAGACAGTATACCTGAACATTAATCCCCTTAGTAAATAACTTATTCCCTAGGTGCTACTCCTATTTAAAAGTACTAAAAGAATGTTCATGTTTCTTTCAAGACCTTGTTGCAACATAAATCACTCTTTCCCATCAAGTCCAACACTGATTGTGCTTTTGTTGTTATCACCTGTATCCTGATAGAGGAGAACTCATGGGAAAAAAATTCAGAAACACACAAAATAACCCAAAAACCCCAAACTCTCCATAAAACTCAAGCATCCTATTTGTTTGACTATTCATTGAAATAAACAAAGCCCAAATATTCTCTTTTTACTCTGCAAGTAAAGACCCATGCAACTTCTTTTATAGCTTCTCAGGTATGATATCTTCATGTTCATTAATTATATCTGTAGTTGTGAGATATAAGGAGAGCCTATGACAAAACTAGTAGGCAAATCACTTTTTTTGTAAAATATCACTTCCATGTTTTTTTAACAATTTCTGCTGCCTGTTAAGCTTCATCTATATTCTATTTTCAATTTTTTTTATTTCTCCATCATATATACCCAGCAAAACAAGAGAATCTTTTATATTATTAGCATTTCTACTGATATACTTAAAAAAAAGTCAACCTCAGTATTTTTAGCATTTGGTGCATTAGGAAAAAAAAAAAAAGACATAAAGACTAATAATTTATAGTCCTTGAATGGGGAAAAATACTCAGTGCTTTGTCCTATAGTTCATCATCTCTTCCTTTGTCATTATACTCTGCTTATGTCCCTTTTAGCCAATTCGCTTGGGTACTTAAGAGAAAAGGAGTTGTCAATAATGGAAAAATAGTCATAGACCCCAACCAAACAAGAACCAAACCACAGTTAAAATCAAGCATTTCTCTAGGGTTTTATAAAGTAAGTGAAGTTTCAGTTACCAGCAGGTGATCAAGTATCCTGTAAAACAAGGAGTAAAATAGATTTGATCTTTCATCTCCTTTGAGAAATCCCTGCAGAAAATACTGACCTCTATGTTTAAGATTTTACTTTTAAAACATTTTATAGAATTTAAATACAATTTAAATTCTAGAATTCTATAGTATTGTTAAGAATCTTGGTGAGTCTTTAACAGAGTTTCAAACTGTTAGATTATAAATTTACCAATTCCTAGTGTGTTTCAATAGGACACATTTGATTTCATTAGTCTTGCATCAGTCTGCCTTCCACCCCAAAAGTCACAACTTGGGTTGCTAAGCACTACAAAAGACACTTCCTCAGAGAAAAAGGCATTTACAAAAAAGTAAATAGGTTTTACAATCAATATTATGTATTTCTAACTACATATGTGCACAGTGTTGAAGATCACTGGTAGCTTAGGAACATTCTGTAGGTCTCACCCTGAGGAACTATCCATAGCTTTCATGAGAAGTATTGCAAAGCTGAAGTTATATAAGGAAGCCACACAACACAAAACATTAGCTGTCCTAACAGTGCTTAATGTTACATTATCTCTGCTGTCTAATATTTCAGAGTGCTAAAGTATTGAAGATTTCAGGTAAATTAGATTTAACATCTTCACCCTGCCCAGTAAGCCATTGAATTTTATGAGCATTTTCAGCATGTATTCTCAGCAGGAAATTCCTTTTAAAAAGCAGGCAGACATATGTACCAGTTTAAACTAACAGAAGGATACACTTCCCTGTTTCACAAGAAAGTTCAGCTGCTGACAAACAAGGTGACAGGGATAAGGTCTTAATTTGAGCAAGGTAGTGCCTTTCCTATATCCTTCTCCTCAGGCTGGAAATGTAAGTAACCTGTAACAATCAGCAGAACCTTCACAGTAAGTTTGTGTTCAGTTCCAATTGCATTCTGCAGTTACAGAAAAAAATGTGAGACAGGCTATTAATTTATCTAAAGGAGATAAAGTCTGAGCCTCAGACGGCTAATATTCAGTACTGCTGCACATTGTGTTATTGATTCTTGAGGGCATGAGAGTGGTGTTGTCAAGTCAGGAGGAAATGACTAGAAAGCTATTTTTGCAGTAGAGACACAGACTTGTGCCTTTTGACAGCCCTAAATAGTTTAAATAGGCAAAATACCCAGTGAGAATATTGTGATATTCTGTTTGTGAGAACTATATTTGTGACACACAAGCAGTTTTCTGCTATACTCCTCACATATGCTCCTTGTATGTATCTTCCTTCATTTTTCATGTTTATCTCATTAAAACCACCTCTGTTGAAGTCTTATCTGGAAGCTTCTTCAATCCAAACCTACACCATATTCTTTCCCTGTTTTCTTTCCCTTTTTTTTTTCCCCCGTGTGCCATCTGGAGATCACAGACACCTGGGCCGAAATACTTATTGAGCCAAATGTACAGCATTTGTGTCCTCATCGGGCTGTTGGCACTATCTCAGTAAAGACATTTCTTAGCCCATGACAGTACATTTCCCCTCTGTGACAGCCTCTGTAGCCTCTCACCAATGGATGAGCTATGGACTACAGACCAAAGACAACATGGAAACCTTAACCAGTTAGTGACTACGGAGGATACTTGCAATGCTTCAATATTACTGCAACTGCTATCATGAATATTTATTTGAACATGGTGCTAAGGCTGTCAGTGCACCAAGGATTCGACTGTTCCTATTTCACCTGGGACCTCCATCCACTGGGTCTCAGTTTACACCAATTCCCTGATTAGAAAAAACTAAAACAAAACAACAACAACAAAAAAAACCAAAACAACAACAACAACAAAAAAACAACGAAAAGCTAACCAAATAACCTCAAGCCACAGCGGAAAGTCATGACAGATGACTAACCAGTTACACATGCACCGTTTCCCAAGAGGTACTAATTAAGAAAAAAAAAAGAAAAAAAAAGCAAATTCTTCTGCCACAAATTGTACTCAAGAACAACTACACTGAAATTAATCTTCCAGAAAGTTGAGTTTTAGGAAGAGAACAAAATGACTTTTGACAGCTTTTATCTAAAATGTGTTTGAACTGACCTCTAGAGAATGATTCAAATCATATTGAATTTGCAGCATACAACTATTTAGAGACCATTCTGTGGCACAGAGTTTGCAACCTCGGGATAAGAGAATCAAACATATTCAACAAAGGAAAGATATAAAAAAGGTACCAAGGATAGAAGAAAGGCAGGTACAAACAGGGAAATAAGCAACTTTCACAGCATATGCCTACTTTTCTGCTAGTACATAACATAATTACTTCAAAAGTACTGTTACAGCAGAAAAGAAAAACTCCTTTGAAGCTCTCCTCCTAAGCCTTCTTTTAGTCCTCCTGTAGCCATCCTTTCTCTTCAAAGGGGGTCTCCTCAGGGGTTTGGCTAAACAATGTAATCACTTTGGTGCAGTTTCTTCTACCTGTCAGAGTTTTTACAGATTACAGGTAATGGCAGATAAGAATCTAGTAGGATTCTGAAGCACTGCTAAGCCTCTAATAACAACCTCAAGTGTCCAAGTCCTCTAAATTCTGCCCCAGGATCAGAGATTCTTAAACTTGAGCTGGACTACATTACCTATAGCAATATATAGCATATCAAATGCCTGGATGAACATGCAACAGAAACAGTCACCCACAGATTCTATTGTCCTCATTTTCTTTGCTCAAAATTTGTCTCAATTTTTCTTTATCTCCATGAATTTTAGCTATAAAATGAGAATTTTACCTGTAAGAAACCCAACCCTAAAGGTATGTTCTATGGGTATACAAGACAATATCTTTAAAGTTCAAGACAGTTTTGTCTTCAAGACACTTTGAAACTATCTTAAGTCATCAGGAAAAGACAAGTTAATAAGTGCTCAAGATATACTAAGTATTTTGAAGTATTTATTAAAGCAATATAATCAGGAATTTAATTTCAAATGTTTTTAGTGCAACATTATATATTACTATAGACTAAAGTTTCAGGTAAATGGGTTATAGCTTTTTTCTTTTTCTCTATGTTTTAAAATGAGAAGAAATCGCCACTTGATCCACCCCCCCAGAAAAAAAAAAAAAAAGAAATTTGCCAATTTAGAAAGTAGTAAGGTGTGAACAAGCTCTTCCAGCTCAGGAATGAAGGCAGAAAAGGACAGTCAGTACCCACAGTACTTGTGCACTGCTCAGTTCTCAGTTCATGTCAGTAGATCTTTGTATTTATCATGGTTAAACTACAGCAACAGTACCTGATCTTTGCAAAAGGTGCATCACATAATCTTCTTGAGATCTGCAGATGCGGGTCACATCCAGAAGCATCAGTTAGATATAAGTCCACAATTCCATCAGTAGGAGACTGTACCCCGGTTTGAGGAACATCTGGAAATGTCAGTATCTGAAGGAGCCACAGAGGGCCCTAGGCCACCACTGGCATACTGCTTTGAATAGCTCTTCTCTCGCAGAGAGAAGGAAATTAGAGATAACTCTAGGTTGTGCAGTACTCTAGGATGCCTTAAGTCCTGGCATTTTTGCCACTGCATGCCTTCAGAAGTAATCAGAATCATTCCAGACACAACGTCTCTCTGAAAAGAAGATCAAAATCTGAATTAGACATTAACAACCACACTTTGCTCTTCTCTATGACCTTCTTAGGTCAACTCCCCACCCTGCAAAAATACCTCCCATGACTCCTCACAAATGCTCCTCAGCTGGTCCCAGAACATCTCCTTTTACAGCAGCTACTTCCTGGGCCCTTCATCACAGCAGCAGATCATTAAGCTCTTCCTTAATCCCAGCCAGGCTCCTGCTATCCTATCCTATCCTATCCTATCCTATCCTATCCTATCCTATCCTATCCTATCCTATCCTATCCTATCCTATCCTATCCTATCCTATCCTATCCTATCCTATCCTATCCTCTCCTATCCTATCCTATCCTATCCTATCCTATCCTTCGTAAAGAAAGTCCAATGGCTTAGAAATATAAGATACAGCTTTTTACAAATCCTGAAGTATCAAGTTTAATTTCTCATGTGTTCATGTGAAAAATACTTTTTTGCAAAGTCAATTTAAGCTTTCATCAGAGTGATTTAATGTTTCACCTCCTGAATAAACACTTTGTGAGACCACAAAATAATTCTTTCAATTGCTGGAGGATGTAACTTTGTTTCCATTTTCTTAGAAGATGTGCAGCCAGATAATCTATGAAATGTAAACAGATTTTATGCCCTTATTAACTGCAGTTAAAGGGATTTATATATTTCTGTGTAATTAAAGAAAACATTTATGCAATGGAGAAAACTGCAGATTTTTTTAAAACACAGTTAAAATTATTTACAAGTATATGACATGAAAAGATGTAAATTGTTTAGTATAATTTCAAACGAACAATAGTATTTCCCTGATAGTGCATGACAATGCACTAAGTAATGAAATGACACATAGACGTACCTTACATGAGACGTAGGTTGTCTTCTAGAAGTTCAGTTTCGCATCCTTGAAACATTTACCTTTAATTTTCTGGTTGTTGCCATACATACAATAAAGTTTTGATGATAGATTATCCCACTCAAATTTGTAAAGGTACAAATACATTAACAATCAGAGCATTAAGCTGTGTTTTTCTGTAGCTGTAAATTGCTTTACTATGGCCTATTTTTTATATTTCTTTTCACATAGTCACCTCTGTGAAATGTACTGATACGCTGCTAACCTTTTGTCACTTCTGAAATAACATTCTGGAAGCAATCACAAATCTCTGTGATCCATCTTTCTTCAGCTTTCCTCTTTACATGTTCATATCTTTTTTCTTCCTCTGAAGTAGTCTGAACAGACATGAAATCATGAAACACACAAAGGTAATAGTTATTAATAAACATTTATTAGCTAATTAATTCCAGATAGTACATGATTATTCATCAACAAATCATGAACTGAAGTGAAATGAATTATTCACAGTTTATGTCTTCAGCATCTTGCATTAATTATTACAGGTTTGATTCCTTTTGAGTCACTCCGCTTAGCATCCATCATGATTAAAAAGGATAGAATGCACTGTTATATAAATCACAGAATTCCAGAGAGCAAGAGGCAGAAAGAATAATTTTCAGTTGCTTATTTTATCCTTAATCACTTACATATCATTAGTTATAAGCTGAAAAGTCACCTATATGAGAATGGTAGGAACAATTTCCCATTGTAAAATGAAACTAAGTAAAAAATATAAAAATATTTTAGGAAATTATAGTCATTAGTTCTGCCTCTCTTTCTTAAAGAAGAATTAAAATGATGTTTGAGGGTTTTCTTTACAAGTATCTAAGTAAAAAATACAGATGCCTAAATATAGCTGTATTTTTCTTTCTGAAAAGTGGATGTCTGGTATTTACATGGAATTTAAGGGGTCTTTTTTCTAATTATATTAAAACTCAGCTATTCTACTGTTTGGCTTTGGGGTTTTTTTGTTTGGTTTTTTTGGTTGGTTGGTTGGTTTTGGTTGTTTTTTCCCCCCACAAAATCTGTCTGTTATAATTTATTTCCTACATACTCATGGAAAAGCAGGTGGATTATAAAAGGAAATAGAATCCCATATGCACCATGAAGACCCACCTGAACAGTGTGATCAGAGTTAAAAGAACAAGAAATACCTCAGGTTATTAGGCTACTTTTTTGTTTTAAATATAAGATAAATATCTTTTCTGATAAGACTTTGGGGACAGTGGTGAAATTTAGATATGAAAAATTATGAATCTATTTCTCCTGTTTTATATTACTAACAAGGTTCTCTTCAATATAATGTCTGCCACTTCCACACACAGAGCAAAAGTGGCTTTTTGCTCCCTATTTTCACCTATTTATCTCATTCATGTATACCAAACTGGGAATGGCTAAAATCCTCTTCTATGACCTTAAATATCCTCAGATTAAAATTTCCTAGAAAGTATTCTTTTTTTTTTTTTTTTTTTTCCCTGACTATACTGTGTTATTGCTCCCTCTAATTTTAAAGGATGCTAACAAAATATTTTCTTATCTTCTTCAGGAGCTTCAACTGTCTTTTCTGGGCACTGCCTTGCAATTATTTTATGATGCATGTTTAAAGCAATGTCTGGCTAGAATCCTTCCTTGGTTAGAGTAGTTTTTTAGTTTCATATAACTTAAGGCACTCAAAGGCTTGCAAGGCAGAAGTGGGAAAGGCAGAACATCTCACTAAGTACTAGGTGTCAAGGAATCCCTGTGAGCTGAAACCCTGCTGTCTGAATTGTTGCCTCGTCTTGACAGCTTATTGAAGCAAAGCTGGGTGTGAAGCACTGCTGAGTGCATGCTGCTTTTCACTGGGAGGAAAACCAGAGTGGAAAGGAAAATACAAGAGGGCATGCCCTGTAAATTGCAATACCAGGGGATCAGGACTCTAATGTACATCGCGGAAGGTGTCACTCTACTTGAGAGAGCATTTCAGACAAACCTTCTCCACTTCTTATAGGAACAACTCATATATTTATGATTAGAAATATATATTGCATCTTTCCAGAGATTCGTCAAAGCACATTTTGATGTGGGGTTTTCATGAAAATCATGAAAAAGCCTATGTAAAAATTGCTATGTAACAAAGAAATTACAGATATTGTTGTTCTAAGATAATTGACAAAGTTATATAAACAGGTGCAATTGCTACAACCAGAAGATTACCCTTAGTAGTCAGTAGCATTAGAGAGCAGGAGTTTTGGTGTGCAATAGCTTTTGATTATGGAAGCAGACACGGAAGGAGTTCCTAAAGACATGCCCAGCTTAAAGCAAAATTATAGTTGTTGCTTCACCAAAGGGTAAACTAAGCAAAATTTCTAAGGTTTCTTGTTTATCGTCCCACAATTTGGTTTTCTACTAGTCATGCTTTAAAGATATCTACATGTTTGCCTCTGTCATAAACTCAAAACTCAAACTCTTCTTGCTTCCATTCTGAATTCCGAAGCTTTTCCTTTGGCATCTTTTATATTTCTAAAATTTTAAAGACAATGTGTGTGAAACTCATGCATGGGGAAATGTGAGTTTCTAACTAGACAAGTGAAGAATGTTGCTATAGCACTTAGAAATAAGCACACATACAGAGGCAGGTGGCGCAGATGAAGCAAATCCTAAAATTAAGAATTCCATGTGTCACTTAGATAAATTTTTTGACCTTATGGAATAACATGCACACAAAAAGTCAACAAAGGATGAGCTAGGAGAGAGCATAGTTTAAAACTAAATATCCATTTTACACTTATTACATCAATAATTTAATTATAAAAATATACATTATATATATATATGTAAAAAATACCCTTGCATTCTGTTGTCTTCATCAACACAGTTGCAATTTAGTATTTTTATAATTTTTTACAATTTTGTTCCACTGGTATTTTATTTATAATAGCTGCACTGCTGTAAGAATTCCACATCACTATTTCTTTAAATAAAAATGTTCTAGGGGAAATAGGAGATTGTTCATTGAGTCACTTTTGCATCACAATGAAACCTCAATAATCTCAAACTAGGAGAGAGAAACTCTTCAAGACTTAGGGCAGAATCCTTACCTGCAGAGAGATTCTACAGGGAGTAGAATCTACATGTCTGCACAACGAAAACCCCAAAGCAGGCTGTGTGTCATTGGAAATATATCCTACCCATCATGCTGCAAACAGACAAGGCCAGGAGAGTAGGTAGAAATTCCAAAGGAGCATTTGCATTCCATGTTTTCTGAAGCAATGCTTTAATGACAATAATCCTACAATTCTGTGACAATCTTGACGCTGATACACTTACAGATAAAACAATTATATGCTGAACTGTGCTCTTCTGACATAAGGAAAAATGCACAGGTTATTAAGACACAGGTTAAACAGAGTCAGAAGTTATCTATATGTTAAAGAGGATCCTTAAATTTGCTTGAAATCTGAGGTTTTCAGGTTTCAAGTGTTTATAATTTACTGATAGCTCAGTTTCTTACATATGCAAATTTGGATAGAAAATATTTATTATATTGTTTTGCTTGTAATTCCTAGGTGTAAAGCAGGATCCCCTTACATATTGTACATAGATACAAAAAAGAACCCCTGCCCCAAAGACCTTACAGGCCAACCATAAGAGAAAACAGATGGGCAGAGACAGATGGGGGAACAGAAGGAAATAATAAGACTTCTATGATGGATACAAGAAATGTAATTAGGCTGATCATTTACCCATGCATTGTAAAGTTTGTCATGAATATGATGCTACAGACAGATTTTTGAGAGAAGTTCTGCATTACACACCTTTTCTGTCTCCTGCTGTAACAAGGGCACTTCTGCCACACAAAGTAGCACAGTTCAGAAGTAACTTGCTCAGTAATTGCTTACTCATGTACACTTTGCTTAAGTGTCTCTTGGAAATTAGCCAACTTCTGAGCCCTTTCACAGTGGGAAGATAAGGCAGAGATAGGGTTCAAAGCTTTTCCCACAGTTCCATTTTGTTAATGAAACATCATCTGTTTGATAACATTCTGATGACCGTGCTTCTCAACATGGGAACGAGAGATAATAAAAGCATATTATTTATATATAAATATATTATTATTATTATTTTGTAAGTACTTTTCTCCTCCCCACATTGTTACTTTGGTAACAGAAGGCTGAAATTAGCTCCTGACTGAAATGCATTTACAGGTCTTTAGATGTTCACTTATTATCTAATGTTTGCAAAATTTTCCTTTACTAGAAACTGGAGATCTAACAATTTTGTTGTATAATGAAGAAAATACATGAAGGATGGTTATGTCACCTTTGGTTTTGAGCATGAATAAAACTTAAGCCCCACAGAAGAAAAAATGATTAAATTAAACAAGACAAAATATATTTGTCTTGCTTGTTTCATACTACATACACAGGACATCTGCTCAGATGAAAAAAGACTGCATTTTTTTAAGGTTAAAAAAAATTCCATGAAGTATCCAAACCAATATATTATGTTTTATTGTAATGCAGGAATACATTTTTCTTTTCAAACACAGATATTTGGGTCTGTAGTATGAATACGGTAAATAAAATAAATGGTTAAGCATATTTTCTCTCTACAATTCAAATGTCTCTTTCATCTTAAAATGTACATGAAACTCTCATTGTTTCCCAAAAATGCTAAAACCAACACACACACATACACACACACACACACACACACACACAAGTAAATCAATAAATCATAAAGATTATTGATAATTTAATTAAAGAGGCACTTTGCAGTAAGCATCTTCATAATTCTATTCTAACTCTTGATATTTGAGGAATAATAAATTTTTCTGATTCTTTAATTCAGAACATGGACCTCACATTTAAAGGAGAATTTTCTTAATTATGTTAAATAATGATTGAAATGCAAGATAGGATTGATGGAAATTATGTATCTGCCCATGTGCTGTAATGGGAGGCAACATTAAATCACTGCAGAGCACAACTTCACTCTGGATAAAACAAGATAATATCCTGGAAAGAAAACAGAAAGTCTTCAGTTATACAATCAGATCAGGTAAAGTCACAAGAGTTTTTGATTCCTGTGGAAAGGAATATAAGAATGGGATAATGACACTATCAATCTTTACATTGAACTCCTTATATGTTCAATCTCCTAGTCATCACAAAAACACCTGGAGTTTTTCATGTAAGTTACATGCACCAATGAATTTTTCTTTTCATGAACAAACCCCTAATTTTGCTTCTTGCACCACCTAAGAAAAAGGATGAATTCACATCTAGCCCTACTGAATTAAATGTAAAACTACTGGTGCCTTCAGTGTGAAGAGGTTTTAACTTGAAAATGTATTTTCTTTATTTTTCTGCCTCACAAAAGAGCTGTCAAGTGGCTGAGAATAATCCAGGTATTTCATGTGAAGGAGCAAGAGCTAATGTGGGGCAAATCGGGTAGCACCTTAACTGCAGTAACAACTGGAGAAAACATTCCCCTTGAAACATGCACTCAAGCCACATTCAGTTTTTCTCCAGCTTCAGTTATAATTTCAGATTTGAACATAGGTACACAAAAGGCTTCTGACAGTTATTATTAAAACTAATGTTCCTTTAGAACAGCCATAAATTATAGCCCAGCCAAATTTCTACTCTATTTTTATTTGTTTCAGCAATTTCCCCTCTCCCTTTTCTTTCCATATTTTTCTTCGTATCTTATATGACAGTACCCAGATCTGGGTTGGGTCAAATTTCCTTTTCCAGTGATTTTCCTCTCTACACTGAAATGCACGGCTAATCTGCAAGCACCTTCATATGTATTGGCAAGGACAGCTTCATCAGGCAAGATAACTAGGAGCTTGATGATTTCAACCTCACTGGAGGCTACTTTGTCCAGATTCAAACAGTATTTGTGTTTATTCTTTTACCATTTCTGATGTTCTTCACAGTTTTGCTTGTCACCTCTTAACCAATCCTTCTCATTGTCAGAGAGAGAATTGACAGAGCACTGCAGTTATGTCCTCTGGAAACACCTGGTAAGTGAGTGCCAGATAATCTCTGTGTGGATTGTCTTCTGGATAGTGAAAAAATGTAGTATTTCCACTAAATCAACAAGTAACTTTGGGAAAGAAAAAGGCGTGAGAATTTGGTCCTTAATAATATAGCTATCTTGCTGAGTTGCAGCAAACTTTGTGTCCTCATACATAAGTAACTTTTCCAAGAAGAAAGTGGCAAGGCAAAATTCAGCATATTTTTAGCATTTATACAAAATGCTCCCAAATTATGTTTGCTTGTGAAGAAATGGAAGTAAACTCCACAGCATCTCTTTCCTTTCTCAGACATACTTTTTCATCCCATTTTCTACTTCCCCTGATGCTGTCAAATGTGTCAGGTGTGTCTGTCTTTTGAATCTCACACGACTGTAAAATGCTTAACAGCTTTTTTTTTGTGCTTCAAGCCTTGACCTTGATACTTAGGAAAATTGCTGTAACTCAGACCTGGCTACCATCTGGGCTACCTAACCTAAAAAAACCCCTGTCTATTGTTTAGTAGCTTTTTTAAAAAATTAACAGTTTTGGAAGACTAAACGGCAGGCAAAAGAGAAACCTTTGTTTCTATAATGAGAACCTCTAAGACTCCGTACTGCAATAGAAAATGGTCAATAGAGTAACAAATTTTTATTACTGCCACACTTCATGGCTTAATTCATGTCAAAATTACACAGTGTACAGTGTGATACAGTCCAGTGGAGCATAAAGTATCACAAATTTGAAATATTTTGCTCTCACAAGATACAAAACAGAAATTTCCTTGCTTTTTACAAGTTTTCAAATCAGTAATATACGAAAACATTAAAAAAAGAGCCCAAAATTTATTACTGGTATGATTTTCAGGGATGACTTTAACTCTGGTTTCCAGTAAGCAGTGGTGGAAATACATTTTTCAAACATATACAGTTTTAAAACAGGCTATTGTTCTACATGTCCTTGCAGATATTTGAAAGGTTACAAGATTTTAATAATTTAATTTTAGAGAGACAAATTTTATATCAGAATGTATTTTGAAATATTTGGACCCAGTTCCATTTATCTTCTGATTTTAGAGGTACTATCCAGCTGTGTTACATAGGGCTCAAATGGCTCCAAGTGCTTAATGAAATCTAATAAAAATTGAGCTGTTTCAAAGGAAAAGTAGATCTTACAAATGTGTCATGTACCTAACCTTAAGCCTCTAAATGTTTCACATTCTGAATTGCTTGCTTCTAAGAACCTAAAAGACAATGCAATGTCAGCAAGATTTGCATCTAAAGGACATAAACCATAAAATTAGGCTAGTGGGAAAAAGAAATAAGCTGTTACTGATAGTGCTTATTGATATAAGACAGTGAGAGTCACAAAGGGTATAAAACTGGCTTTCAGCCATCAGATCAGCAAGATATATTTCAAGTATCCAAAGTGAAATAATGATAGATTTTATAAAGAAAAATGTACACATGAGTAATCTCCAACAGTCACGAAAAACTGAACTTATCTGTTGGCTGGACAAATCAGCACAAGCTCATACTGAAGTCTCATTATCTGACTGTGTTTCGGAAAGTCCCTGAGCTGAAAGGTTTGGTCTGTTTCTCACAGTGGTAGAAGGAATTCAGACATTCAGAAAACACTTACTGCAATTGCCATCTTGGCAACAAAACAGATGGGCAGCAAGAAATCATTCCCAAGAGCTCTACACACCAGGCTCTCTGGACAACATACCCATTTCACTCTGGGGTTTTCTGAACATGATCCCTCATCTGTTTCATCAGTGTGAGCATGGTGACTGCTGTATATAACCAGCATGCCCAAACACAGTGAAAGTCTAGTGTCTACATATGTCTCCACAGTTGTCACATGGCAAGAAATTCTGATGAAGAGCTAACCTGTCTTAGGGAAATAGATGGTAGAAAGGACTAGGAAGAAAATGAAAAGGGACAGAAGTATCAAGTAGAACATGATGCAGAGAGGTAGTGTTGACAGGTGATAGGGGCAAAGAGATATTGAGATTGGTGCTACTGAAAAAGAAAATAGAACTAGCAGAAATCTGATATTTAGGGAGCGGAGTGCACTCTTCTTGTTTTCTTTGTTTTATTTTCCCAGCATTTCATTACTCTGTTGCCATCCCTTGATTTTATTTTCTATTTTATTTTCTATTTTATTTTCCCCTCATCCTATGCTTTCTCCTGTGTGTATCCCCCTCTTTTCAGTCTCTATTTACTTAACTCCCAACCATCCATGTTCCACTTCTTCTTGCCTTCTCCTTGTTCAGGAGAGACATGTTTTCTAAAGAAACTTAAAGACATTAAATGTCAATAAAGACGTTTAATTAGATTTAAAAAATTGGTTCTATTAGTTAGCCTTAAAAGCATTCAAGTAGAAAACTTAGACAATTTCATAAAGAAACAGTGTTTTGAATATACAGAAATTAATGCTGTGTCTGGTAGTATGTTTGACACAAAAATAATTAAAAGGAATGGAATGACATATTTTGATGGGAATATATTATTTATTTGAAGACTGTAGTCATAATATATTAATGAAAATAAGAATTACTGTTCTTATCAGGGATGATTACCATCCTCCCAGTTGACAACATGGCCAGGCACTGTCCGACAGCACCATGGACAGTGACAAACAGGTTCTTGCATCAAAGTTCAGCAGTTGCCACATTTCATCACTTCCAGCACTTGACAGGAGCCTGGGTGACTCAAAACACACTGAGCCTTTCACTTCTGTCCTGGTCTACCCTCTAGCATTTAATATGTTCGGTGAAACACTTGATTTGCACACCAAGAGTATTTTAAACTTATTCTTGAGTCAGGTTTACCTTCTGCTTGTAAAAATGCAGGATTTCTTTTTGCCTTCTCACACTAACTACGGAAGTCCTCTCTAAAATGTATCTAGTTATCTTCAACTCACATTAATCTCCTATCCCCTGGTAAATCTCAGATTTCACTAGAAAGATGTTCCTATATGAGAATTACTTTGTCTTACAGAAACCTGAGCTTTCCTAACAGTTTTCAATTAGGTAAAAGCGGTTTCTTAAAACATCATCCTTTCAGACCTTGACCGGTAACTCAATTGTGAAACAACACTTCAGAATATATTTTAAAAGAAATCCCAGGAGATGGAAGAAATGTGTTTAAAATGAAATTTGTCTAAAAACCACAGAGGAATCTTATGTGAAAGGCTCAAAATGACATTCCAATCACATATCCAAACTGCCACTCTATCTGTGCATTTGGTTTTGGATACAAATGAAAAAGACCCTCTCCAATGCATTGACTCTGATATTCAGTCAGACTATTAGACAGTTGCAAAGCTTCCAGTTTAGAATCTCATACTATGAAATGAAGCTGTCTGAGTTTTATCCCATCAGTTCAAACTACATTACACAAAAAAATGTTCAAGGTTCTTCCAAACTTACCCATCAAGAATGTTCAGCAAAGACTTATATTACTGTTTATAAATTGAGTTCATATAAAGACAAAAACTCATTATGGTGCAAATAATATTCTTATATTTAGCTCTTTGGGAATAAAAGCAACACTGACATACAAAATATTGCTATCTTCTCTAAAAGACTTGTGATTTTAAAATCACTGTGTCATCCCACAAAATAGGCAAATGTTTTCTTTTTTAATCTCACATTTCAGAACACAGGATAAATCACTGAAGTGCTTTCCCCACATTACTTTGCATATATACTGCTGTTCATTGAAAGATTAAGTACAAGTGGAACATCAAGAGGAGCAATCAAGAGTTGATTTTGTATGCTAGCAGCTAGCTTGAAAACAAAAAGCCCTTAAACAATCAGCTGTGATTTTCCTGTAGTTTGACTTACAGAGCCTGGGAATACAAATCAATATACTGTGTCTTCAGTGCTGCATATTTTACTCTAAAATTTGAGGCTTGTCATATTTGATTGTCTATAGATTCATAGACCATTACTCCACATCTACAGAATCTATAATTGTTATATCCATGTTTTGAATTTTTAGTGTTTACATTTCAAATTAAAGCTTTAGTACCTGCAGTTCTGTTTGTTAAGGATATGACCATAATCTTGGATACAACCACCTAAATCAGGATTAAACAAACAGAAGCCAATACACTCGTGCTGGTTAGAAACAGAGTGATTTCAGCATGAATTTATCTTCTCCCAGGGGAAAAGGGCATCCTTAATGCCTATGAGTTCTCAGTAACATTAAGCCATCATTTAAAAAGCACTTTTCCATTTCAATTTGAAAAGACTTAGTTTCAAAGCTTAGTTTTAGAGCTTAGTTTTTTCACATCGATTGAGAACAAATGGAAAAAACCCCAACCAAAACAGATAATCATATAGTCTTCTGATTTAATTGACCCAAACAAATTCCTGCCCTGTAAGCTATTATTACTTTTTTAAGTTGTTTTTTCAGGAGTGTTTGTTTGTTTGTTTTCCAAAAGGATCAACATTCTTATGTGAAGAAGTACTTCTGTATCAGATTTGGTTTTTTGCTTTTTTTATTGCACCAGACTGGACTCTTACAAATTCTTACTGACAGAAAAAAAACACAGTGAAAGATATTATTTCTGAAAGCAGACTTGTGTGGATCTACTCTAAAACCACAGATGCTGTTCCTGGACCTTGTCTGAGAGCCATAAACCTGCATTTACTTCGTTCCCATTAGCAACGAGACACATAAGTTACTATTTTGAGGTATTTCGTGGAAACAAAGTTTCATATCTCTAACCCCTCTTCTACTCTATCCATGGCAGCCCTTTGTGAGACACTGCATCCCTATTTCAAATGTACTGATGCCTGCTATCTCAGGGAAATTCTGCAGAAAGAGAAGAGTTTGCACTTTTGAGCTGAGAGTGCGTGGGAGACAAACTGGTCACGTTCAACAGCTGCAGCCGAGCTATTTGTAGTCTAAAATCAGCCAGACAGGCTTAGATGTGCAAAAAAAAAGTGCTTGCTGAGGTGTTACCCTAGCAGTAAAATCACTATATATAGCTCACACAGCCTGTGAATGGACAGGCTTGCAAAAAACCAAACGCCTAAAATGAAAAAAAAAAAAAAAAAAAAAGAAAAGAAATAGTCACAGGAAATATCTGTGCAGTTCTTTTATCTTTTCTCAGGGGAATTGTGTCTCCTTATTTGTTATTATTGATCTTTTTATGAAACTTTGCATTTTTAGTTTACCTTCATGGAGAAAGTGAGTGAATCATGCTCTGAAACCATAAAGTTTCTTACACTGTGAGTGGAGAATAATTAACTTTAATTAAAAATGGTTCATATAGCACCTCATGAGTCACAGCTTGCGCGTACTATGATGCCAAGTCATCATGTGCAGTGTTTCGCTCTTGAACTCCATTTGTCTCCATTTGTAAAAAAAAGTGAGCCTTATGCCAGATTCCCAAATCACGCAGAAATTTGAGAGTCCAACCTTGGTTTTTCCCCCCAAATCCATTGTGTAACATTGCCCATTTTTGATGCTATCCTCCCCAGTTTGCTAAATAACGTTAAATAGCATTCCTGTAGATAAAACAACATTTGAAGTTCTTTAAATCATTCTTTACCAGCCCAGAGGACAGCAAGTTTCTTAACTATGGTATCATGTTTTACTTACTGACTTCAAAAGGCTGCAATTCCAAAGTGGAAAGAAATGTGAAAAACCCTGTACTTATTGGCAGAACCAATTTTAGTACATGTCTTTCAAAGCTACCATAATGTCAGACAAAAATGTCTCACCTAAAATTTTTTCATCCCAAAGCCCTTCATTTCCAAATGAATATCTGTTCTGTCTTTCCTGAAACCCAGATATGTACAGTATACAAGTGTAGTCACAGAGTGAGCTGAACAGGTTACATTTTTGTAAGCTTTATGTTAAAACATCAACAAGCTATCATTATATATATGCCTGAGGTGTAATTATCTTTTATGACCTTTTCAGTGTATTCCTGTTTTTTCTTTTAATACAGAACAATTACTGTTAATTAATAGTTGCTGATGCAACAGGCAAGCCATGTTAGATTGCAACTATCAACACAAGGAGATTTCTGACTTTGAGCACAGATTCAGATGAGTCATTAAAAAGTTCCAATGAATAAAAATAAAATAAGCAGGAATTTCTATGTAGAATGGTATAGTACTAAGGAAGCTACACTCCATATAATCATATTATCCTTAAATTCTCTGACTGCATGAATCATTTTACTCAGAAACAGAGAGGGAAAAATTTCATTTCACTTTTGTGAAATAGCTCTATGGCAACTGAGCAGAGAAGTATTTGTGTTAATTCTTCTACTGAATTTACTATTGAGAAGCACAAGAGTTATTTCATCACCCTTTCAATGTTCTTAATCTCATTAGAATTGCCTAAGAAGCAGCTTCATGGAACAGTTTTAAAGTGAATTTGTTCTCCCAATATAGAACATACGTGACTGAGGTTATTTTATTCTATAAAAGAAAATCAGCAATTTGGAGGTGAAAGCAGCAGTACTCTCTCTGCTTAAGCATCTCAGAACAACAGCAATACAATTCTTACTGTGAATTCTGTACACACACTGCTATTTTGAGATTCGAAGAGTAGCAGTACATTTTTTTTGGTGACAGCTTAGTTCACAGCATTATATTTTGCCACAGAAATTTAGGACCTGAGCCAAAATGGAGGCAGTGGAAATGTTCCCATTGACGTCAGTGAGCCTTGGATAAGGCCCCAGACGGCTAAGGACTAGGATTGTCAACTTACAATTAACGTAATTAATGCATCTACACTGGCCCTAGAGCAGTCCAAGCATAAAATTCCTCTTTTACTGTTAGAATTTAGCATCTTTTATCAGTAACTTTGAGAAAATACAAATTAAAAAGGGAAGAAAAAGAAAAGTGGGGGGGGCAGGGGGAGAAGAGAAGGGAAAAAAATATCTACAGGTTTTCCAGGGTAAACCAGAAGCTTATACTCAGGACTCTGTCTAAGCTGTTAATTGTTGATCTCTAATATAATCATACTATTCAGCAATGCAATGCCAGGAGATACAAAAGTAGTTTTCATTCACAGTTCAAGGCTGATGCCTTCATGAGTTCAAAATCTTTCTCAATCAAACTAAGATGTCTACAAAGAAAGGAGGAGTCTGACTATAGTGACTGAATTACAGTGATGAGAGTAAACTAAACATTTCAGTTTGTAAAAGAGTTGTTTTTGATATTTTAATTTGTTTACTACAAGTATGTTTGAGGGGTTGAAAAAGGTAAGTAATGCAGTGTGTCTGATAGAGGATCACTAGCTAATATTGCAGGCAACAGCTTCAGTAAAACTACCAAAGTGAACAGTGACAAAACTTATTATACTATTTCCTTATTGCCTTTTTATTCTAAGCCTTTTTCTTCTTACCTAATAATGTGTTTTGGTTCTCTACATCATAATTTGAGCTTCATTTATTACTTTTTGTAATGTTTTATATCACTTGCGGTTAATTCTGTTAAAAATGCATTTACTTTTCAGTTAATTAAATATTATAGCTTTGTGTGAAAGACACATTGTTTCAACTGTTGCAACTCATAAGTACGTAGTACCCCTGGCAGAGATGAATCCCAGTTAAATGTCACAAGAATCTGACATAATGATTAATGCCATCGCAGTGAATTATTAGTTCACAGGTTTCATTTCAATGAAATTTTCCAAATATTACTGATAGGGTCTCATATTCTATGACTTCCTCAGACACTTATAAAATTTAAAAAACCCAACTCATTAGTAAATATCAAAGCTGTAGAAGGAAGGTTGATGCGATGAAAGCAATTAATCAGATGTTCACATAAACAAGATAATGAATGTCAGAGACATTTTTATGATTGTAATAGAACATTTCATGTGAAGAAAAAAATGTCTTCTGTACACTAATTACCCATTTAATATAAAAAGTAATTTTATTTTACTATGTTTCACAGAAAATAATACTAGTAGTAATATCAATTTCAAAGAAATAGTTTGTTTTCTAAAGTCTGTACTTACCCTGTGGGGAGTTGCAACACTTTCAGGAAATGTTTTAGCGTCCTGAAGAATCTCAGAAGCATCTGCTTCAATGAAAATATTTCACTTCTGAAATGCTGAACATTTAACACTTACTCATAGGCATTTCATAGCTGTAAGAGAGAGTGGATGATAAAAATCACAGTCCAAACTTGGGAAAAATAGTTTGACTTATTGTTCTTGACTACAGAAAATTACAGTGCAAATGTAGGAAAAAAGTGTATGCCACAAAATGGGATAATATTAGAATTATTTAGGAGTACATCGCTATATACCCATTTCAGTAATACATGATATTATGTATGCCACTACATTCATCTACAATGTCTTTGACAATATAATGGAGGAAATAGAGTCACTTTGATCATTTAGTCTGTGAACGATTCAGCCAAACAGCTTCCAACTCTACAAGCAAACCCAGTTGGAATTAATAAATTTTCTAAGAAATGCTATTTCCTGAATTTGGGCATAGTTTCAGGAAATTCAAAGTTAATAAAAAAGGGGAGCAAAAGGAAAAAAAAAAGCCAAATAGGTGAGTTTAAAATAATATTTTTTTTTCACTTGACATTTTCGAAAGGAGGCATTTCAACTTAAGTACGTTTTTATTCCTAAACTGTTTTTAACTTCTGAAGTATATTAGAAATTACCCAAATAAAAGCAAATATTCCCTCTCCGAGAAAGAGAGAAAGAGAGAGAGAGAGAAAGAGAGAAAGAGAGAAAGAGAGGAAGAGAGGAAGAGAGGAAGAGAGGAAGAGAGGAAGAGAGGAAGTGAGAAAGAGAGAAAGTGAGAAAGAGAACCGCAGCTATAACTGTAATATTTTCCTTCTTCACTGTGCAACATTTCTGGACCAGACACTGAACTAAAAAATCTATTATTTGAATAGATCTTCCTTGCAGTTTCTCTAGGGACTATTCTCTGGCAGTGGTATGATCATGCCCACACTATCTAAACTAAACTGAAATACCAAGGGAAAGACTGGTGGGATATGACCATATATATATACGAAAAAACCAATTTTCTACCTGTTAAGAAAACTATCTGGATATTTTTCTGAAGTGTTTGTAAAAGAGTAAGACAGAGAGAGTACGTTCACTTTGTTGTATTCATCCTTCTCATTGTCTCTCAGTTTTGTCTCCTTACAGTGTTGGAGTCTGATTTTGCAATGTGAAAGGCACATTATGAAAGGCATATCCTTCAAATATGAAGGAAGAATTAAAACTAAAACAAAACCAAAGACAACAACAACAACAAAACCAATACCCACAGAATTTCTAAAAGTATGGTTATTAAAAACCAAGTGTGCTCTGTTACTGTCTGATATCCAGCCGAAAAACCAAAAGCTGCTGAAACACCTGCATATGTGAGTTGATACGACCTTGAATATATGGGCATGTTTAGGGAAATTTAGAAATAGAAAAGTTGGAATATATGTAGAGAACAGCAAAGCAGTTTTAAATGTCTGTTTCTAAGGGACCCAAAAAATAAATTTTCCATGATGATGACTGCACAGATACCTTAATGCAATTTAGAAAATTACTGGCTATTTAATTATTTTGAAAGAAGGGTTTTCCCCTTTCTTTTTCTTTGTAATGTTGAATTCATCCTGTGAAATAGTATTTACCTATATAACAAATGACTAAATGACTCACTAAAGAAAATGAGTGGTTCACCACTTCCAGGGGAAAACACAATAGACTGAAGTTTATATTAGAGAAAATGCATTAATACATAAACAATGTGATCTTAATGTCCTTCAGAAAAGGGCAAAACCAAGAAAAAATTGCGGCAGCTGGAGAATGGGAATGCCAACAGTTCTCTGAGTAATATTACAGCATCAACCAGGAAAGATAAGGGATCTCCTCTCACATACAAGAGTGAGGAAACCTGAAAAAAGATGAACCGCATCCCAAAGCAGAAACTGAAGCATAGCATTTCTCAGCAATAATATGTGTTCAGCAATCTGGGACAGGATTTCTGTAAAGGTCCCATTAGTCGCCCACCTGAAGAATAAATCTCGTGAAGCGAAACGTGTTCAATCAAATGTCTCGTTTTGGGCTACTGGCCATTGACTCAGCCCCACTCATATGAACAAAATAGCTAGATGTCTGAGAAACATTGTATGTTCCATACCCAGAATGCAAATTCAGTAAAAGCAGAGTAATTAACAAGCTTTTACAAACATGAGTCATGTCAATTTATTTAGAATCTTTGTCTTGTTTTCAGTTTTGGGGTTTTTTTATCCAAATTGAATATTAAATTCGACCATTAAAAACAAATAAAAAAATAAAATGGGTACTCCTAAACTTCTCAAGACCAAAATAACAGCTTATTTATAGATATTTTAACATATAGAAATGGCATTTTGCTAGCTGATTACTTTTATATATCTTGAATATATTTTTTGCGGGAGACATAACTGACTTTGGCATTTATTTTCTGATTGTACTAATTTTCAGAGTGAAACTGCTGTTGAGCAGCCTTAAATTCCCTTTAAAAAGGGTTACAGAAAATATTTCCATAAAGCTACTTTAATCCCATTCACTCTCATTTCTAGATATTTCCCGTACATCTATCTGACAGTGTCCTTGCATTCTGTTACTATTCTTAACAGGTGAAATCATTATAAATCCTGCATGTTTTATGTTTAAACTGATCTTAACCCAGCTATTAAGGTCAGCTGACAACAGAGGAAATCAATGGAAAACAAATGAAGAAGACATAGATTTTGCCTAACTGGCTCATGTTTCCACAGTATGTGATAGCATGTTCTTGAAAATGCAAAACCTAAACACTGTTATGCAAATGGTTTCTCTTTTCTGGTGTACAAAAAAAATAAAATTATAATTTAAAATAACTCGATCTGTAGTAACTACGAAAAAATGGGACAGAACTTAAGGAGATTAGGCAGCAAAAAACATATATATTTCCTTGAAAAAATATTATTATATTGTATATGATACTTTCATGCTTAGGGAAAAATTGTAGTCACTTCTTCAGAATTAAATTAACTGAGCTCTGTGAACTGACTGCTGCAGATGAATCTGACTTTTACAAATACATGAAATAAATGAATGTATGAAATATATGAAATATATGAAATACATGAAATGGGAGTAGTCATTAAGAGACATAAGTATGTGAGTCCAGCACTCCAGGAGAAGAAACAATAGGAGTACACCATACCTCTGTCAATGATGTAGGATGTGTTTTGTGATATTGTGCATTAGTTTTTTTAGCAAAGGGCACTAAAGCACTGAGAGGCAATAAATTCTTATACACTTAGTAATTATGTGGGATTTTGCAGATTTAAAAAAAAATATTATTTGTCATGCATAAAGTGAAAAAATCCACTTATATTGTCAAATCTTCAGCACCTTTAGAGACTTCACTTTGTTCCCTACTAAACCCTGAACACTTCAGCTGGGTTTGTTCCCTTTCTTCCTTTGTTCTCCTGCATGACTTTATGATATCACTGACCAAAAATTTGGACCCATCTGCAAAAGGAAATTTAGTAAAATTAAAATGAACTAATTGAAGGTGTGAACTGAACTGCATCATCCAATTCTTGTGCTGCTGTTTATTTCATACCAAAGTTCACTTGACTAAAATAACACAAGGCCATGCTTCTGAAAAGGAATGTCCATGCAGATGTAATCCACTGTAATCTAACTTCACACCTTTGGCTAATTCCTCCTAATTTCCCCAGTGTCTCTGTTTGGAAAAATATCCTGGAGGCACACTGATCTTTGAATCAGCTACACAGTCTTTGACTATAATACAAAATTGGCTACATGCCTGGAACTTCTGGTCTCTGATTTTCCCTTTCATCCAGCATTTTTTCTTCTAATATTCCAGACAAGTGAAGTCCAGATGTTTTCTGCTGTTCAAGAAAACAAACACATGGCACCCTTAGGCATTCAGTTCTTTACTTACAAAACCCCATTAAATTTGGCCTATTTCACTTGATAAACATAGATAAAGTTTATCTTTGAATTGCTTTTCAAATAGTAATTATTACTTAGTACCTCAGGGCTTCATAGTTCTTGCATACTTTTAAATGGAATAGGGTACTGAATTACCATGTTCTCCATCATTGGTTTGTATTTCTAGAGCATGTATGGCTTGAAAGAATTAAACTGCTTACCGAGCCAGGAAAATTGACTATTTGTTCTACAAATATAGGTAAAGATCTGTATTACAATAAATACTGGGTCAAAGTAATTATTTTTCTAAAAGTTATTACTCCTTAGAGTAATTTATCAATTAGATATTGTAAAACATGAAACTCTCAGAAAAAAAATGGTGAAAAACTGACTTTAGTACTTGTACAACATTATATTCACTTCTTAACTCTCCTTCCCAGCCATCTTCATATATCTTTGGCTGCATCTAGGTTTCTTGAGACACTTCTTGAATAAATACTGTTATCTATCACTTCTAATTATTTATAACCCAGCCCTATATTTCTCAATGAAAAATAGTAGCTTTTTTGATTCTGCAGAGCATATTTATTAAACAGGAAGAAATTCTACTACCAAGTATGCCAATACCACCATTTCATGCATCCATTCCCTGCACAGTTTTTCTCCTTGCCCATTTATGTATTAGCAAACAATACTTAATGAAACTGTAGTTTATTACCAAGATTTTTTTATTTGTCTATAATGTAATTTTATTTCAAGCTAATTACAGTGTTTCCTTTGAACTACATTTTAACTATTTTTACACATTATGTAACAATGCAATTGAGGGAGCAATTTGGTGGCTTTCTGGATTAGGACAATAATCAGGAAGATGTATACACTGGTAATATCGCCTATGGTCCAGAGAGCTGGGCAAGGCATGGTTCCCAAGACAGGGGGCAGCAATAGGTACTTTTTCCTCTGTTCCTTCCTTCCTCCATATTCCTCAAAAAGTCCAGATGGGCTCCCAGTGTAAAGTAGGCAGTTACAGAGGGTGGTAGAATTGCCACACTATGCCACCAACTCCACTGTGTCCTATTGCTGGAGAGCCCCCAAGAGCAGCCTTACTCCCACCCTAAGCCTGCTGCCCTTGGAGGGTTCCCCCCCAGTCCCTTTTGGCACAGCTCTGACGCAGACAGCACAGCCATCGGAACTTTGGTATTGCACTTCTTGGTACCATTTTAGACAGCTCTGGAATTTCTGTCCCTACTTTTGTGCCACCATTCTAGCTCAATATAGGTATAAATGCCTGCGCAGGAGAAAAGAGTCCCTTGTATATAGCAAGTAAGAGACTCATAAAACATACGTCACTACGTTGGTGACGTTATTTGCTACGCAATTATTTCACACATTCTAATTCTTTCTCTCTGAGCAAAATACCAGAAAACTGTCATAGTAATTTTCATTGTTTAATATCCCTTAATTTTTTAGGAGTAATTTCCTTAGTGCCTTATTGCCATACAGTTTTATAACCACTGGTCATGTTGTAATTAGTTGAGAATTGAAGCAGGAATCAGCTGAGAAAAAAAAAAAAAAGAAAAGAGAGATTTTCTTTTTAAAGTTTGCCAGACAACATTCAGCCGTCCTATATCTGAAAACATTACTTCACAGCATAATTTTTAATTTTTACAATTAAATAATTGTGTGTCAATCATATCATTTGTGATTAAGTGCACATCTTCCACCAATATGATCTCTGAAAATCTTCATGTTCCACACAGTCCAGCTATCAAAAAGTCATTTGCACTAGCTTTAGATATTTGAATAATATTCCAGAAGCCTGAGAACAGTAATGTAAATATATTCTCAAGCACATACAAGGGAAAACCCCCCAACATACCTACTACTGAATATTGACAATACATTGAAATTAAGCAGGTAAAAACGGTTCAAGAGAAATGTTCAATTTCTCCTGGAGTGAGAAAGAAACTGAATTAATGACAGCAAAAGGGGCTTCAAAGACCAGAAAAATTTACAAAACCCGAAGGCTGAAACTTGAAGTTTTCAACAGTTTAACCAAGACTATAATTAAATTTTTTAATTATAGATTGAGTTTTTAAAACGTTATCATTCCACTTACAGTTCAAGTATGAATAATAGACTCTTTAAATTATTTCTGGATTTTCTTTCATTCGATTTCCTATCAACTTTTAACAATAATTGCAATAAGAGCATTTTTAAACACAATCAAATTTTGCAATTTAAACCACAAGATAGGAAGTTTTTTCTTTTGTATTGAAAACAAGAACAAAAAAAGAAATTCATATCTAGCACGCTATAGTCCCCTTGTTTTTCCATTCTATTCTACTGTCCCTAATAAAGCACTGTTGCCTTTCTTGTAACATCACCACGGCAAATTATCATCTCTTGCAATTCCTTTGATGATGCATGTGAAAATGTAGTATTCAGGACAGATGTTGCTTTGGTGACCTTACAACTAAAAGGGAGCAGATTCAGCTAAAACCACATGGACCTGATTTTCTGAATAAAAGATAGGATTGGTACCAGGTCACTTTATGGAGGAGAAATAGTTGAGTAGAATTTTTTTCACCTTCTAGGATTGTCTATGTTATCCTGAGAGCAAATCCACCATCCAAGAAAATCTAAAGCTAGGCAGGCTCTAAAGGAAATAAAAGTAAATATCCCCTTCCCTTTTAACATTTCCCCTTACTTGTATATTGCCATCATAAATTCTACTCGATGCTTCAAGACTCAAAACACATCCCATTCTCTAAGAGTCTTCTTTGAATGCAATTATTTGCATTAGAGTAAAATTTTCTGACTCACTGGTCTCACCACAGAGATTTTCCCCCTTCAGGGTAACTGGTGGAACTGCAGCTTCTATCTGCAACTCCCTAAGAAAATAAAGAGTAGCATGCAATAAATGCTAATAAAATCCCTACCATAACAACAAAACCCTAAGATTTCTAATTTGATATAGTTAAGCATCAGAAAACCAGAGTCAAGTGGTTTTATCTATTCCTGCAGCAAGGAACTGAAATGGCAAAAAAAAAACCACTCAGTAAGACCCTGCTTATAAAGAAAATTGGACAGCAGCCCACTATTCCTCAGGAGTTGGTTTTTTTTCCCCCTTCTTACCACCCCCCTTTCCAAGCCACCATCTGGGGTCAACACTTGTGTGAAACTTCTGTAGAAGATGCAAACTGGGAATGTGTTGATGCAAAGCCATTGGGGAGTTTACTGTCAAGAAACAAACTGGAAAAAGCATTCTCTTTCTTTGGCCCTCCAGAGAAACCAAAGGATCATTTGTACAAATTGGTTCAAAGCTAGTGTGTTTTGCCCTTTTTCCTCACTAAGTATTGCTGAAGTGATGTATGGTTTCCTCCTGAACATTCACAAACCTCAGCTGGGGATTGACAAGGATGGATTCTGCCCATGTGTGTGCAGGCTTGCCTACGTCCATTTGGGATTCAGAGGATAATTGCTCATTTTTACAAATGTTTTAAAGTGCAGTCAAAATAAAAACTGAAAATAACTTTTGATTCTGTAATAATTTTCAGGTTGGTGTACTTTGTGCAGTTGAATTTGTTTTATTTATATATCTCATTAAAAGAGAAAACCTTCTGCCTCTTCTGAGAAAACATCATTAGCTCACTGACACACCCATATATCACCAGCTAAGGAAGAAAGAATGAAGTATGGCATTGTGTGAGCAAGCCATGGGTTAGAAAACAGATTTTACTTCTGGTTGGTAAGCATGTACAGGCTGTTTTTTTCAGTGCCTTCATAAGTTTTTAGAACAAAGACATCGCAATGTAATTCTTTTCACCAAATTTTCTGGGTTTTTTCACTGACATATTTCACTTAATTCTATGGGGTTTTTTTTCTCTTCTGCTAGTTAGTTCCCAGTTTTAAGCACCTTTTCCCTTAACTTTATCCTTAAAGAATTATGCAGCAATGTGGACCAAACCTTACAACATACCTTGACAGTACAATGTCACTCTGAACATATTTTACAAGTGGAGCAAACTAGCTAACCTACTTTTAGTATGTAACAGCTATTCCGTACTGACTTCTTACACTGCTATTGTAAATTTCCCATCCTTAAATTTTTGTAGGGAAACCCATGTCATTTTATTCCATTTCTTAAAATCTGAAGCTTTACAATATATCCTATATCATGCCCTCTATTATACCCTATATCATATTACTTTAGGGGTACATCTTTGAACTGAAAAAGACTGGAACCAAACTGTTGAAAAGTGTTACAGCAAACAGAAGACTTTGGCAGGTGGTGCTGTATGTTGCATTTAGTTGCAATTATAATGTTCTTAGAAATATCAAACTATAAAAAATCAGCTAGTGTCTTTACCAAAAGAAGAAATTACAATTAGCCTTTACACACAGAGCAAACAATTGTTATCTGCACTACAACAGTTGCTTATGTACATTTTTTCTTCCATGGCACTAGATTTCTCAATTATATCACATTTCATAATTATCGTTCAATTGAGAAGATTTTCCCCAAGCTGTACTTGCTGCTTAAAGAAAAAATTTACTTTCTCCTAACTTTACCTTTTATTCTCTTCTTATGCTAAACTGCCACATTAAGTTTTGACAAAAAATGGAAAAGAAACAAACAGACAAAACAGTAAAAAGCAACCTATAAGTTTATTCAGTCAAACCTCCTGTTCCATGACAGAATTAATTATTTGTAAATCCTTCACACTATGTTTGACCAATTGGTTTAAACATTCAATTAAACTTTTTGTTCCCATTCTTCACTGTCCTTGCTGTTATATTTGATGCTTACCTCAACTGCTTTGATCTGCCTTATTTTAATATTGTGCTGCCTACTATTTATTCCTCCTCAGAAACAGAATGGAGAGAAAATGTTGTGGTCTTTTCCTCTTTGTAGATAACACTGTGATGTTGGAAGACTTTTGTCACTCGGTAGTTTTTTATTCTCCAAACTGAATAAACATTTCTTTCAGCTTTTCCTCTAAGGTCATATTTTCAAAATTTCCAACACCTTCCATTGCCCTCTTCCGTAAAATTTCCAACGGCATTTTTTCAATGTGATACCCAAAGGGGACAAAATACTCCAGGTGCTACTGATGCTAGTACTAGGTTCAATAGACATGTTACATTGCATGTGATACTTTACCCATTTCCTAAAACGTTTGGTTTAACACAATTTCAAATTTTTGGTTCACAATCAGTTAGAACTCACAAGCAGGATCCTTTTCTCAGGAAATAATGGTCAGTAATTCCCCAATATATGTTTCCACATTTGATGATTTCTACCAAGGACAGAAATTTGCACATATTTAAAAGACAAAAAAACCCCAGAAATTTGAACAATAATACTAATAATACTACTGCTGCTACTAATACTACTACTACCAACTATTATTATTTCTCCAATTTACTAAGATATTTCGAATTACAAACCTATGTTCTGAAAAAGTTGTAGCTACTATTCACTTGCAACTGTTGGACAGTTCAGTGAACATATAATTATCCTTGTTGAAATACTGAACAGTACCAGAATAAAAGATCAATAAAATCTCCAGTGAACATATCCTTTCAATGGGACAGATAGAAATCGATTCCTACTCTCTTGAAACAGCTACTCATCAGCTTTGCACCCACCTTAAAGCACCTGTTTCCCTAACTTACTTGCAAGCCCCTTAGATTAAAAGGGGTATTAAGGAAGAAGATGTCTGAAATAATGAATTCATTATGATATCATCTTGTTTAAATTCACTATTAGTTCTAACTCCCTCATTGGCACATTAAATTCAGTTTAATTTGAAACACCATACTGCATCTGACTAGTAAGTTGGCAAATAAGTTGAAAAGTCATAAGATCTTTTTCAAAGCTGATACTTATCTGAAAGGAATAGATGCATACACTACCTAGAACCCAGATATTATCATCATTATAATAGATTCCAGAACAGCACAAAGAAAATACACTAGTGAGAGAACATGGTGCAGAAAAAGTGTTCCAAGTTAGACCTATGTCACTAGGTTGTATAATAGAATTTTTCTGTACTACGGCTTAGAATATAACTTGAAAGAAATAGCAAAGTAAGACTATTAGATACATTTCTAAAAAGTGCAAAGATCAAGTTTGATTTTCAATGGTTATTTCTTCACATAGAAATAGCACAGCTGACAATAAAGTTTTAAGTGAAGATAGAAGCAGTCAACTGAAATAAAGGTCAAGAAATAGCTCTGGAAAAAGCACAGATTATTTTTATCCCCTGTTTTGATATTGAAGAGAGGTTCACTCAGTGCTTTCCTCAGTGCACTGCTGTTGGATAACTGAGATTACTCAAACTAAAGCAAAGATTCATGACACAGTATGGATGGGGACACACTGTGGATTCTCTGAAAGCACAGCAGTGACATCAAAACAATCTTTCTCATCCTCCTCAGTCCATTTGCCTTTAAAACTTCACAAGTATTGTGATCCTATTATATATTCAAATAACTTTAATTTTGTCAGAGGAGCTTTTTTGTAATTTAATTATCTTTTAAGAGGTTCACCTCCTGTAATTAAGAAATTGTGTAGAAGAATAATTATGTACAGAACAATATTCACAAGATCTCAAAGTATGCAGAGACATACATAAAACAGAATTTCATCTTGGCAATTAGTTTTGAATGAGCTTGAAATGCATTGCGTGTCTCTTTAGACACCATCTTGTGTGTAACACAGCCAGCACCCTGTTTGTGTTATGCTACTAAGCTGTTTAAGGACAGTTCAAAAGTATAGTAAATTTGTTTTTTAAATATAAAGTAAATTGTAAATTGAGAGATTTCTTTCTTCAAGTCCTGCAATGCAGGAAATACATTACAAATAGCTCTGCTTTTCAAGCATCCTTTGCTAAGGAAACCAACCACCAAAGCAGCATGGATGAGGATTTTGGAACAGCTAGAAGCACTTTGCTCTGCTGGAGAGCTGCAAGTGCAATCACAGCCTTGGCACACATAGCCACTGGAGAGGAACTCCCCACAAAGGTTTGAAAAGTCCCTTCTCTCTTCTGCAAGCCAGACTGAAAAATCTTAACCTCTGATGTGAAAAAAACCCAAAAATGTACACAGAGAGACCTCTGACTGTCATGGGTTGTCTCATATCACTTGTCTTTCATTCTGTTCCTGCATCAGTCTCTACCCATCTCATGTCTCTCTTTTCACTACTCTGTGCATCAGTGCAGTCAAGCAGAGACCCCTTTTTATTCTGTAATTGTATTCTCTGTAGCACCAAGAAATCTCATGCTTGATTATGGCTCCAAGGTGCTGCAGTAGCAGAAATAATTATGTAGTAGAAAAGGAGAACAGGATGACCTTAGAGCTTTATCTCTGCCCAGGGCCATGGACCCAAACTGGAAAAAGCTATTCATTATGTCTGCTGAGTTACCAATTGCCAAGTCTTCTGCAGAAGGTTGATAATCCCAACAAGTCTCAATTTATGTAGGGAGACATAAGGACAGAGCATAAGACAGGAAAGGTATGTTATGGAGGGTTTTTTTAATTTGCATAGTTTTTTGTGAGCATGGGTTATAATTGGTTATAATTGGGGCATGTAGTTATAATTAACTATATGTGAATGAAACAGCATACAATAATTCATTTGATTGTATTTTTGAACACAGTAGTCAAACAATTTCATTGCTATCTTAAGTTCTATTCCTGACATATAGAAAAGATGGTAACCAAACCTCATTATTTATTTACTGAAATCTTAGTAAAATGTTTTGAGGTACTTTCCTAGGCAAGGCACTGTTGCTAGCTAAATTAAAAGCCTTTCTGATAAATTTAAGTAAATCCTACTGTTACATATTTCCTGCAGTAAACTCCATTCATTATGAGTGAGACTACAGCTGGCATATTGTAAACTCATAATGCAGAATCAAAAAATGGAAGTCGGACTTGCATAGACATCTCTTGCAAAACTATGTCCCGAACTGCCTTGGATGAGGTTTTTGGAATGTGTAACATCACTTCTCTGCAGCCATTTCAATCCTCATAAAGCTTTAAAACTGTATGGGCTTTGTACAAATCCTAAAGAGACAGTAGAAAAGAAAAATCTTTTTAAAACTTGCATAAATGCAAAATGTTACCTGTAAAGAAATTTTTAACAATACTTGCTGGTTCATTAGCATGGGAAGAAAATGCTCAAATTTGAAGTGAATCCTCCTGGTTTAAAAAACAGTAAGTGTAATTTTCAAATAAAGTATAGATGAGTCTACAGAAATATCTTGCAATTCACATTAAGTACAATATACTTTTTTACAGAACTATTAATACAGAGAAAAATTACTACTTAGTACTTCTAATTGTTTACATGCAGTAGATGCAAAAGCAATTAATCCACTTCATGACATACAACCTCAGATGGTAACCTAATGAAAGCACAAAGTTAAGAAAGATTAAGCTAAATTATAAAAATTCACACTTGGGCAAGTGAGGCTTTCAGGAAATGAAATAAGCCAGAAGGACGGACAGATGCGTTTCAAAAGCTGTCTTCAGGGAATTAACAACAAATATTAAAAAATATACCTACAATTTTCCAGGAGATCTTTGACAAGTAATATTTCCCAGTTGCCCAACTCTGACACTGGTGTAACTCAAACAAAAATGAACAACATTCCCCACACACATTTTTTTTCAGAATAGAAGAGAAATAGATAAATAAATGAATTTAGAAGAGGTATGCGAGTTAAAATTATAAGGAAAACTTCCATTTTTGTATTTAACAAATACTAATTAAAAAAGATGTTTCAGAGTAACATGGGATACATAATGTTGTACTACTTTTGCTGCCCATTGCTATTAGAGTGGTGAAATAGTTGAAGAACATAAGATGGACCAGAATTTTTGTATAAATCTCACACTGAATGATTCCAGTCCTTTTGTAAGACTTTCTTACATTATCCTCTTTATGTAATTATTATTAGGTTATGTTCAATATAATAAAATATTATCCAAAGGTTTATGTAAGGACTGGAATATAGATGCTCATGTTTCTCATTTGTTGACTCAGAGTTGTAATTTCTGCAATACTGACCTTATGAAATCCAGTTATTTAATTATTAATAAAAGGCCCAGAGCCTGAGCCATACTAAAACTGAAATGACCAATTCCCATACTTGGCACAAAACCTGGAATTCCAGCCAAATGTAAAGAAGAGCTTTCTGAAGTGGAACTTGATTTCAATCATATGTGAGTGAATGATGTGGTAAGGTGCTTGTTTCAATGCTGTCCCCAGGTCATAAGAAAAGCATTTGGAGTTTTATGGAGATATCTCATCATTATCTCTTTCAAAGCCTCATCAACTCTGCAGGACAAATCTGTCTTGGCCAAACTGGCACTAAAAAGAAGATGTTCATCTAGTCTAATTTAATATTTTTTTTCTTCTCAACATAGGGCAGAAGGGCTTTTGTTTCCATAGTTACTAGGATATTTCCTTTGAACTTCTTCCAGAGTACTTTTATCTTTTCCACATGCACTGACAGACAATCCTATGAAGTATGTATGTATTTGTGAAACATTCTGTGCTTCATTACCAATTCTTAGCTGGATATAACACAGGAAATTGAGCCCATTGTTAAGGTCAAATTTCTGACTTGCTGATTTAGGTGTTTTAATATTTAGTAATGTATAAACAGACTTCAGAATATTACAAGAGAAAGATAAAATCAAGAACACTAATTCTGAGAGCTTTCTAAAGTTGTTATTGTGCAAAGCTGATTCGTTGTTATTAGGTATTTTGAGTCAATATAGTTGCGTGCTTCCTAAATTGAAGAGAGCATTTTAAAAAAAAATTCAAATATGTGCTTCCTTAAAAAAAAGCTGTATCAATATCTGTTTACAATAAGAACCTCATGAAAGAGGTTGTTGGTTGAGGTTTTTTTGTGCTTGCTTTTTGATGCCTTTTTTTTTTTTTTCTTTTTTAAGACAGAAATATCTGAACTTTAGTTGAATGTATCTAGTTTTTACCCTTGAAAACATTTATACCACTAAAAAAAATATTTCCATTGTGGTCTTCAGGATGGAACCATTTTAGCATTTTCTCCAAAACCATTCCCTTGCAATTCAAAGACCAAGTCTACAGCAAATGAAAAACCTCTATTCAACGTACTTAGATACTCTATCCATTCTAAACTGGTATCAAATGCCCATGAAAAAAAGGCGAATCAAACTTCAAAGTATTTCTTTTCTTAAAAGATTATTTAAAAAAACTTTTACATAGAAATGCATACAAGCAGTTCCATGGACTACATCAGTGGTTCTCAAAGTACAATTCTTTGAATTCGAAGATTTCTTAAGCAATAAGAAGTGACCTGCCCTTGTAGTACAAACCACTGCTCAGACCTTGTCCTTTTACCCAGAGGGCTTGTGCTCCACATTCAGGTTGTAGTCCAACTCCTTTCATTTCTCCCTGGGTGGCTCACTAAAAAGCCTGGAAACATGGGCTGTACTGGGGCTCTCCAACACTGGACACCAATGGTGGGATAAAAACTATGCCAAAGTGGTTCTATTTGGGCTGCCATCTTCTCTCTAAGGGAAGGAGACAATGAGTGGACTGCTTGTTTAGCAGTCAAAGAATTAACACCTCAAATTAAAAAAGGACATCATGCTGGGCTGTGCATCCTTCCTTGCATGGACGTGGTAGATGAAAAGACAGAAATTCCTTGTATTGATTCCATTGCACTATTGTACAAATAGCTTTCTTTGAGAAACAGAAAGTTCAATAAAACCAAAGCAATAAAACAAACTAGGTTCTCACAAAGGCAAATAAAAGTAATTTTAAATGTTGTCTGTTAATTTTTGTGGGAAAACACATAAACATAGCTTCTTCTGACCAATGATTAAGGCTACACAGAGTCCACAAAATTCCACAATACACTGCAGAAAAGCATAAACTACATTACAGATCTCCCCTAACTTTAAGGCACAAAACTCCCACCACCTTAACCATAAATAGCAGCCTCATTTGTGTTCTTTTATATTTATAGTCAGAAAACTCATAATTCAAAAATGTTGAATTCAAGACTCCCTATTACATGGTCTGCTACCATTAAAGATTGTTAGCAATCAATAAACTACTAGGAACAGCAGCCATCCTTCTAATGAAGCATTTAATAAAAATAAGTAGGTTGAAGCTTTATATTAGCAATTGTTTAAACACAGTTAACTAAATATTAGCTTAATATGAGAATGGGTTGATCTTTTACTCAGGGAATATGAATCTTGCAAACACAAGTTTCACTGACAGCTCAAGAAATGAATACACATTACAAGGGCTCTTTCTGATAAGAAAGATGATTTAAAGGAAGTCTTTTAACTTCTCTTAGAAAGTAAAGTGGTTTAAATAAAGACTTGTCTAAAATTATGCTTGAATGCATTACGTGCCACGTATCCCTAATTATCTGATATCCATTGCTAAACATTGTGGAAGTTGACAGAGGTCTAGATGACTAGGTTATTCTTGATTCTGCTGACTCAAGAATAGTAGTGAGCATCGAGCCTAGTTTCTTTCTCATTCATCTGTTACAGCAGCTATATGAATTTGGATGATGTCCACATAATTCATCTTGATATAAGTAAGATATAAGATTTTAATAAAAAAATTCATGGTGAGAGCAATCCATAACTAGAATAAGCTACTCAGGGATGTGATTGGGTTGCTTGCTCTGGAGGTTTCCAAGGTGTAATTGGACAGGGTGCTACATCATCTCATTTAGAATCTCTTTCCGGTACCAGGTAGGACCAAATGATCTTTCAAGGTCCCTTCCAATCTGTTCAATGATTCTATGTTTGTGATCTGGTACAAAATTTGATAGAAGTTTCTTTGCTCCACGTTATTTAAATTATTTAACGATATATACACCTGTGAGATACGTGGAGAAGGCATAAAACAAGTACAGTGACAGTGTTGTCTCCTCCAGAGTCTTCATTGCTTTGTAGTGTCATTTCACTTACGTGTGCAGTGTGTCTGCATTGGCCCCAGCAGACTTCAAAACAGGATCAAAATTACTCTTTGCAGCCAAATTATAAGTCCATTAGACCATTAAAACAGATCCTAGTACATCTCATTTACTAAAAGGGAGGCAATGTTTGTAAAAAATAGCTCCTTATTCCCTGATGGAATAAAAGCTGCTCTCTGCAATCACGGAGACATTTGGTAGTTACAATGTGGTGTTGACACAGCTGCAGGCCCTGGTTGCTGAGCCAGTTTCACATGGCTCTGGTCTTTCCTTCCTCCCTCTTCCCTCTTAAAGTCTAGGGAAAAGTATTGGACAGTTTCTCACCTGGCCTAGTTGGTTTTATGCCTGAGTTGTTACAAGACTCCATCACTGTCTCGCTTGATGCAGGCACATTTGGCTTTTGTATTTCCAGTAGGGTTATGAAGTCAGCTCAATTCCTGTCTTTGAATACAAAGTTGGTTGTCAGTACATGACTGGGTCAAGAGTTAAATGAGGATAGATCAACAAAGACAAAACACAGATGCATTAACTCACATGGGTGGGAGTGAACCACAAAAAATAAATTCATATTGTCTGTGTTTAGTCAGGTGTCTTGCTGGATCCTTTGCTTTCCCTAAATGTGAAAGACTTTTGTGTCTACATACAATTCAAAAAACACTGAGAAGAGAAGGTAGAAAGGAAGAAGACATTAATATTTCAACATTATGACCCACTGGGATTGTGAAATGTTTCTGCTTTAAATCACCAAATCGTGATCCACTGCTACAACTTTTGCCTGAAAAATATGAGATGAAATGTAGACAACACAGCACAGATTTCTAAGACACAAGTCTCTACCTTCTTTTCCCTTTTTTTTTGATTGATGAGTGACTGTTTTTTATGACAAGCTCATGCTGTTAAGTTACATAAAGAGACTCTGATACAGTCAGATTTGTACCTAATGCAAAGTTTAGTGTTCAGCCACCTCTCTTTTTTAAAACTCCTCCAAACATTTAATATTCTTTTGGAAATTGCTTATCTTGGAAGAGTTTCTAGAAGCTCCTTCAGAAAACATTTTCGTTGTCATTACATCGGGAAAAGGGCAGAGGAAAGGGAGTTTTTTTCTTGCACCTTTTCAAGTTTTAAGCTGGTCCTAGATGAGATCTACTGTGAGAGATACAGATACATTGTAATTAAAAGGAAGAAAATCTTACTCCTTATTTTGAGAACTGGTGGATGAATTATCCATCTGTGAACTACTAGGGAAAAAAAAAAACCATGCTTTCTATGGATTATTTTTGTAGATAAGAGAGCTAGGTGACAGGAATAAATAAAATGGGTTTTAGAACTACTCCCTGTGTGTAGCTGTTAATAACTTTTTACATCAAGAGTATATTGACTGGTATTTGTAAATAAGATTATTTGAAATATTTGTTCTTCCATCACATTAGAGTCAACTCATTTTTGCATCCTGTATTGGTACTAAATTATCTTTTTCCCTTCATATTCTTTGACAAATCTTAGGCCAATTCAATTCAATTTAGCAGAAATTACTACCAATCCTGAATTTTAACTGGTAACATGTCAAGTATTTTTTATACTCCACTTATACAATAATAATTTTATATATTTTAGACACTATTACATAAGCTTCTTATTGTATAGTAGTCCTTTATAAAGCAACCTTTGCTACCAAAAAAAACCAAACTCCAAAGAAACCAAACAACAGTTCTCCATTGGCTTTTAAACTATTATGCACAAAGATTTTCCACATATGCTGCATTACCAAAAGCAAATGGATTACACTTTCACACTGCTCATCAACACTGGAAATCCTGGAAGCTGAATATTAAGGGAGAAGAAATGCAAAAATGCCTTCTGGGATCAAGATAACAGACCTGTCTGGTACACCTAATGTTTTATATGCAATCACTGAGAGTTAAATATTTGCCATTGAAAAGCTTTGAAGCAAAGTCCTCTATGACTAAATTAGGTGTGTCCTTCCTCCACGGATGGGCACAGAACTGAACCTTGCCAGGCAGTTTGCTGTAAATCACTCTGGGGCTCATGTACATCTGTGTGGCTCACTGAATGTAACGTAAGTACTCCCTCAGGCTCCTCCAACTGGCAGCAACATCTTGCTTGGTCTAAGATGAGGATAAAACAGATGGAATTGTTTGCTTCAAATATTGACATCAGCTAGATGAAAAACAAGTATTTCCAGTTTTCAACAGTGCCCTCTCATCTAGTTTTTGCAATCCCATCAAAATAAAAGAGATTAGCAGGAGGAGATCACCATCTTCTTTCCAATGACCAAATGAAGCCTTAAAAATGTTAATGTTTTCTAAGAAATTTAAATATGTGCATATTTTTCTGATCGAATTTGGATTAGAACAGGCTGTACATGTCTTTCTCTCTAAACAGGCATTAAAGGACCCACCCCAATACCCAAATAAAAAAAAAAATTCCACAACTGCTAAAATTGAATACTTGGGGAATTTATATACCCTATAGTGCCTAATGACTTTATGTACAAAAGATTAACTATCTGGATTTTTGCCTGTTATTTATGTTCTATACTTGCAATTATTCTTAGTGCCCAGCTGGGATTTGGGTAGACAGGATCACAAAATGCTTGGCTCTTAATTTAAGCTACATATCCACATTCTGAAGTTAATGGGAAGTCATTGTACTTCACAGACCACAAAAACAGAACAAAATTTAAATAACCAGTTAGAGAGAATATGCATTCCATGACAATTTTTTTAGCTTTTGGAAGACAGAGAACATACCAAATTTTTATTTAATAGATGGGCTCAAAAAGCCCTAAATAATAATAATTTTTTAAAAATTCTTTCTTGTAATTAGGTTTATTTTTGGAAGAACTGCTGTTTTTTGTCCCATGAGAACTGTAGCTCTGACGCTTCCTGAATAGATCTTGACCTTCTCAAGTGCTCTTTGCTAAAAAAGTTACAATACAGATTACACACCCTAAAAATAGTAATTCAAAGGATACTTATGAATTTTAATCTCTTTTTGAATCCTTCTCAAGGCAGCTTGCAGGCAAGAGGCCGCTCCTCTCCTTGGAGTGGTATGCAGCTACCCCTAATAAAGCTTATACCTGGATAGAATGATAATCCTGCAATTATTTGCTGTATCTAATTAACTGGATATAGCTTTTGTCATGCTTTAAGTCAGAACTGAGGCTTCAATTAAGACTTGTGTAAATTCTCAATTCCACCCATCAAAATATCTTGCCACTTCTGTCATACTTGAATGCTTAGCATAAGACAAAGACCACTTTCAGAGACATCATTAACAAATTGTAATATGGACCAAATATGGTCCCTAAAATTGCAAAAAACTCTGAAATTGTAAATTTCATGCATCATTTGCCAGATTTGCTTTTAATCAAAGAACAAATCACTCAGAACAGTAGTTATTACTAAGGTTAACTAAAAGGACAGACTCTTTTACTCAAAAGTCTGAGGAAAAACAATACTCAAACAGATCTAAATTATTGCATTCTGTTTTGTCTGTATGTGCTGTTTACACAATAAAAAAATCTACTCCTCTCTCTGCATCTTCAGACAGGAGCTGAGATGATTAAATGTTTTGGTTTGATTTCGGGGGTTTGTGGTTTGTTTTTATCCTAAACCCATGCTTTCTGGACTTCTGACATATTGTTGTCTTCTAGCTGCCCTTTGGTAGCTGTAAGTCTAAGATGACAGATCCAAGACATTTGAAGTCAACTACCTCTTGAGGAAGTGCTGTGTCTGGAGATATACACCTCACCACAGTGAGACAGATAATTCTGGGTATCAGAGACACCAGAACCCTAAAAGGTGTTAATTCATGGAGATCATCTGACATTTTGTCTAGTGGCTTCCAAAGGCTTCCTGAGGTAGACTTTGGTACCTAAATATGGAGCAATTAATCTGTTAAAGCTGCTGATGAAGCCACAGTGCCCTGGAACACGCAGTGGTTCTCGGCAAGGATGCTCCATTTTGGTTACTTCTTGTCTCTTGGGTCTGCTTTTTCCGATGTTCGCAGCAAACCTGTCAACAGTTCAACCACTACCAATCCACTGCAGTGATTTAATTAGAGGAAAGGCTGTCCCTGCACCAACCTGACCATATGAATTCAGCTGTCCTTAAGGTTCTGCCTTTACCCAGTAGGTTCCTTCTTCAGACAACATGACAAGTAATAAGCATAGCCCTATGCACTGGGGCCAAACACCAAAAGGAACAACCTCTACTGCAGCTTGAATATAAAATATCAAAGCCATGGCTCTATTTCATAATCAGGGAATCAGTACGTCACATGCTGACTGTTTTTTACTGGATCAGACAACTACTAAGTCTTTAGAGTTGACTTCTCAGCTTTACCTATATGCTAAATACAGTGTCATTCTAGTTTTTATCAGAACCACATGGTCTGTTTATGACATATCTTCAAATGTTATTTTTGGATCTTTTCCAGTCTACATGTCTTGATTTTACAATTATACTGTTGCTTTATATAGACCTCATTTAATCCTTGATGGACTACAGACATCCTGTTTGCTGGCCTATTATCCAGCTTCTTATCAGTTCCACTCTAAAACATTATTTCAGAGAGTATCTGTTGTAGTTGTGCAACTTTTCCAAAGTACAGTGGTTTAATCTAGCTTTTCTAAAATGACTTTTTCCAAGTACTTGAAAAACTTTTTTTAACTAAGGAAAATAAAACACATATTAAGACAACCACGCAAGAAAAGGCAAATAAGACAAAAATATAACAATAGTATTATTTTTATCATACGAAAGAGAAATACCTCTTGCATAAATCCAATGCCTGCACAAATGATCACACTTAAAGCAAAAACCTCCAACAAATTAAGTTCTCCTTTTGGATATTTCTGAGACACTGGAATTTATTTTCTGCTTGTCACCAGGGTTTCAAGAGGGATCTGACTAATAGCCTTAGACTGGAAAAAAAAATCTCCTAGTAAATATGCTGGTTCAAGCAAAAGACAGGTTGTCATTTTAACTTTCTTTCCTGAAGAGACGTTTTGCTCAGATTGAAGCAAATGTTTTGTTTGTAGACATTGTGCTCTCCATGCTGCATGATGGGAGAAAGCAGATATAGCATATATAGCTCTGGAATTACATTTAATGTTAAAGGGATAAACTCAGCTAACTATGTTGTGTCTTTTTTTAAAAAATTTTTAATACCCTGTTGTTTCAAGATGTCAAGGTTTAGCACCAGCTATATAAAGAGCTGATTATAAGAATCATCATTATTACATTGCATTATATGTAACCTCAGGCCAGTCACATTTGGTTGGTGACAACTGCTCCCTGATAAGTATCTCCACTTGAGAAAGGAACATTTGTAAATATGCTACTCCCATCCACTAAAACAAAGTGACATCATCATCTTCATCAGATCATCTTAATCCTCACTGCATCACCTTAATGACATGTATTTTGTGATTGAATTACACCAAGGGGTGCAATTTTCACACATGAAGAGGATGTGAGGAGTGAGAGTTAAAGATAACCCCATTTAATGACTGCTCATTATAGAGCAATAGCTACTTCCAAGTTAGTTCATAGCAGGATATTTTTTCCTGACAAAATTCTGATTGTGAGAGCCATGGAGAAAATTGGGAGTCCAGGATAGCTGCCACTTTCAGCTACTAGGTACAAATAGATAAGAAGATTCATTTTTTAATATTTATTATAACTACCTAAAGAATTTGTTTACTACTACTACTACTACTATCACCAATGCCTCCATCAACGCATTTCTCAAAGCAGTGAGCAAAAAGATTGCTTTGCAACTTTACCAGAGAAAGTAGAGAAGAAAATGCAGAATTATTCTTTGATGGTGAAAAGTGTTTTTAATGGAAATCTTCAAGAACATCATCTTGAATAATGTTCCCTCACAGAACCCAAAAATGTAAACAAGGTGCTACATAGCAGTGGTTGTTTATTTTGCAAATCTGAACCAAGTTTCCAAGGAAGGAAAAATAGTCTTTAAAGTTTTGTAAAACTTTAGAGCAAAATAGTCTCTAAAGTTTTGTAATTTCTTTCATCAAAAATACTGAGTTGGGATTTCAGAAACAGAGAATTACTATCAGCTTCTGCCTCAGAGTTCGCAAGAGCTAAGCAGACCAGAAACCCAAAATTAACTGATTTTCTGACTAAGCATTTTGTATTCTTGTTGTTTGAAGAGGTTTGGAAATATCTCCCAGTGTTTGCCAGAACTTTCCTGAATGCTCAAAGGCTTAGGAGCATGGCTGTTCTTACAATGCCATAGATGATGAGTCTAGTGCCTCAGAGGTCTACAAACAATGTAAAGAATCTCTGGATCTCCTCCATGAAAAACAAACAGTATCAAGTTTACAATTTTTCTTCTCTTCATTAAGAAGCTCTTTCTAGAAATTTCTGTACTTCTACCCTTTTTCCAGCATGAACTCAAGTGCATATTAACTAACATGAATAAATAAGACAAATCAGTAGTATTGCGTTTTTGGTTTTGAAAGTACAAATTTAAGCTTTCAGCTTCCACGGCATAATATATGGACTGACCTTTGAGTGCTACAGTAAGTGGTTCATTGATCTATGTCACTATTATGATTCTCAAATATCAGCCTCCACTTTCCACTATGATGAACCCAGAATCTTGAATTATGCCAATGCATTTTTAAAATACTGCATTTGGAGATGTTATGCCGTTCCTGCTGTTTTCACTAACTACAGCTAGTCTACCAGTCTACTAAGCAAGTCTAGGTTAAATTAAGTGCAAGAAGTGTATTACACAGTCCTTTTGTCCAGATCTCATGATTTCATCTTGATGGTCCGTTCTGAGACCAAAAAAAGGCATTACAAAAACAATATAGAGCATTTTCTAACCAGGAGGTGTTAATATCAAGCATGAATGTACAAGAAATGAAATCTTAGATCTGATTTTTCTCCTCTTCTTTAGGATTTACACACTTTTTTTTCCTTTATAGCAATTTAGAAATGTTGTTGTGTTGATAAAAATATAAGATTAATCATCTGTGTATCATCTGATATAATGGAATTGTTTCTCTAGCTAATAATTGGGGAACGGTGAAAGCAGAGTTGAATTTTTCCATCTCATTCTTTGATTTGAGACTGAACCTAAAAGAGATACAGTTTCACACCCTTGGGGGAAAGAAATAGAAAGTTAATCTTCCATTGCTGTTATGCCTCTGTTAGCAGCGGGGTTTGAGGTCACACTGCTGCCTCAATAAAGATTGCTCAACCTCCTACGCCAAGTGATGTGGTCCTGCAGAGTATGAACAGCTTGTCTATGAAAGAGACTCTGGCTCTATAAATACCTAGCCTGTGCTGTTAATAAGGTATATCAGCTGGCAAAAGGTCTTGCAGATGACTAAAGGCTATTGAACAGTAGTTTTCCAGCCTTGTAAAATTGCTCTCCCACACCTTCTCCTCAGAGTTCACCCACACGCAGGTGTAAATCCGGACAGAACTGTAAGTTCCCAAGATGCAGGGTGCATGATGTAAAACCAGGGATTTAATGCCCACTTTCTCCCCAGGCCATCATGCTCCAATATGGAGGATACAAAAGAAGGGGTGGGTGGTGTGGTGGTGGTTCCATAGGTACCTGAAAAGCAAATACTGCAGCTACTGGCTCCCTAAAAAGGCTGGGAAGTGCCTGGATCACATTGTTAGCATCACTCTCACCATTACCCGTGTTTTTCCTTTTATGCATCTACTCTGTCAAGCTGCATTTGTGAAAGAATCATAGAACATCCTGAGTTGTACGGGACCTACAAGGATCATAAAGTCCAGCTTCTGGCCTGGCACAGGACAACCCCAAGAATTATACCATGTGTCCAAGAGTGGTGTCTCAATGCTTTTTGAACTCTGTCAGGCTTGTGCTGTGACCACTTTCCTGGGGAGCCTGTTCCAGTGCCCAACCACCCTCTGGGTGAAGAAAATTTTCCTAATATCCAACCTAAACCTCCCCAGTACAACTTCATGCCATTCCTTCAGATCCCATTGCTTGCCACCAGAGAGATCAGTGCCTGCCACACCTCTTCCCCTCACAAGGAAGTTGTAACTGCAGTGAGGTCTCTCCTCAGTCTCCTCTTCTCCAGGCTGAACACACCAAGTGACCTCAGCTGCTCCTCATACAACTTCCCCTCCAGATCCTTCCCCATCTCCATTGCCCTCCTCTGGGTGCTCTCTAGAAGCTTTATAATCTTCTTATATTGTGGTGCCTAGAACAGCACACAGCACTTGAGATAAAAGACTAATTCAGGGAAAGACTAGGAAAGGCCTACAGGGAAGCCTAGGGCAGCAGCTGCAACTGTTTGAAATATATTCAAAAAGCAGTTCTTCTTCCTTCTCCCTTTAAAGGGTTTCCACATACCAACCTTACTACATAAGAATTTAGATTACAACTAATGAACCTCGTCTAACATTGGCAGTTTCCAACACCAGCACTACAAAATATTCACTTGCAGGTCCTTAATGCGCATCTTACAGGTCATGCCAAAGAAGAAAGTGGAGCAGATCAATATGTGAAGTCACCAGATCTCTGTCCTCTCCACAGCCAAGAAAACAGGTACGTTGTGGCTTTTTGCAGCTGGACCCAACACAAAAGCAACTACTTTGGCTAAGCAGGGGGAAAAGTCAATGTCAAAGGAGGAAATACAAGAAGAGGGCACTTAGCTTTCTACCAGCCTCCAACCCCTTCAGTACTTCATTTTAAGCCACTCCAAGATGCACTTTGTTCCTTTTTATTAGACACCCACAAGCTTGTGGAGGAGACCTTCACTGTAAGTGCCTGACACGAATTTTTAGCGAACACCATATTCTTTGACTAGAGGTTCTACAGATCAGCTATATATGTGAAGGACCACCCTTGTAGTTTTGTTTTGAACCTGGCTCTGACCGCTTAATGGCTCCTGTTTTATTTTTGGTGTTGATTTTTAGCTCCTCCTCTCCCACAATGAAGTAATATGGCAGCAATTTTCTGCTCACAGCCTGTGTGTTACTAATGCATCACTGTCAAGTCTCCTCTCCAAATTGTCTTCTTTCCCTCAATCACCTGATTGAACACTTCAGCTCTCTAGATTTTTACTATTTGTAATAGCAGACAATTCAGACAGCTGCAAATCAAAGGTGAAAGTATAGCATTAAAAAATCAGATAATAAACCACCCTCAAAGGCCCCACCACATCCAGACCAGAATGCATGACATTTTTAGAAATTATACATGCTTTTGTGCACTACTGTTTGAGCTCTTAGGAACAATATGATTTATTATACCACATAGCCAGATTTATAATCAGATCTACAATGGTCGTGTTTTACAATATTTCATTATTGACTCCAAAAACAAAGGCAAGCTATAAGCCCTGACTTCAGGTACTGAACATTTCAGAAGAAAATGATAAAACCCACACCTTTATATTAATTTACTCCCAAAAAGCATTCAACCTTTCACCCTCCTTCTTTCTTGACATGGTAATTCAGTTTATTTACATGAACACCCAAGGTTCTCTAGCTCACACTCTTCTTGCTCACCAAACTATCATCCAGTACAGGCTCTCACAGCCTCCAGCTCCAAGGCCTGGTGTCTCTCTTCTATTTGCCCATGGTTACACATCTCTAATCTTCACAGAAAAAGACTTCACATAGCTCCTTCTCACAGCTTGTCCATACACTCACAAACCAAGCTGACTCTCAGCTGTTCTGCTCTTAAATCTACAAGTGTTGTATTCCCCACTACTCCAGTAATAATGGAAGTCCCTTCCAGTACCAAGTTTCAAACCTTTTTTCCAGACCTGTTAGTCTCTTACCTAATCCTGCCATGAACACCTTTAGCATTTTATCTCTAGAAATAAATCAAGGAAGTTTTATTCCTCAGAGTCTGATCTTTAAGAAAGAGATGTTACATTTATAGATCATTTTAGAGGATATAATTATATAAGCACAATTTAATCATTATGAGTCATTGTGGATATGGAAAGAGTAAATCACGTTAAAGAAATCTGGTTACTTTTAAAAATGAAAAATGTTATTAGCCTAGATAAACCAAGAGTCTTGACATAGCTGGGGTTTTAAAAAGGTTCAGAAGAAAGTCAAAATGATGGATCATTGTTATCATTAAGGAAGCTTTTTGTGGATGGAGTAAATCTTTATTAAAACTTTTCTCCAATATCAAACACTTGTGACCCAGCATTCACATCTGAAAATCCGTATCCTGAAGTCTGACTCTTTCCCATCCTTGATGGGATTGCGTTTTTAGGGCATCTGGTTTTCCTGTAAGACCTTGATAAGTTCAGTTGACTCCAGATCTGATGCAGTTGCCTGCCTTCAGGGGTGAGCAGTATCAAAATATCAGCTAACACCCAGAGAAAAAGGGGATTGGATGGAAAGTGGAAAGGCAGCTGCTGAGAGGTAAAGTCTCACAGGGTTGTAGATTAACACCAGCAGATTTTCATATTTTATTCAATGGTCTACATAAAGCTGTAATAAGTCAGATCATTAAATTTGCAGATGATACTAAAATAAGCAGAGTATTTAAGACTCAGAGGGATGCAAGAATAATCCTGATATTAATAAAATGGGCTCAGAGGTGAGATAGGAAATTAAATGAGTATTCATTTAATGTAATGAAAATTGACACACTTCAGTAAAAATAATGTTCAGGACACATACTGAGACACTTACATTATATTAAGGTAATTAATATGAAAAGAGAAAGTTATGGGCCATTCTTGCATTGCCATTCATAGTTTTAAATTCTAAGAAGACATCACCCCTGTCCTAAAGAGATAACAGATTGGCACAGAGAAAATAACACACTGTCATTTAGCACAGTAAGAAAGAGTGTCTGCCAGCACGGCCAAGAAAAGAGAAAGAGAGCCCTCTGGACCTGCTAGTCACTAGCATGACTCAGAGGAGTGACTGTGATGGCCATCGCCACATTTGACTTTTACCATTTAATTCTCTACAGATTTATGTCTGACTAGAGGCTACTTCAAATCTACACAGAAGATTTTAAGAAAAGAGTCCTCAGGTATGAAAATAGAAATGTTGTATTATCAGCTATCTGAATAATACTCAGGGAAATTAAATGCCTAATCCTAGGAGGAGGCAAAAACACCCCAGCTGGCAAACAAAAAAATTCCAAAAATCCCAACCTCTAAAAGCAGGTCTTTAACTAGCTCTTAAGGTTGCTGAAGGAAAAAGGTCTGAGAATAAATCAAGCAGAAAGCCAGTAAGATGGAAAGGGCAAAAAGAGGAAAAATATTATATCAAGAACACAATAAAAAAACCTGCAGGCAAGCTAAAGACAAAGGTCCTTTGCCCTAGCTCACACCAGAAAAAAAAGCAACCCTAAAAACACCACAAGAAGCACAAAAGTATTTTTTAAGTATATAGTAAAGAGACTGCAAAAGCCAAAGTTGTTCTTTATTAATATTACTGTAACAGCTTGCAATAACACATACCTCCGGAGTGGAATACCCTTTTTCATAATACCAGTGAAAAGTCTGAAGAAGGTTGAAAAAACTCCTCCTCACAATTTTCCCATTGAACCATTTATATTCAGGGCAGCAGGGTCCCCTGCTATACTTGGTTTAGCCAAATTTCCCCCCCTAGTCTATTAACAGCTCAAATTAACTACAAGCATCCAGCTGTAGAGCCTTAGTTAGCCCTATTGTTTGTTACAATTCAAAGAGCAAAATTTCAAGGAAAAATAACAGCAGCGTTAAGAGGGAAACTGCCAAGGTCATATGATTCATTTATGTAAAAGCTTAGCAACAAAGGAGAGCTGTGAAATACTGGAACAGCAATAAGCCAACTGATGCTGGATTAACACAGCATCAAGCAACATCTTGAAGGAGATCAAAGTAGTAAACAAAATGAAATGCAGCGACAAGAATGAGAATAGGGTCTTCAGCTCTCAGCAGTATGAAAGAGTGAATGAATTGCAAAGGACCCACACATCTTACAGCAACATAAACAAGAGGAGGGGAAAATATGCTGTCTTTGAACTGAAATTAATTTCTATTCCTTCTTTCATGAAACATTTTGTTGGTGTCTTTCCTAAATAAAGGACAAGAATTCTGATTTTTATAAACAATGTTATCCTAAAATATTTAAACAAAATGTAGAACAGTTACAGGACATAATGAAGTACTATTTAAGATTCCCAGAAAACAAAATAATTCATCTGGGATACACTGTAAAAAAACAGTGACTCATACTGGTAAGCAAGCACCATGATGCTCTGATTTAAGTTTAGAAAACAGAGTCTGATATTTTTGTGAAAGAATTACAATAACTGCATCAATATCAATCAAGTCAGAGGATATATAAAAAATACACTATATCAGGAAACATTGCTCCACACAAATAAAGGGCACAGTCTCTGCTGTAAGTGGAATAGAATCTGTTAAAAATATCACAAATTCTGATCAGTAAAGATAAAACCTCATTTAAATATAAACCTACTGGAGAACAGACCCATTGTGAATGAAGAACATGCTAGGTCTCGGGATGATGGAATTACACTGAGTAAAAATGAGTGCATCATCCATCAGTAACATATCTTTGCTGCAAGCACCAAATTACAACTGCAAAATATTTTATCTTGATCACATCTGCTGTTAAATATCAAGGTCTAACCTTGTATATGAATTTATGCAAGTGATATTACAAGAGTTAACATTAAAAAGTCCAATTTAGCAATTATATTTCCTATGTAAATTTCTGTAATGCCTCAGAAAAAATAACGAATACATGGAAATAGATACTTTGTAATAGCGAACACCAAGGTTGTGGGCTCAATCCCTGTATAGGCCATTCACATTCAAGAGTTGGACTTACTGATCCTTGTGAGTTCCTTCTAACTCAGAATATTCTGTGATTCATCTGTGATATAGTTACTATAGAAGGTGGAACACACCCAAAATCTGAAATCCTAATTTTCTACTACTTTTGTTTTGTTTCTCCCCTCGCACTCTCCCTCACCCCATCAAGTCACTCACACAGCTGGGACTTCAAGGTGTCTGTGCTTAATGACACTCAGTCTCAGCAAGTTTTTAGCTAGCTGAATAATTCTGCTTTTCTGTTTGCAAGAGCTGATGAGATTTCACTTCTTTCTCTCCCTTTATACCATAAGAATGCACATATTACTATGTTTAGCACAGGAACAGCAAGGAACACTGATACTACAGTCTACTACTGATACTACTACCAGTTGTGTTAGGAAGCAATTCCAAAACATCTACTTTCAAATTTTTGCTCCAAATTTGCTGATTATGACCTTTACCATTGTATTTTAAGGTTTCCTTGCAAATTATTTTACTAGCTTCTGTTTTTTAATGTTTAATCCCTGAGAACTCAAATATGTTTATCAAGTCTCAAATCAAACTTTATATGCAAATTGACCTTTTATTCTCTCAGGTTCTGGTGTGCATCCCAGTTTTGTTTTGACTACCTGCTGGCACATGGCAAGAATTTTCCACTCTTTTTTCCTCCCTATGACAGATGATTACGTCCGTCTGAAAGCAGTACTTGTTGTTTCCTCATCTGAACATGAGGAATTGCCTGTTAATTCCAGCTACCATGCAATCTACAGACTGCATGGGAAAATCAATCAATAATGCCTCTTAGCTTTTGTTTTATTTTGTCAAAAGATGAGTCCTTTTGCAGTCTTCAAATAGCCTTTTTTGCCTGCTTCTACACATAGGTGACTGGAACTGTATCTAATATTGTGGTAATATGAGGAAGGTCTCATCAGCATCTTGCAAAAATGGCATTAGGCCTTTTCACTCTTAACAAGGAATTTCTCATTGCCCACCACCTCCCTTCTCAATCCTTTCGAGAGCCCTGGAACTGGCTAGCAAACCCAGCTATTCCTTCTCAATTACGCTTAGTCACTTGTGCTCTGAGTTAACAGCAGGTTTTTGTCATTAGCCTTTCAGTGAATGACATTGCTGCTCACATTACTAGAGTTCATTAAATTTCTGTTATTCTATTTATTTAAGATTATACTATATCCACATCTGTCTGTCCTGATGTCTTTCAGCTTTATCAGCTAATTTTCATTTTTGCACTCAAACATTCTGTGCCAAGGTAATTAGAGAAAAGTTAAATAATAATAACCCCAAGACTGAATCTCTGGAGTTCTAATATTAACTCCCAGGGTGTTTTTTATTAACTTCTTCCAAGAAAATTAGAACAGGTGAACTGCATGAGACTGGAATTTCCCTTTTACCTAGTTGCTTAGGGAAAGTATATGATTTTTGTGTTGAATAGCCCATGACAGATTTTTTTTTTTAAATTTCATCAATTCAAATATTTTTTAACTCCATAAACATTTGTTATACTAATAATATTCTATAACTGTAAAGTTCACAGCTTAATTATGTGGTAGGTGAACTCCATTTTCTTTTGAACCTAACAGTCTACAACTTCATTTGATGTTAGCTAAACTTTTCATTAAAGAAAGTTAATGATCATTCCTTTCTACTTGTGATTTTACAAACCACAATCATATTCCTTTTCAGCAGGCTTTTCTTCAGGGTTAAAAGGATTTATTGTACGTAGTCATCCATTTTGTCAGTTTCCTTACATCCTTTAAAATTACTGCATTTATCACAATCTCCCTCAACTTTGCAATAATTGTTGAAGTATTAATAGATCGTAAAATATACTGTTCTTGTATAAAAGAATCACTTATTCCATGGAGAAATGGCAGCAATTTAATCTGAAATGACCTTGCTTTTGTTAACCATGCTGCATTTTACTGTGTTTCCTATTTACCTGAACATTTTTAATTTTTCTTCATTTCTTAAACAGTTTTGAATTCTACTGAGGTCAGATTAATGAGCATCAAATTGCTTCAATTATTTTCTCCTTTTATCTAACAGAAGTGCAGTATCTGCTGTTCTCCAGGGATTAAAGCATCCTTATTATTTCATTCTTATGGAACACTAAATAATGCCTAAAGTTGAACTCATTAAGCTTACCTAGTTTTGTTTCCAAGAGTTATTTCCTTTTTTTATATTCGAACTCATGAATTGTCCTCGTTTTGCTTTCATGTTCTAAGTCTTCCTATTAATTTAAAACTGAAACAAAGCATTCATTTGGATATGTAGACATACTTTTTAAATTTATTTTTCCATTCCTTTTATAGCTTCTGAGCTCAATGTATTGCAGCTCTCAATTGATCTTTACTAGTGTCGAGCTTCCTAGACTTCTAGGTAAAGTTTTCTTTGCTGATGAGTTCTTTTTTTTCAGTTCTTTCAGATTTACTCCTAGTATAGTTTTAACACAACTGTTCATTTAGTTAGGCTTAGATCTTTCCCTACGTATTTATGTTCTTTATTCCATTTATGTCACTATTAATAATAATATTTTATCTTTGTGCAAGCTGTTTAGGTGCCATTGGGAGGGATTATTTCTTCAAAGCAGTGCCTTTCTACTACCTTGCATCACCATGGATCTCACGATGTACCTGAACTAGCATGCTACCCCTATAGCCTAAACAGTGGGGAAAGTGATGTAGCAGCCATCCAGGTGGCTCTGCACAGAGCTGTGCTCTGTCACAGCCGAGATGAAGGTGGATTTTAATAAGACAGGACAGGCTTGGGCAGGATGTCTCTGTCCTGTGCTCTCAGTACACAATGTTCCAAGAAGCTTATCAGCACAGCACTGTGCAAATCAGGCTGGAGCCTTTCTGAGCTTAATGCACCCAATTGTATGAGAGCAGAGCAGAGGTCTAAATACCTTTTCAGGGTCTGGTTGAGAATAGTGAGGTATATTAGAAGCTCCTGGCCTTACCTGAAAACAGATACAGACACATATACAAAATTACCTTGTGGAGTCCCTATCCCTCTGTTTCTTGTGATCTTACCTGCTAAGTACACAGAAGAGATATTAATGAATTTTGCTTATTTCAATTAAATAAATTTCTGCCTGAATATCTATCTTCAAGCTTAGACGAAGAAATTTTCTGCTTCTAGTATTCACTCCTTATACTCATTTGTGCAACCAATCATCTTGAAAGCACTGTTCAGTGTAGAAAAGTGACCCTGCAGTGTTTGCTCACCTGAACTGATGTCATGAAAACTGTCCATAAAAGTGAAACAGATAGAGTATCAAGCCAGGATTATTTTAATGTAGTGATATTTGCACAGAAAAGTTATAATATGATAACTAACCTATTTAATTACTTCTTATTTTAATCTTTCCCAGACAATCTGAAACTACCAAAGAGTATGAGAGAATTCCTCTTAAATAAATGAAAGGTGAGATTAATTTGGATATATTTTCATTATAAAAAGTGTCTTTACAACATCATTAACATTTTATTTCTCCCCCAGGCTCTGTAAAGGCTGAATAAGAATGGAGAACATACCACTGGCTGTAAAAATTGAACATTTCTCCCTCAGCAGCAGGACAAATGAACATGTGATTTATATGAAAATAATAACTGAATGCATTATAAATTGTTTTATGTGTTATATTCGGGAGTTTATGCATAGAAATTTGCAAAACAAGCAGTTTAGAAAACAGTTACTTGAAGCTTTGTCAAGTACTTTTGCACCGGGATTGTTTGAGTCAATTACATTTGTTATTCTAAGACCATATTTCACCTTTCCATTTCATAGTAAGTTCCCTGTCTGACTAGTTCCCTGACTGATGTGTGGGTTTATTATCATAACAGAGTTAATAGGATATAGCCATATTGCTACTGGTGAAGACACACCAGAATAAATAAAAGCAAAACCAAGTCTTAAGATATGCAAAATAATATGATAAAGTGGAATCCCATTTAAAAATTTGGTTTATCTCTGCAAAAGTCCAGGACCCTTGTTGTAAGCCCTAAACTATCACAAGCCATATTCTCAGTATAATCCATGAAGATGGCTTGCTTATTAAAAGCAGAGCTAATTTAATTCCAAATACCCTGGATGGCTGTGCCCCTTTGACAGCACAGACATCAGACTTCATTGCTCATGAGGAAGACTTAACAGGTCTTTGCTGACTGCTACAGTACCCACTCTGTTAGATTTGGCTCAGTTAATACTTGTCAAAGTCTTGCGTATATCTATAGAGAATTCAATCAAATATTGTATTTGTTTCACTTTAAGGTTACAGATTTAGTTGATGGGGTCCTTCTAAACAAACTTCAGACAGCTGGGGAAGTTTCTAAGTTCACCCATCATCAAGAAAGAAAAAGGCACATTTTTCTTCTTGAATCTGTTTTGAACTGCTGCTGCACTTTTTCTTTTTTGCATTTTCATTCTTGTGTATGTTTTCATGACAGATACATATCTGCTTTTGTTTGAACAGAAATTTTTATTGTCCAACAAGTTTGCTCTTACCAATACACATTAGGATTTTTTTTTCAAAATATTATTCTTCAAAGCTCCAATAGATGTCACTATCAAAATATAAAAGAGAGCTGGTTGTGTAATGCAGTCAAAGAGAAACACAGCAGGGAAGCCTCACTTGCTGGACTGCTTCAAATCCCAGCATGAGAGCACAACTCATTAAGCTAGACATCGAAGTGAGCAGCTGCCAGCCATGGAGTGCATGTCTTTTCATTCTTTAAACCCTCGCTGTTAGATCAAAAATATCTAATAGTTTCACTGAACATGAAAGTAAGACTGAACCTACTGAGTATTTGGGCTAATAAGCAGTTTCCTCTAAGTTTTTTTCTTTCTGCCCATTCAGCTTCAAAAAAATGACCTATCTTTTCTTCAGCCCACTTTGCACATTACTGTGCTGTGTTTTACAAATGCTCATTTTTCCTGCTGTTTTGGATCACATCTGGAGTAGGTCTGCTGTGAAACTTTACTACTGCTTTTGGAATGACATGTCAAAACATGACAGCACTGCTTGAAATGGAGAAGTAAAGCATATAAGTGAAATGATTTCAGAGCTATTTGCCCATTCTACAGAAATCTTTAAGATTTTGTACTGACCAAGAAGATACTTTGTTCTTTTGTCTAATCCTTTGTTCTTTTGTCTAACCCTTAAATCTTTGGGAAAGAACCACATACTTTATCTATGAATATTGGAATCTTTCATTGTTCAGAACAATCTCTTTTTTTATACTGCTTGAAAGAGGAAGTAATGTCTATGTAACTACTGTGTTACCTCTGCTATATATAATGTTGAGAGGGGTATACGAGCTCTTCTGCCTTGGAAAACTAGCTACTTTAAAAATTAAGACAAAATATTTATTTATTTTAAAATAAATAAAAGATGTGTAGCCCCTAATTCTTGGGACCTCGGAATGGGAGGCTTTCCATCTTTAAAAAACCTAGTGGCTTTTTCTATAAATCTCTGCAAACTTGTATGATGAATGTAGTTTTGAACAAGTAGTAGTAGAGTATTTTCACTGGTGCAAGTTTGTCAAAAACTGCATCAGGACCCATCCCCAAACTAAATTGTACCACAAGATGTCAGTGCAAACGACTCCCACATTGGCGTCTCCCTATGATTTGCTTGTGAACCTTGTTCCAGTTGGAAGTTATTTTGAGCAAGGAATATGCCCAAAAGGTTTCTTGTCTATTTACAAACAAATAGCAGAAGGGCAAAAGAAAAGAATTGAATAATTTGTTGCAGGATGACCTGTTCAGCTTAGATCCCCACTACTCATGTAGGAAGTCCTCTTGCTTTGTCTAGAATCCTGGGCCTGTGCATTAATTTGAAGACACAGACACTTGAACAGTTCTGCTGAAGAGAAGTCTGTGGCTTACAGTCTAGAGAACCTTTGTGTTAGAATACAAATGTCTTTGTAAAAAAATCATGCCTGAAGCTTCAAAATTTACAATATGCTACTGCATTTACCTTTTAAACCATGTTTTAAAACAATTTGGCTGAGCTACAGTTTAATGAGCTTAGGATGTGAGGGAATTCAATGAGACAAAAAGAAAAAAAACAACCAAACACAAAGGTCAGCACAGCTACCCAATTTATGTCAGCCAAAGATCAGGCTCTTTGTAGTAAAATACTGTAGGCATAAGACTAAGCTGCTGCTTTTCTCTCATTTACCTATTTTCTTTTTTTTTTTTTTTATTCCAGGACCGTCTTTGATTTGGGATGATGGGAACCTCCAAAAGGTATAACCATTGGGGCATGCTGGAGACCACCAAGTATGAGCACACACTACAGGTTGCAAGGTTTGAAGAAGAAATGACATGACCTGAGCACATATTAAAATTAGCTCTTAGGGAACACAGCAAGTGCCTTTTCCAATTGCTTTTTACCTGCTGTTTCTTGTGAGGAGGAGTTATTCTTTCATTTCTTACTAATCTTCTCTGATGTGCTACTGACAGCAGGAAATTTATCTGTGAGACTCTCTTCATCTCAGACTCAGTTCATTAGAGAAAAGTAGACTCCAGGTACTCACACATGTGTCTAAGCAGTTTACTTGAGTGACCACCTCCGGAGATTCTGTAAAACGGGAAGACAGAAATCAGGCTTAAACAGTACAGCATCCCTCTTGACTCTTTAAGCAATCTTCCACAGATAATCCATTCACAGGAGATGACACTAGGGTCCTCAGCCTAGCTGCTTTCCTTATTTGTGTGCTTTCCCTGTAGAAGGTGTAAGAAAGGCACTGGGACCTTTCAAAGAATCCAGGTGAAAAAAAGCTGAAAGCAGTATTCTCCAATAGTGATTTTCATAGCATAGAATATCATTAATGGGAGAATAATAATCAGACATAAAAATCAGATTTTCTCAAGATCTGGAGTACGGAATTTTACCTAGCCTGCAATTGTAAAGGGCCTTGAGGGGGAGCTATATGAGGAGTGGCTGACGTCACTTGGTCTGTTCAGCCTGGGGAAGAGGAGAGTTAGGGGAGACCTCACTGCAGTTACAACTTCCTCATGAGGGGAGGAGGAGAGGCAGGCACTTTTCTCTGTGGTGACAGTGACAGGACCTAAGGGAATGGCCTGAAGTTGTGTCAGGGGAGGTTTAGGTTGAATATAAGAAAAAGTATCTTCTCCCAAAGGGTGGTTGGGCGCTAGAACAGCCTCCCCAGGGAAGCAGTCACAGCACCAAACCGGACAGAGTTCCAGAAGCGTTTGGACAATACCCTTGGGCAAATGTTGTGACTCTGCAGGGCCAGGAACTGGCTCTGATGCTCCTTGTGGATCCCTTCCAGTTGAGCATATTCTGTGATTCCATACTTGTTAAAGAGTTTATGAAACTAAAATGTCAAGTTCACAATGATCATAGCTATGAAAGGCTGAAAATTTTAGTAGGACTTTTAATGCATACTTAAAAAAACTAACATACCTTCTCCAGAAAAGCAAATAAGAAGAAAAATATTTTTCAACATAATTTTAAGACACTTCTACTACACAGAAGCTGTTCCTTAGCTGAACCAAATGTAAGAACAAAGCTATTTAGTGTTATTATTTTGCACCTTTTAAACCTTAGTGTCTGCTGAATATGTGTACCCAGTAAAAACATGGAGGTTATAACTGCAGGTACCCAGAAATTACTGCAGTTACTAGCAATCAGTTACTTTCTGGAAAACACAAATCTTCATCTACATATCCCATTCTGTCAGAATTCAGTCATAAATCTCTACATCTTAGAAACTTAATGCATATCTGCTAACCAGACAAGCTGAAGGACTCAGGCACTATTAATTCTGTTTCCCCGAGATCTCCTCAACAGGAAAATGGACCTTATAGTTGAATAGTTTCCACAGAGTATATTTAGACTACATAACTACATTTTCCATAAGTTCCAGAAAATCTTCCAGAAAAAACAAAAACATCCCAGTGCACATTTTTGGCAAATTTGACTGAGCTCAGACTGTGCAACAGAACCTAAAAAGCTGAATTGCTTTTACTTATATTAATATTATATTGACTAACATTTTATAACCCTTATTAACCCTTAGCAGTCATCACTACTGTTTCTCTCTAAAATTGGACTAGGAGACATCTTGGATAATTTTTTCAACATACTTATAAAAATTAACTTCATAGCTACTACTCTATGTTACACTGCCTACAACTTTACTGGTTTTGAAATACTATCTAGAGGAAATATTACCTGAACTTCTGTTCATTCTGAAAACTCAAAAGAAATATTTTTTTAAAAATACTGGACTTCAGCATCCACAAAGTAAAAGCGGTTTCTGATGCTGATTCACAATCCTTGTATACAGCCCTGTATATTCATTCTGCTAAAAGAGAAAATTAGAGTAGAAAATTAAGTAAATTGTCTTCTTTAGTGGATGTTTTTATCACAGCTACAGTGTCTAGTGGTCTATCTTGCTTAATTTAATTATCTTGAATATAAATGCAATAGAATCTGACAGGCCCATAAAGACATGTATTGTGAATATATGTCAAGTCCTCAAATGCACCAGCATACCATTTTGTCTTCTTTATTCAAATATTGTTGGAAAAATCCCTGATACGTAGTAGAAGACTCATGTGTTTTGCACTTATGCAAGGCACAGTGTAACAGAGAAATTCCTAAACAGGAAAACCCTAATGAAAGTACAGTAACACCAACCATCACCACAAACAGGCCACAGAAACTCTTCGTGGACCATCTCCTCTGTCAATATCTGTTTTTATTAAATTTCTATTTTGAATGACAGTGACTTTGAGCTATTCAATTCTGTGCCTGATAGGCTTGTACCTGTGCTAGGCTTGTAACTGTCCCTGTGCCAGGGCACACACCCCTGACTGCCCCAGCAGAGTCTGCTAGAAGCTCTGCTCCCTTCTTGCTCTGCAAGTTTTGCTGCTCAAGTCCATCTAAGCTTCCCTGTCCGGAAATGCTGAGGAAAGGAAGTGGCTCACCTCACCTTGATTAGGCTGCTTGACATGGTACAACACCCATCTCTGCCAATGCTCAGGTGGCTCTCAGCCATCCTCAGAGATGAGTTATTTTTCATGTAGCATCTTAAGAGCTGGTTAATTCTTCAGGAAAAATACCACAGGTTTCCATAAAGAGCTGCAAGGAGGAAGCCAGTAGTAGAATATAAGTTTCCATGGCCCTATAATACCCAGAATTATGTTAGCTAAATTCCAACTCTACCACAGGACATTCTTGCAAGGAGAAAACCCGGGGAAAATAATACTGAACAATAATTCTTCTCCTGTAGCACAAGTCACTGATAATTGTTATTCATTAATAAGGCCATTTACGTACATACTACAGTCCAATTATCAGGCATAATCAACCATAATTCACTACAGACGCGAGGCACTCATAGATTTTCCCATGAATAATAGGAATATTGATAGCAAAGAAAAAAATATATTCAAACATATATCTTATTATTGGCTATGAAGTCATGAAGACATTACTTTTCTCTTACAGCTGTATTTCAGATAAAATAAATAACATGAAATAAAACCAAAGGTGATCTGACCTTCAATGACAGACTTTTTCCTCAGAATCTCAGAAACTTGCCTTTAATTGCCTTTAATTTCTTCCACCAATCTCTGATCATCAGGCTTTCCTCTGTTAGACATCACTGTGAAATCCAGTTTATGGTCATGGATAGAAAACTGGCAATACTTGAGGCTTTACAAAAATTAGCACATTGGTACATACCTGCACTGCTGCAGTATGTAACACCTTACCTTCCCTCAAGGTATTTTTTTTGCACTGTGATTAAAAGAAGAGCAAAAATAAAATCTTTGCTTTCAGAATGATTAAAGGTAATGAGTCAGCCATGAGTCATGAGCAGAGAGAAGGTAAAGGGCTGTTAGATCTGAAATCACAAATGCTGCTACGTGAAGCAAAAGAGTAATGCCATTATCTTCAAATAACAGGCTCATGACCTCAATGTAGTCAGACAGCAGCAAAAGACATGATTACACTCAGTAAGTTAATAAGCTGTTCTTTGATCTAAAAATTGTAGTTCAATTGTCTTACGGTATTTTTCTTTCCTGGCAAACATCTATAATTGTAATTCATGTGCTGATAAGTACTTAGATTCAAAGTTTGTGGAAAAATGTAAGTAGCAGAAAACACCACAAATCCTATAGTGCTTAAAATGTTCCATGATTTTCTTTATTAATTTAATCTTTTTTTAATCAAACATTGCTATTACTGGGCTGTCTGTCTCTGCCACATTAAAATCAGCAGGTTAGAAAATGATCCACAAAAACTGTAGTGCTACATCTTGAAGCAAAGAGACAGTGACAGCCAAAGCACGGTGCTGAAGGGACAAAAAGCAACTACAAGGAATTAATAACAAGGAAACAGGAGAGGGGGTAGCAACTGGGAAAAGGACAGTGCCATGTTACTGGAATGCAAATAGAAAATGAATCATTAGAGGAAACTAGGCAAATACAAGTGAAATAAATATAACATTAACAATGTATGAGCAGTGTATCATATTTTTTGGATATTAGAAGAGCCTGTTGACTGATAGCAACAGTAAAGAATGTAGGCACCTTTATGTATTGGCTCTCATAAAATAAAACAAAAGAAAAAATTTTAAAATTTAAAAAAACCCCCAAAAACCAAAAAATAACAAAAAAACCACCCCAAAACAAAAAAAAAAAACCTTGTGGATATAAAAAATGCCATGATGTACCTCCACACATAACAAACTTAAGGCAAGACAAGAGAGGATATTTTACAGAGATGAATAAACACTAGAGACAGAAAGAGAAAAATGGGGAGAAAGAATAAAGTAGGAAGCAGTAAAAATATAGCAAGGGGTGTGGTGGAGAGAATTCATTTTGTATCACTTTTCTGTGCCAAACCATAAACACAAGGACACTCAGCAGTTCGTTTTTACTCAATGTTTCCACATTTTTCTGCTGTTTTCCATAGGTGGGGCAAAAAAGACAAAGAACCGAGCCAAGCTTTCCATTGGCCTTGATATTAATATGGAAGTGCTTCTCCAGCATGTGAGATATCTTATTTTTGCTTTATGTTGTGGTTTGTACCTGAATTTCAAATGTGGTATTTTAGGACTTGTTTTCTCTATAGAAAGAGAGAATCCTGAAGTCCACAGTACATCTCTTGTTTGTTTTGCCCAAGCTGCTGGGGGTGGAAGGCAACAGGGCACATTGTGGTGAGGTCTGTGTGTGCTGAGAGTTCCTGAGGGTCAGGGGCCCTCAGAGAGCCAGCTTGTGGCCTGCCTTCTTTGAATTCCAAACTGAATTGCTGGTCAAACACCAGCAGGGAACCAGGAAATCCAGCAAAACTCTGCCCCTGTGTATGCCTGTGCTGGAAACAGAGGTTTTGTGGAAAAAGGGTAAACCAAGAATAGTTTTTTTCCCATGCAGCATTAGCAATCCCAAGAGTTTAAAAACCATGAGTCAAGCCTCATGTAAACATTAGGGTGTTTTGAAAGGGAAAATGTTTTAAAATATTACCTATTAAAATTTTCGTGTTTGCCTTTTAGATTTTGAAATTTCTATAGGTCTTATTTCCAGCAGGCAAAAATACTTTTTTATTCACACAATTTCAGAAGTCAGACTTTTAAGAAAAACTTCAACTAAGGGCAACATAGTTTACATAATAGGCAATGCTTTGAGTATTCTCTGAGAGTTACTATTGTTCTTGAACTCCATTTCTGAGACTTAGCTTTTTTTCATCACAAGTCAAAGAGCAAATCAGTAAAACCCAAGCAACTCTTACCTTTGGTGCCACACTGTTTATTAGTTTCAAATCACACGACATAAATTCCTGAAGGTTCACAGACATTTATCTGTAAAGAGGTAGCTTTAAAATATCTGATCCACTACCTCCTTTAGGTAATGGCTTAATTAATGATGTCCTTAATGCCACAGATCTGAGAGAAAACTGAAGACAGCGAAGACAAGAGAAAGGGCTCTGAGTCCTTTATATCCAGTAAGTGTAGGTTACAGCTTTAGCTGTCAGCAGTTACTCACTGAACTGCTCTAGTTTTATTACACCAGAAAGAATATGATATTAGCTACTCATGGGAATAAGCAATTGTGCAACTCTGTTACTTTTAATCAATGCACTGCACCAAAGCTTGAGTTGCAGTAAATATTGCATCATTGTTTTCACACAGGGAATGCTCAGCCCTGATCCTGAGGTCAGCAGCAAGTTTTTCGGTGACTTGAATGGTGCAGGGGCAGATCTCTAGTGACACAGGATTCAGCTGCTTATTTCTGGGTTTTCAGTAACTCGATATTGCTGTGTACATAGCCCAGGAAAGGCCATGTGTAGGGATGTGACATTATAACAGCTGGTAGGAGCAGGAGAATCATGTTTTAACAGTCATGACGAAAAAAGTTCTGTTTATCCACATTTTTCTCCTGAGGTGTATAACTGGGGAGTTTAATAACAAACAAGACCAAAAGGAAATCTTACGCAATAAGTGCAAATTACAAATGTTATTTATGAAGTTTCACACTTGGACATGTGAGGCTAGGCTAGAATATTTTTGTTTCTAGAGACCTGAAAAAGCGGTTTGCCAAAAGAAAGATAGCTGCTCACACAATGTCTATTAGTTCTGCATCAGTATTTTGTTCACTACTGTCCTCACATAATTCACCGTATTTCACTTGATCCCATACAATTGTTCAATCCACACAACATGGTCAAATTCTAAAGAAATATGTAATGGAATACTAAAAATCTGAGGGGAGAAGGATGGCTTATCAAAATATCACTAATACATGCTAGCAATGAGCATTCTTTGCAGTTTGCATTAAATTAATTCAATTAACTGCATGATATAAATTAACTGCACAAAATTCAATTCAGTGGCCAACCAGTTTCCAAAGTCTATTTATTACTCCAAAGCAGACACTTTTAGGATGATTATTTTCAATTTTTGCAGTGGATATAAAGACATCACAAACTACATCCAGTAGCGGTGTTAGATGCCTAAAATATGAAATAATTTATATTTTCAAAAATTTGTGACAAGCAAGTTGACAGGGCTATAGTTACCTACCAAATAGCTACTGAAAGAATGGTGCAAAGGTGTTTCTAAGAGCTTGTCCCTTAAACTCTCTTCTCCAAGAAGGGCAAATCCTAGCTTTCAGTCTGCAGCCAAAGGATTGCTTATACATACCCAGGTGATGTTATTGTAAAACACGTGAGTCTTGGACACTCACCACGAGTCTGTTCAAGCCTTCAGCCAGAGGAACTGTTCTCAGACCCTACCAAGCAGTGTGCACTGGAAGAATGTTGTTCCTCTCCTGCACCTTGCTTTCAAACAAACTATACACAATGGCAAGTCCCTGGAAGTAGGAAATTAGGATCTAAAAACCCTTGGAGAAGTGGAAATTTCTTTGGCCTCTGCTTTAATGACTAGGCTGTCCTCATCAGACACATTTTATGTTTGTCCTTGAAATCACATACCTTTCATTACCTTATATAAATACATGACATTCATTAGGACAGCTTTAAAATTAATTCATTCTACTTAGTTCTTCACTGTTGTCCCTCCAAAATTTCCTGTTTTCAAATGCAGAAAATGTTGAATTTTTGTCCTTTTCCTGTCTTTTTGAAGAATTTATTCTGATCAGGAAACTGACTTTCAATGAAATTCTTTGTTATATTACAGATTTGGAAAATATAGGTGCACTAACTCACAGGGCCACACAAGAAGTTTGTAAATTTTGTTGTACTTCTGGAATCAGATTCTGTAATTTTTAAATAACGTATTAAATAACCTATAATTAAGGTTCCTTGTAACCCAAGCATTTTGATTATTCTATTTTACAATTAAGATTATATTATCACTAGACATTGCAACAATTTTATTTATATAACAATACTGTGTTTTTGACAATTTATTGGAAACATCCAATTACATAGACAGTGACATCTGTTACAGCTAGAGACTGAAAATATGGGTTAATTAAGAGTAAGCTATCTGTCTAAATCTGAGATGTCTGTTAGACTGCCATTAACATCTTAAAGGAAAATTAAATGGGTAAAATAACAGAACACAAATTCATTTTTAATTCCAGTTTGAAGCATCTAAGACAGACTCCATTTTTTAGCTACTTGACTTTAAGCACTTCTAAAAGGCTTGGAGCCAAAAAAAAAGTTGGATGAGTGTGAGGAAAGAAAAACAACCTAGATCTAGTATTTTTGCCAGTCCTGCTGTTTGGAGACTCCCTCCACCATTTGTATTTAATTTTCCTATCTTAGTACAAACCGTCTTTCCAACAGCTCCTGAAAGACAAGACATGCATCTCCCCTGACATCACCCGGCAGGAAATTACCAGAAATTAAGGGCTCAGCCTCGCAAATCTTTTGTCACGTGAGTGAGTGTCAGTGGGATACCCACATGTAAATCCTGGTTTGATCACTATCTAAAGTTGGCAATGCAGGTGTATTCCGTAAATAATTCTGCCTAAACTAAATGTCTGCATTATACAACACATATATCAGCCAATTTTGCTGAAGATGTTTCAACTCATACTAGTTCGAGTTATTTTATCATGCTGTTTTTAATCATTTTCTTGCCTCAACAACTCATCCTCATGTAGCTGAATGTTATGAACACTGAATTGGGCATGACATGGAGATTCTGGTGTAATTCAATCATGACAGAAAAAATGACATTCACATATGTTTATGTTTACCCTCAATAATAAGACAGTCAATCACTTTATACCACGTTACAACAAATATGATTTTAATTATTCCTCTTATGAAAAATACTTTTCACATACTATTACTAACAAAATCACTGCAAAAATTAAATTCATTTTACATGGTTTCTAAGAATTTGTAATCCTGTGAATGTAAAAATCTATGTTGTGGATGAATATTTTATTTAAATAGGGGAGAAATTAAATATTCCTTTAAAAAATCAAATAAAAATGAATATACCCCCTTAGGAATCTTTCAAACCTTCATACAAAAATCACAAGTCTCTCATATCATAAGTGAACTGATTGCAATTCAGCAAGATTTATGGTTGATTAATTCCAAGGAACTTAGAAGGATATTCTAAAGTGCTGTTTCCATATTTAAGGTGATGTTAGATCTGCTTTTTCAGTGATGTTTATCTTTGAATGAAGTGATCCGCTTCATAAATTGGATTCCCCAGAATGCAGCACAGAGGGAAAACAAGGCCTACAACACAGAATTCACAATGAGAATGAGAAACACTATATGAGGCTTGCCTTTTTTTTTTTTTAGTTCTGTTGATCTGTAAATATAATGAATGAGTGAAAACAGAGAACTTGAGTAAAAAAAAAATACAAGAATTTTAGGTATATTGATAAATTCACTTTAGAAAAATATACTCTCTGTTTTCTACTGCTCTTTATCGTGGATATTCCTGTTGAATTTTGACACATGGTCTGAAGAATGCTGACACTGTAAGTTGCATGGTAGGGTAAAATAACCAAAGTAATCTTAAACAGAATCTACAGCAAAAGAAGAGTTCAAACTGCAGTACAATAGATCAGTACTTATTTTCCAACCTGCTGTTTATGATGAGATATAAGGTAGATTGAAAACAACTTAAAAGTGCAATACTCTTTATATCTTGTCCTTGGCTCTGTGCAATTTTATTTTCTTTTTTGGTGAATTAATGAGAGATCTAATACATTTTTTTCAAAAGTTCATTTGCTGAAAACTGTTTTAGGATGAGTAGAAAAAAATTCAGAGTAAAGTCTAAGTCAGATAATAATTCTGTATAGAACCCATGATGGAGCAAGATAAAATGTGTATGCACATGTGTGTATATGATATTTTGTATTTAAAATTTTCTGAAAGAAGTCTTTGTCATTCACATAGAAAAATTTCTCTAACTTGGAAAATTGCAAAATTAAGGCAGTTTTCTATTGGTTACTGAAGTGATTTTTTTGTGAGTAAAATAAAACATTTTGTTATACTGAAAGATATTTTAACACATCATTTTTTGTTTGTTTGAAGGAACAGAAAATTTTGACAAAAAATTTTTGAGTCAGGTTGTAACAATTTTTTTTAGGTCAATCTGCAATCTAAAGGTGCTGACTAGGAGAGCTCTAATTTTAACATTAACATAATTTAACATTCAACACTTAATAATGCATAGCCCAAATTCCTACTTCTGTCTTCATCTACACAGTCACTCACTAAAGTACATGGGATTGGAATGTTCAACATAAATAATAAATAACCATAATACCCAAAAGGTTCTAATTTTTCACTCAGTGAAGGCAGTGTCTGCTCCAATCCTTCTCACAATCTGTTTGGGACAGGTACAAACTTCAGGCAATGTGTACGTTAGCTGTACACCATGTATGCTTAGTAGCACAAGATGAAAATAGCACAACATAGGAGTAGGTAGAATTCAAATAAAATTAAATTACTCCTGCCCCCCCCCCCCTTTTCTCATTCAATTCTTATGAAGACAAATTCCTTTATTTTCATTGAAGGCTTTAATTCTACTTGAGCAGGAGTAGGCTGTCTACCATGTTTAAAACCTCTGATGATGCTGTTGGCACTGGACTTCTTGTCCTATTTACAAGAAAGACTCATAAAATGCTCACCAAAAGATTTATTTGTAAGAGTTTCAGACTTTAGGTATGAAAGATTTAACTTCTTTTTATTTTCTTGCATTATCGCAAACACCTTGTAAAACTGTATAATTCTATTTTTACAGCTATGGAAAGGAAAGTCTTTTTAAGCAGTACTGCAGTCACACACTCTCCATGTTTTGTGAAATATTTTATTTCTATGCTGAGATGCTCTGCAGAAGAAATCTAACTGCAAATAACTATCTGTATTTCTGATTTGGCTGTTATGCAATTGAGATGAGTGTAAATCGTGATGTATATAAAACGATGACTTACACATAACATGCTCTTACTGTGGAAAAATTATTTTTCATGCTATCTTCAGAAACAGAACTTACTCACTTTTCATAATTAGTACTTCTTCGACACATTAATAAACTTCTTTCATTCCTCACCTCAGAAAGATCACTCCTATTCCTGGAAGATGCATTAAATATAGAACTACTTCATTTTCAGAAGAAGCACATTTAAGCACATTTAATGACTGAGGTGCAGGGCATTTGTAGGGGATTAATGACTGTTGGGAGATGATGATGATCACCTCGAGAAGCACAGCCATGGGCCATTAAGCCACAGGAAATGTCCTCAGCTAAAGATGGTTATTGCTATTATAGCCCAAAAATGAACAAAATATCTCGGGTGAATTTCTCTTTTTTTAAATGAAGTGATGCAGTTTCTTCTTTCTTAATTAAATTCTTTATTGTGAATTTCCTAAAGTATGCAATCAATGCTTGTGGGGGAGTATTTCAAATTGCAGTTATTATATCGAGAATGGAAAACCACATACTGCACACTGTGGATCTGCAAAACTAGTTTGGCTTCACAATTCTATAAAAGTATTGATTCACTGCCTATCAATGTCAGGACTGCCAGTACTTGATGGAAATAACGCATTCAGAAAACAATAATGCTGCAGGCTATGGGAGGTGGCGGGGGGGCTAAGAAACATCAGGATAAAAAATTAAGGGGCCACATCCTCCCTGGCATGACAGAAATTCTGGCTGTCGCTACTGCTGTAATGCTGACCTACCCTGAACAGAGCCAGCTGTATGGGGCTACCAAGCAGAAACTTGCTGTGTAGGTTGGAGTCCAGTTTCTTTTGATTGCTGCTACATATTTTGGAGTTACAAGGCTTGACCCACTTGAATTAATTGTGCAATCAGGTGATGTCAGGAATGGAAAGCCGAGACGATACGCGCCAGAACTCTGAGCAGACAACAGTGTGGGCAGCAGGAAGCAGCAAAAGAGCATTCCACCAGGCAAGCTGAACTATAGTTGACCAGTATTTTTCTAATGCCCTCGGGAAAACATATTTCCTGAATCCTATGTGCAGATATTTTGTATTTTCTGTGCAACACTCTCACACACTAACAGGCTGGGGTTTTTTTCTTAGTTGTTTGGTTTTGGGTTATTTCACTTTCTACATTATTTTTACAGCAATTCTTATTCCTTCTTATATTGTCCAAACCTCCTAATATTTGTCCTTTGATAAAAATATTCACATATCGGTTTCATAATTCAGACAGTTTTGAAATAAAAAGAGAGAATTAGATAGCATATCTTTTTCTTTTTTACACTGAAAAAAGTTCCACCACAGACAATATGACATAAGAACAATAGTTTCACTTCTGTCTTAAAATGAAAAATTACTGTGGACAGTAGTCATCTATGGAACAAGCCTAAAAGCAGAATTTCTCACAACCATATATTTAACCAAGTTAAATGCAAACTTTTTGTCGCCTTAATATAAACACTTGTTACATTTACCTGTTCAAGTAACTACAGATTAATTATAGAGTGTCCTTTAGACTGCTGGAAGAGTAAAATATTTACATTACCTCCTTTCATACAATCTATTTCCATACAGGCCATATTCTCTCCCTGAATAAGTCTACAGAAATGCAAATAACATTATTCACAAGAACAAAGATGGCTTAACTAATGGATTGACTGCAGGACTGAGTCTGCACTTCACAGGAAATTCCCACTGGAGCAATTGAAGTTTATTAGGCTGTAAAGGACTTTAAAATCATTAGCTAAATTCAGGCACCCACTTCTGCATGATTAGCTTTGATGCTGAACACTAATGTTGTTTTCTGCCATTTTTTCTTTTGTAATGTCTATATATCTGAGATGCCTAGACATGTAGTCTTTCCTCCTGCAGATTTCATCTGGATAGAATTAGAAGGCTTTAGACATTGGTTTAAAAAGGTAGACAAATGTCCAAAGATACTACAACTTTAAAGAGGGGGGAGAGTCTTGAACCATAACACCTCAGATCCTTTCTGACCTAAACCATTCAATGATTCTCTGACATTTCTCATATTCTGCCCAGACATGTTCCCTCCAAATTGTGCTGCAGAGACAATCTGCAACCATTCAATGAATTTGCAGCTTCTGAGCACAACACCATATGAATGGGCATGTTTTTCATATCGAATGAACACCTCTGTGCTGGATAATGTATTCTTAGCTCTGGAAAGGGCTCAGGAAGAGCAACACATCCATTACTTCAATAAGTTTGCAGTTTACATCATAAAGTGGGCCTGGAACTGGCAAATACGATAAATGATTAGTCCTCTCAATGTGATGCTGAGAATTGTCAATGTGATGTGAGAGTTGTTTAACTGATATTACAAAACAAACATGATTAAGCTCTTTTTATACTCTTTTTGTACAAATTTGGACACGGCTTCTTCACAGGCACAAGACATCATTTCATACTGTCAATATTAATGATAGAGTAATTTTTAGACTTTGTCTGAGAAGGCTGAGTCTGGGTAATGTCACTGTCCTTTCCTAGTAAAGATGGAGATAATGAACTGATACAAAGGTTAAAAAAATATAATATTAATAACAAAATAGTTGAACAAACTACTCCAGATTTCGCAAGTATCCAAACAATGCCTTTTTCACTAATACCATATTTTTTTCCCATTTCTCTACAGAGGACTGTTACAGGTGCTGAAATATACAGAGGAGATGGAACATACATGTCTCAGAAGTGGGGAAAGAGGTTTACTCTTTCTGGAAGTCAGGATTTGGAGAACAAATGCATGGATCTTTATTCTCAGTACAATGTTTAGAGACAAGCAGTCTGAGGCTAGTAGAGAAATGCCATGACATTAACAGCAAATCTTGTAAAATCACTAATCTTGTACAGTGCACAGATCAAGAATATTGCACTATCAAAAAAGTTGCAATAATAATAGTTGGAAAGGGAAACTAGGAAACAGGAAGGTTCCTCCTCTGTGTGATGACTCCTTTATACTTGGAAATATATGTAGAAGAAAGGGGAGAGCTGATTTTTCTTTTTTTGGTGAACGAACTGCGGACACAAGGGAACAGGGACAACTATGACAATAGCGGCTTCACAGCTTTTGTACAAGTTTTCTGTAAAACTAGCAGATGTCTGGAAATTCTCCATAAGGGTTCCTGACACACTTTCAGACTATTGGTGCAGCACATCTCAGAGATCCAGCATGCCCCCAACGTAGGACAAGATGCGTGTTTGATGTCCCTGCTCATTGCAGTGAAGGTGGAACCAGTCTATCTCTATAGGTCCCTTCCAACCCAAACTATTCTACAACTCTATGGTTAAGAAACTGTTGGCACACACTGGATTAAGCCAAGTATCTTCAACACCCTCAAAGAATATTGACAGTTCACTCACAATGGCTTCTTCTTTTACAACATATCTCATTGTTTCTATACTCACTATTAACAAATAATGAGAAAACAATAGGGAAGATATATATATAAAAATATATCCTTTCTATTTTGTTAAATGTTTTAAACATTCCTTCTTTTATTAAAATACAGTCTGAGACTCTAAAGCTAGATAATGCATGAAAACATAGGCTGCAAAAGCCCACATACCTTAAAAGGCTTATATTACCCATCCAGGAAAGACAAAGAAAGATCTGGAAAAAGAATATCTATTTCTCAGTTGCTTTCACAGCTGGACACATCTCCAGTATGAAATCAAGTGCACTGCAACAATGCCTGAGCTAGCAAGCACATAAGCTGCTAAATCTCAGCACAGCACCAGCTTGACTCTGTCTTTCCTGGCATTGCACACAAGCTAGTAAGTCACATTCCTCAGTTAAATACATGGGGATTTTTACACAGGCAGTGCTATTGCAGTTATATTTAGACCTAAAATGGCTTATGTTAAAGCAGCATGTTATCTGGCATCACGTCCTTCACTCAGGAGAAACCAGCCCACTGCCTCTCAAATCACTGTGTAGATAAATGTATCCTATTGAACTGTTACCTATGAAATACCTTCTCTCTTGACTCACAGAATAATTCACAACCTAAGCACTAGGATTAGGAAGACTTTACCTCATTCCCCAAAAGACAAAAAAAGTTACTGAAGTGGGAAGCTTTCCTGCCAGTCATATGAATAGGAATTCCAAAATATGTTAATAATTATTAAATCTTCACCTTGTGATGAGCTAATGCAAGTTGGAGACCGTATCAACATTATACTCATTAACATGTATAGAAACTCTGCATCTCTTCTGCATAAAATTTGTCTTATAGTATTTTATTGAAACATCCGAGAATACTTTCCACAATGTTACCTAATTCCATCTACAAATATCTAGATCATCCTAAAATGTTTATCTATTTCAAGTTGACCTCAAAGCAAAATTATGTTAAACAGAAAAATCCTTTTTATAATTTGAAAACATTTGAAAATAACTTCTGAATCATGCCTGTTTCATTGTTTTGCAATTAATTATCCAAAAAAGAAATTTAGTGTTTAGAAATTATCAATCATGATCTGAGCTTAAAAATTTTGTAAAACCTGTGAAAAAAATTTACAATTTGTTACACATTCTAGAGCACAACAATATTTTAGAGTGTCTTTCATATTGCTTTAGTTTTATTTCTGGCAAAACAGTTCTGAGAAACAAGTTCAAAGATCAACAGCTTTAGAAGATCTTCGTTCTGAATGTCACCTTTTGTATTTTAAATGTTATGAACTTTTTCAGCCTCAATTTACCCCCAAATTTGAGAAACATGAGCCATGGAAATTTTCTCAATTATAATACAATAAATGAACAATTAAAAATAAGGCTTTCAGAAAAGCTAACAAAACTGATGGCAAAACAAGATGACAAGATGACTTACTCAATCAGTAAACATACCAATTTAATCTGTTGCAGGCTAACAGGCCAAACAAGATTGAGACAGTTATTAATAGTCGTCCACTGCACAAATGAAATATTTGACATAGTCCTGTCAGTTTGGCTAAAGATGTTGAGTTTATAATCTTAAACATTTAAACAGGAACTGAATCCATTGAGATAAAACATCTCATTTACTTTTATGCCTGTCAGCAGCTGTAGCATAACTGCACACACCCCATGGCATCACTCCTAGCTCAAACACAACTTGTAGGGTAAAACACACATCTGCAAAAAGGCATTTCACTTTACAAGACATTATTCAATTTATATGTAAAGAGCAGTTTAATCTTCCTTGTTAAAGAAAAAATGAAGCTCATTTTGCTTTGATAGATTACTTCACAGATCTTATATTTTATCAAATCTATACTGTTCTCTTAGGATTAAAGAATTCAATGTTTTTAAATTCAGTATTCTAGGTGAGATGGGCTGTATATATACACATAAGAGTAAGGGTATGTCTTTTATATGGTCATGGCTTTAAGAAAAGTTTAGGTACCATACTGCTTAATCCTGCATTAAAGAAAGTTTCACTTAAAAGATGGGACAAATTAATTGAAAGGAGCGATGCAGGAGGGAGATCTCCTTTATGCCTTCATCCTTGCTTGAAAATTCAGAAAAATTACAGCTACAGGAAAAAAAAAAGAAGTAGTTTGAATATGGAAGAAAAATTGCTAAACATAACACTTCAGAATTTGGACAGGATAGTACCTGGCTGTGTAATATTTGCCAAATAAGCATCTACAGAAATAATTCAATCTCTTCAATACTTTCATTTTTATGTCAGTTTAATTCAATACTATACTGAAGTAATTCAGTGTCTAATCTCTCCATCATTAGCAGACATAAAATATTCTTAGTTTCTGTATGGATGCCTTCATTTCAGAGTGTGGCTGTAGTGCATAACCACCTTGGTAGGTGGTGAAGAGAACCAAGAGGGCTCTGTCAGCCTGGAGAGCTCTGACAAAGGTGCTGCAAAGTGATCTCCACTCACTGGTATACTAAATATCCTCTTGAGAGAAGGTTGACTTGCTGTGAGCTCCAAAATGGAAATTCTTCCATTGTGTGTGGGGGAAAAAAATATTAAAAAAGTAATCCCAGCCTTTAATTATAACCCACAGACATTAGATCACTGACGGGAAAAACTTTGCTGCAGATGTTGAAAAGACGTGACGGGGAAAAGCTGGTTACTGTGACTAATGGCAAATGTGAAAGAAAGGATTAAGAATGTGCAGAGAGGGATGAAACAATTGAGTGACAAGCAGAAGGGATTTCCAGTACAGTGAACAAACACCTGAAAAGTATTTAAGAGAGACAGGGGAAGATCAAGGCTAAAAGTCACTCTAGATAAAGAAGATTGCTCTTAAAGCCAACATGTTGTAAGGAGAAATTAATACTTTAATTGAAAAAATGGAGAACACAGAAGGCTGTTCTCAGTATAAAAAAAATCAAATAAACCAATCAAAAAACCCCCAATTGAGGGAAATGGGTTAATATTCATTGATACCATAAAGGAAAAATCTTGTTATAGAAGACGTATGTCCAAGTTAAAGATAGAACACAGCCATCCTGCTGGCCAACCCTTTTCTGAGGCCAAAGGCAGTAAACTGTGACTGTTTTTAAGTTCAAGTAGAAGAAAAATTTGCTGAGGTCGATCCAGCCCTCTGTCCATCCCTTTACATGGAAAAGTAGATCTCCTGGTTGTTGGTGTCCCTCTTCCCTGGTCTCAAAACACCCTTCCTGTGTTGTGGTTTATTGCTTCTATTCCTGTCTGGGGAAACTCCCACTCATTATGAAAACTCATCATCTTTCAATTATATAAAAGAAGTTGTCATTGACATTACCCACAGACATATTCAAACGGGCTAAATCATTCATTTTACCATTTATTATGTCAAGCCAATATAGTTGTATTGTTTAATCAGGTTAGAGAAAAAAAAAGACTTAATGGAAGTAATCTGTGTGACTTTTTAGTAGTAAAACTAGGGGACAGTGGTCCAAATGAAACTTCTGTATGGAGCGTGCAGAACTGAGTGGCAAAAGAAACACCCAGAAAGGAAGAAGCAAAGATTATATCACAAAATGAAAGAGAAATCAGAATTTTGATGAAAAAGGAGGCACCTATTACATTTCTAAAATATTTCTTTTAAAAAATTTTAAAAAATCTATTTTTTTCCTTGAAAATGTAAGATTCATAATAGTTTCTTAAAAATATGAAGATGCTGAAGAAAACATGTAATTGAATAGAAATGGGAGATACTAGAGGGAAAACAAATACACAAATAAGCTGTGAAGAATAATCATTAAGGAGGAGTATGACAGAAAAAAGATGGAGAGTTAGAGCAGTTCACAAACATCTCTCAAACAGCGTTGATACAAAATGATGTCAGTATCAATGTGAAAGATATTAACAGAGGCATTTATAGATAACTATTATACAGCATATATTATGTATATATAAAAGAGTTATATAAAAGAAGCATTTAATGTATTGATCCAGACTACTGAAAGGGACTGAAGTCTTTAAGGAAAACATAGATAAGCTGGATATAGTCATGAAGTAGACTACAGGAATTATAAAAGGTTTAGAACAGTGGACCTGCAGAAAAGCTTGAAGCAATTCTGCTGTGTATTCTTGAGAAAAACAAACAAAAAATACTCAGGAGGGGAATAAGATCAATCTTTTGATTGACATGTAAAAGACTAATACAAAAAGAAAAAAGATGATAAGCTAGTGCTTAGGGTAATGGAAACAACAACAAAATCTTTTCTAACTAAAATTTTCATTAGATAATGGATGGCTGTAAGGATGGCATAGCATTGAAATTAGCTATGTAAGGAAGCTGCTGTGTAAATGGTTAGACAGGCATGTGTCTATCCTGTAGCTGTACTTGATCTTTCTCTAGTGCAGGATCTCTGCCAGCCTGGTATTTCTGTTTATTCACAAAGAATACAAAAGCATTCCCCACCTCTAAATAACTTTTCCTCAGATCTACTTTGCCAACATGCAAATACATTAACTGTGCAATTATTAACCATGCCAGTGGTTAATAAAGATATGACGGCTTAGCACAGGGAGCAGCCATTTTTTTGCAACTATTGCAATGCAACATTGCAACTATTTTTTGCAATGACCAGTCTTGTACGAAACTTCACCAATTTCAGTCTAAGATGCGGCTGTCACCCTAGTAAAAGTATGAAAAGCAGAATCTGATGCTTTCCCCGCCGCCACCCACCCCGGTTTCTGGCATTTGACCACGGCTGAACCTGCTTCCTATCAGAGAAGTCATAGGACTATTACATTTAGAAATAAGCTTGCATTGCGCCTCTTCAGACATTAGCTGCAAAGGCTGATGGCAGAAGTATGAGCTAATTTGCTCCTATTTTGCACTCAGCATACTCTACACTAAAGCCATGGGACTGCATAGTGAAAATCATTTGCCTTTAAGGCTGAAAGAGCAATCAAGTAGTTATGGTAAAAGCTTGGGATGCTGGGCTATTCAATCTGCATTCTTTGCTGTAGATTAGGCAGCATAGAGCAAGACATTTAGTCTTGGTAGTTTCTTAGTTGCAAAACAGGCGATGACTGTTTCCCCGAAAAGAGTTACTTTCCAATCCCTGTTTTACCAAAATCCAAGATAGTTTCATTTAATACAGTAATTTCTGAGAATACAAAGACATTTTAAAAAGACAAGGATTTGGCCCTCTGTGTTTTATTTCTCTGATCACCCTCATATCAATAATCATGACTCCCTTTTTTTTAATCTCAACAAGTAGGTACTTGAATAGACACAACAGACATCCTTAAAAATCAGATAATTGCATGCATTTCTTATGTCTCTCCAGCTATTGAGCAATCTTAGTTCTGTAACTCATGGCACTGACCACATGAAGAGCTAAAAATGGTGTGAGAATTTGTTTCCGTCTCATGATTATAGCAGTTTTAAAAAGTCACAAATCACAGTAATATGAACAATGGCAGAATGCTGAAAAAATACCAATCCAGGCTTCAGTTTTATAGCAATATATCCTTTTCTAATTCTAAGCTTTTGGGTTGGGTTTATGTTTTGGGGTTATTCTCCCCCTACATTGAACCCTGCATTAAAAAGAATGTTGGGCCCTAGATATGTTTGTCTTGGAAAGGCTTCTTGGTATTGTTGTATTTGTATGTCAAAGGGAGGACTGAAGTCTCAACAATTGTTAACCTCTCCCATGGTGAGCTAACAAAAGGTCAAAGACCCACATGTGGCTTGCAGCCTGGGGAATTTATCTCAATGTTCTGCCAGGGATGGGACTGCCTGAATGACTTCTCTCATAAGTTTTAAGCCATAAACTGCATCCTACTTGGCTTGCTGTGCCAAAACTGGACCCAAGGGTATCCAGAGCCTTTGCTGATGGGAAAAAATGAGCGCTTCCTATGGAAGCCACAGCTGTTTTCCTGAGAGGGAGAGAGAGAGCACAGATGCTCAAATATTTCTCTGCTTTCCGTTTCTGACTACCTGTTCTGGCAGCACTTTCAAGAAAGGGGAAGGACAGAAGCAGGCATCCAGCTGCTTTCAATAAGCCTTGGCAGCACAGGTAGTGAATGCCTCAACACTTAAAACGTTCAAAACCACTTTTTTTCCTGGATTTCAAACTATAAAAAGGTGAAAGCATGCACTAGTCCTCCCCATTTTCCCATTTGGAACAGAAATTTAGTGATCAGAATAATTACCCTAATTATGGGAGTAGAGACTATTTAACTGTTGAAAATATATCACTCACAGAAGTGTGCATCTGTATGAATATGAATATACATAAATAGAAATACAAGAGGATATATAAAATATGTATATCCTATGCATTTTCTAGAAAGATTTGTTTTTTCCATCAGATAGTAGGCTGATTGTCACAATATGGATTTGATTTTGCATTGTGGGGCCATAGCTATCCCGAGTGTAACTGTGAAGTCAAAAACACTTATGCGAAGTTATATTATACATTGATTTGACCCAGAATTGTATTTACATCAGGTACCTCAGAAATTTAATTGAAGCTGCTTTGCAGTAGGATGTGGCTTGTGATAGTAATTATTCATACCTGCCATTTTTTGCCTATACGTATCAATGTCCAAAGATACTGTTATAGATAGACTTTTGACCAAATATATGTTTCTGTTGCACACCTGGTTTAAAGCCTTTGTACTGGCACAGTTCAACTATTTTCTCCAGTTCTACCTTTTGAAGTACTATGTAAGTATTTCTTAAATGGGATTAATTTGTACAATTAAAACACAGTAAACTGAATAGCAGATAGTTATAGCTGATAAGTAAACAGCAGAACATCACATATATAGGACTGAAAACCCCTGGATTTAATGGTAATTCACTGCTCAATTAATCAGCAGAAGCACTCTCAATTAAGCTTACAGATCACTAGTTTATCTGCTTATTTTAAGACAGCTCTGTCTGTCTTTTTCATAGTTGCACCTGTTTGCTACCTGCAGTCAGTCCCTGCACCTCTTCTTACAGCCTTTTTTCCTATGAAATGAAAAAAACCCATCTGTCTTTCACCAAGGGAAGTAAGCAGATGAACACTGATGTCTGCAAAAGCTTTGGAAAAGTGCTATGGGAAAGAGCACCTCTATAAAAGTGGAAATTTTCCCAACAGACAGTCAAAAGGGCGTTCTCTCCACAAGACACCTGAATGATGTTTACTTCAAGACTTACATCAGGCTGCTTGAACAGCCACTGACCACTCTTCCTCAGGGCAATCCCTCTCCACCCAATTGTTCATCAAGACCTCTCATTTACATTCAATCCCCCAAATTTTTTGTTATGTCTTGGTTGCTCCCTAGATACCAGACACCTTTTTCTAATCAGCTTAGTGATCAAACTACATTACAAATGTTCTTGCACTAAAAGCCAAGCTGCTCTCCCAGCCAGTACATTCCCCAGACAGAGCAATAGCTTTGGCTTAACAGTTTCCACAAAGGCACTGTTGTTGAGTGCCTGAGTACTCCTGCAAACCAGAGAAGTTTTAAAGCTGGTGAAGGCAAGTCCAGAATGGAAGATAAAATATTTCTAAAGCATAAGGATAAGAAGTTAGACCCTCTTTAAGTGGTGATCTCAGCTCAGCCGTGTAAGCTTCTGCTCCCCTCTTAGAGATAGAAACCACCAGCAAGATGGATCACATACAAATCCTTCTAGGAAAGAACAAGAGAAAGAAAGTGGTTTTACTTGACCAAACCATGAGATGTCAGCAAGTCTGAGCTTTTAAGAAAGTCACAAATTCACAAAAAGAACTACTGTATTTAAGCCATGTCTTGCCTAAAACTCTTCTATAACAGGGAAAGGCACTATGGGAGTTTTGCTGCCTGTATTACACTCCAGAGTTTACTACCATGTCTCACTTCCTCCTTTGTAACTCATGCATTGCACTTCTAAAAGAACCAGTGCCTGACCTTTCTGCTTTCTTGTTAAAATAGAAATATTTGTAAAATAGAAAGTAATACTCTAGCAGCTAAAAAAGTGAGTAATCCTCCTCTTTTTCTCCAAATTAATTGGCAGAGGTCTTTAAAAATGTCAAGTGTTTGCCCAAGATAAAGCGTCCCTTTGTGACAGTAAGAATCAATCCCTAACTACCTATTTAAATAAGAATGCAACCATTTTCAACTGTTCATTGAGAATCAGAGGTTTTACTGATGACTAATTAATCTAGGTAATAGCATGTTTATCTCTAGGTTTAGCTTGATTATTTGAGATATTTTGCTGTGCTAGCACTTTTAATTATTTTTCTACTCTTAAACTAACTCATAATGAATCTTTCCATCTTTATTGAAATTATCTCCTGTTTTTACATCCTTCAAGCTCTCTCAGAATGGAAGCTTTTTGCAGTTACACATATACATCAGCCAAATCATATCATCAGCAGTACTATAAAAACACATTGCTTTTTCTCTTTTTTTGTAAATTTGCATACTTAAATACTGGATCATACAGAAATATGGAAAATAAGTGTGTTATCATTGCAATAATTAGAGCAAGAGAGTGAAAGGAAACAGGATTACAGAAGTGTAGATCCAGCTCTGACAAATTCATATATTCATATATATATCCAATATAAGAACTAACAACCTTTACTCACAAAATAATCTTATTGAAGCCTATAGGAGGAAACACATAAAAAAATACAGCATTAACCCTGAAAGCCTGAAAGAAATCCACTGGTTTTTTCAGCTATACGAACAGATACTGCATCATAAAAAAAAATTATGTCCAAATGAGTAAAATAGCTCAGCAACAAGATAATTATACAGAACATTTATAGGCACATCTGTAGTGATGATGGATAATAGAACCTGAGAAGAAGCTATTACAGACAACTTTGAATATGGCATTGAGTCTTATGATTGTTAAAAAAAGTACCATCAGATACCACAAGATTAGTCTGCATCTAAGGGGATTTACTACTGATACCATGACGACACCATCAGAGAACAGATTTTTTGAATAAAGGAGAAGATAACTGGTTAAAACAGTTACTGAAAAGCACTTCTACTTGCCACTAACCAGAGAAAAATAAATGAATGGGCTACCTATAGACTGAAAAAAGCTTATCGCAATCTATAGTTTTACATAAATGCATTTAGGAACAGAGACAAAGGTGAAGAAGAGCCAAACAAGTGTGAACACAGACACTGTATTTTAGAATAGACAACCATGAGTTCTTCATTAAGTAAACTCACACATTTATCTAATTTAGATGCATAGCTTTGTTCTATCTGTGGGACTTTCTTACAGGGCTAATTCTAATCCACAGAAGAGGAACGGGATCCATTTGCTTTACTGTGGTCATCAGGCTATCAGCCACGCTAAGATACTGAGCAACTGGAGCATGAGGAGTGACTCCTGTGAGCTCTCTGCATCCACTCAGGGTGAGCTGGACCTATCTTCCAATAGGCTGCAACAATGGTAAAGGCCACTTTTGGATGGTATTTGGTTTCCAAAACAGGCCTTGAATGGGCTTATTGTAAAGTTGTTCTTCCACACACATTCATAACAGGAACATATAATAAGTGAAGAGCGCAAAATTTATTCTTCATAGTTTTGTACTTTTGTCCAATGGTTTGTCAGTCTTATGAATTTTGAGTCTGTTGATTCCTATGTGAATTTATACTCAGAACTGAAACATAATTTCAGGAAAATGTGAGATAGAAAGAAGTAGCATTTATTTATATATCTCTAATATAGTTGACCAATTTTAGAGTAAAAAGACATATGCAAACCCAATTAGACCTATATTAATGATTTTATGTCCCTAAACCCATTTTCTCTTTATGAAGCACTGTACTGGAACAAACTAATTTAAAAAACAAATCAAATATGAATTCCATTCTGATGGTGTAAAACCTTAACCAGGCAGTTGCACAGAATGTGTGGTTCATTAAAAATGAAATAAAATTTGTAGTATCACATATACATCTGGAATTAGGAAATAATGGTGAAGACATATATATCTACCATTATTCTGTCAAAATGCACTAAAACTTGTGTGGGACTGATACAATTACTGAAGTCTATTACTGAGATGAGGGAAGGAAGAACTTATCAACTTAAAAGATCTAACTCTGGATTTGAGTTCCTTTCTTGGTTTTTTTTTGCAGTAAAAAAATGCAATTGAAAATTACTTATCTCCATGAAAAGCTTTGCTATATTTATGTAAGGTATGTTTAGATTTACAAAAATAATTTCATTCAATACATTTCAACTTTCCTGCTATACAAAAATATTAGGCAATAGATTTATTAATCAGGATTAATTAGTTATTTCTGTATGGATTCTGCTTTTCCTGCAGATCACATCTTATTACATATCGTTGACATGCCTGGATCATACCATTAAATCGATTTTATCTTTGTTAAATACACATCCAACCTTGTATGAAGACATCCTATTGTATTTCTGACATCTATCCTGTAAAAACCTGACAACATGACAACTTTTGGGAATTCAGTCCCTGAGAAGCCTCCGAGAACAGCCTCTTCTCTCCTGAGTCCAGTTGAGCCCATCTGGTCCATCAAGTCTAATACAATACTTTTTACAGCTACTGGTAACTAAGCAAAACCATGCACAGATTTAACAGTACCCAACCATGCTGATTCTCCAGCTGATATAATCAATGGAAATTTACAGCTTTGTTGACTGGGAACATTCTTTGGCATAAATACTGAATTCTCCTAGAAAAACGGGCTGCTCATCGCTTACAAAGACACACTCTTTGCTTGGTAAAAACACCTGTCTGGATGACTGGTCCCAAAAAGAACAGTGGAGCATGGAATTATATCCAGCTGGCAGATGGTCACAAGTGGTGTTGCCCAAGGCTCAGTATTAGGGTGAATTTTGTTCCATATCTTTATCAACAATCAGGATGAAGGGATTGAGTGCACCCTCTGTCCCTTTGCAGGCGACACCAAGATCAACGTCAGTGTTTGGTCTGTTTGAGGGCAGTAAGGCTCTGCAGAAGGATCTGGACATGCTATGTTGATGGGATGAGACCAATTGTATGAGATGAATCTTCAAGAAGGCAAAATGCCAGATCCTGCACCTGGGTCACAACAAATCCAGGCAGTGCTACAGCCTGGGACAGAGTGGCTGAAAAGCTGCCCAGTAGAAAAGGACCTGGGGGTGTTGCTCAACAGCAGCTGAACATGAGTTGTCAGAGTGCCCAGGTAGTCACAAAGGCCAGTGGCAGCCAAGCCTGTATCAGCAATAGTGTGGCCAGCAGCAGGGCAGTGACTGTCCCCCTTTACTCAGCACTGGTGAGGCCACACCTGGAATTCTACATCCAGTTTTGGAGTTTTGTCTACAAGAAAGACATTGAGGTGATGAAGCATGTCCAGAGAAGGGCAACGGGGCTGGGGAAGGGTCTGGATCACAAGTCCTGTGAGGAGTGACTGAGGAAGCTGGAGTTTATTTGGTCTGGAGAAAGAAGAGGCTCAGGGGGGACTTATCACTCTCTACAGCTGAAAGGAGGTTGTGGCAAGGCATGGGATCAGTCACTTTTCCCAAGAAACAAGAAGTAAGACAAGAGGAAATTGCCTCAAGTTGTGCCAGAGGAGGTTTAGATTGGATATTAGGAAAAATGTCTTCACCAAAAGGGTTGTCAAGCACTTAAACAGTCTGCCCAGGAACGCAGTGGAGTCCCCATCCATGGAGGTATTTAAAAGATATGTGGATATGACATTTATGGACGTGGTTTGGTGTTGGACTCAGCAGTCCAGCATTAACAGTCTCCATGACCTTGTACATCTTTTCCAACCCACATCATTCTATGATTTTATGGACTGAGACAATTTCTATTTCTCAAGAAATAGCAAGCAGGCAAAACACTTCTACAAGTGCTCAGTCAAATAGTTCTGAGTTCAGGGAATGTTAGGTTGCTGCACAGAGGTAAGAGAAGACCTTCAGTCTGCCATCACCAGGTCCAGCATATGGTGGAAGAAGCACCATCCAGAAAGAATAAACTCTTGCCTCATAGATGAAGAGCAGCACAAGGAAGCTTATTTACTCATATATTGAGTCAGCAATATCTTTTTAAAGAGGTAACAGAAAGCTGGCAAGTCAGCAACATCTGCATGTTGGTATAAAACCCCGGTTAAGCTTAACAATGTTAAAAAGATGGACTCTTGGGACTCATGACAAATAAATACATAAAGCCCACCTGCCTCTTCCCCAGAACAGCAGTAGAACTCTCATAACTTCATTTTCCTAAGGAAAATGATCTTCAAATACCGATGGTTATGACTCCCTTCATAGTTCTCTCTATTTATGTTTTTCCTTTTTTCTTTTCATTGTTACCCTTCATATCCTGCTCTTACACCGAAAATCACACCACCAACAGCCATGAAAACAAGTAATAAACCCCTGCTGGTTTTAGTTCTTCCCTCTTCAATCACTTTATCTTGTCACTGTCTCCACTGGTACTTGGGTACTAATGCCCTGCCTGGCATCCCACCTGACGTAGGAACTACATACATGTATGTATCCTGTATGAGACTCTCACCCCTCAAATACCCAGTTCCCTTCTTGGACAGTTCACATGGGACAAAATCTATGAGTATGTGGGTGAAGATAACATACAAGAATAAATTATGGAGCAAAAAGGCCAGAAAGAATTTTAGCCAATGAAAACAGTAATAAGGATTCATATACTTACATCATTAAACTGCTTTATAAGTGATATGTTGTCTTTAAATAGGGAAAAAAAATGATGCCATTTCTTTCTATCAGCTGTTGAAGGCCTGGCAGAAAACTGTAACTGAAAACTCAGGCTGTGTTAAAAGACCAGAAACCAAACCAAAATAAAATCCCGGACAGACAGAGTATGAATTGAAAATGAGGAGCTTACAAGTAGGGTGTAATTTTCTCTACCTATGGCACTAAAGGACAAATGCAAATATTACAAGTCACCTAGATGCAAAGGGAACATGATGGAACAATCTGGAACTTGGATTGTTATCATTGCTCTATTGTAATGATGAGGACATTAAATACACATGCACACTCTAGAAATTACCTACATCAATTCCACAATAAGAAACACAAATGTACAGGAGTTTCATGGGATAAGGGTATTAGACACATGACTGGAAGAAGTTTTTGAAACAAGGTCAGTTCATACGGTAATAAAACACAAATATTTTGTCCAGAAAAGCCTACAAAACAAAACAGAAGCTAAAAATATTTCTTCAAATGCTGTGCTAAGCTTTAGTCTGTAATAAAATCACAAAATCTACAACACTTAGAAACAACAGAAAGATCAGGGAAGCCATGGTGAGACTCAAAGAAGTACACATAGACTGGGAATACAGTTCCTCAAATTCATGGGTATATGGACTATCTTTTCTCTTTATGTTCTTGCTAAAATCTAATAACATCCTGTGAAACAGAAATATATTTCCCGTGTCAGAGCTTCTGAATTTAGCCTAGAGTGTGCCTTGGAATTTTCTAGGAGGAATATATTCTAAATAACACAACATTATACTAATCCACATCCTTGACTTTTTTTATTTGCATAAATTGATTACCCCTTGGAGCATTTGAGTGGCTTTTGTAAATAATGGTGTGGCAAGGTAATCTGCCTCAAAAGATTTATTATGCATATTTGATTAAGGAATGCTTAACTGAAGAAGCACCCATATTAATGAACACAGAAAAAAAAAAGAAAACAAAACATATATGTCAATAACATTTCTTTTAAAGGTTTTCTGCACAGATAGTATAGCAGTGTGGTATTGAAGTACAAGTAAAAGAGAAATACAAACAAATGAATTCACACAAACAAGTACAATATATCAATAAAATAAAATGCATGTAGTAAACTTCAGCTATAAATCCTGTTTTGTAACTAAGCAGGAAAAAAAACCCCAAAAACCAGCAAATCCCCAAATCAGAAAAGTTATGTGGGGCTTTATCAATATTAGCCATCCGAGTCACCAATTCAAACTTAGGTATTTGATCCTTTCAAGCAAGAATTCAGTAGCGCAGCTCAAAGAGATGGTGGATCAGGTTGAAAAAATATTCTTTAGGAAATCAGATATCAGTTCATAAAACTCGTGGAGATGCTTTCTTTCTGCAAAAAGTTTTACAAGTAGGTAAAATCAGTGCATCTGAGATATAAGTCTCATTGAGAAGGCTAGGCCTCTTTAAAGCTCTTTTCCCTGACAAAGCCATCTTGCTGGGTTGGTATGCTAAGGAATGGACATAGAGACATGTTGCAAAAGTTAACCACTTTTCCCCATAGTCACAAAAAATAATAGTAATTTAAGTCATCAATTCCTGTAGGTTAGCACTGGGAGCTTGTTTTAATTTTTGTTTGCTGGTGCAACATCTCTGTAAAAAGTATAGAGAAAATCTTATTTAAAGCTTTCAGGCAACTTAGGTTGAACTTTTGTGTTCTTACTGCTAAGACTTTGGTTTTGGTTTTCTTGCAAGTTAAAGATTACAAATTTGGACATGAAGCATCACCAGTTAGACCTTTTTGATAAATAAACAATTTGCAATATACATACACACAGAAATTAATTGTCTGAAAATCTCAAGTTTTAAGCATATTAGCAGTTCTTTATTTCCTGATGGTTAAGATTTTTAAATTACCTAGAAGTTCCATCTCCATCTGTTATAACTATAACAGATTTTTAACTTTTAAAATTTATATTTATAAAAATACATTTCCAACTTTTAAAAATTAGTATAAATAACACAAAATCATAAAATTAATATTTTGTATTCATTCCTCAAGGAATAAGTGGCTACAATATGCATGACTGCAGAGAATGAAGCACCAATAGTAAAAATTAAAGTGACTAATTTTAGTGTCCTTTAATGTTATTTGTGTGTTAATTTGGGGGGAGGGGTTTAAATTTATATTGAAATCATCTAATCACAGAAACTATCAGTGTTAATGGAATTAAATAGACCAAATTTTTCCCTTTTGTTTTGTGCCCAGTTCTTATTTAAGTGAATTTATAAGTCCTGCCCAAACAATGGACATTTTAGAATAAACACAATTAAAATGACCTCTACAGTAATCTAAACTTCAGATCTTCTCAGTTCAGTATTTCCAAGCTGTCCCTCTGACCTGTTAGTTTGTCTGCATTGCCACCTGGAGGGCCTCTCAGCAAAGTCAGGTCGAATTCCCTGGATGAGATTCTGTGTTGAGTTTCCAGGACTTAAAATAGCCTTTGATGCTGCATGAGGAGACCCCACCATGGCTTCCCACAGCCCCCCACAAGAAGCAGCGCTGAAAAATGCCAAGACAGCCTGGAAGATGTCTAGAAGCCTAACCAGGTATATGGTAATTCATGCAAATAGAAGACAGACTTCCTTAAATTCCCCTTCCCTCCACACCAGCTGTTACATTAGCATACATACTTATGATTATATTAGTTGTCTTTATTGTGAAGGTCTGACACTAGCTCAGTTAGAAACCATATATGAGAAGTTGAGGAAAAGAGAATACAGCTCCTTGAAAGCCAAAATTAAAATGAAGAATTTAAAATCTCCAGTCCAGTTACGCTCCCTAAAATAGTGGCAAATTATTAGAAAAAACGTCAGTCAAGGACTTGGACCATTTTTAAAAAAGACAAACCAAAAAAATACCTGGTGATTAAATATAGAGCAAATGGTTACCCATTATACCATTGTACCCCAATCATATTTAGCACAGAAAATAAGATTATGCTACCACTATTTGAATGAGAAAGACAAGTCCTTTATAACAACAGAGTTAGAAAACTGGTTTTAAAATAATACAAACACAGTAACTTCGTAGAAAAAGAGAGAATAATGTGTGATAGCAAGAAAAAAACTCAGTTTTTACCAAAACTGTCACATTTGCAAGAAGCAAACCTTTTCAGAAAAGAAATTTAAACCTTTTCCACATCACTTGAAGGAACATAATATTCTAGGCTTATTTTTGTTGCAAGTCTAGCTGGCCAAGCAGATACATGCTACTCAGAGCACATCAGAGTCTTCCCACAGATCCAGGCCATGGTGTACACATGAAAGGAGCAGATGCTACCTGACACACAGAGATGACACTGCTGCACCAGGAAAGAAGGGCTCCTTCTCTAGGAGCGGGACCAGAACAAGTCCAGAAGATAACTACAGCTAGTGATTGGATTATTAGTTCAAATGCAAGGGAGTGTTATGGAATAGAGAGATTCAAACCTTATCCTATACACAGCGGGCGAGTGTGAACTAGATAAAACAAGGAGGAAAATCTCAGAAAGTTGGAACAGTAGTTTGGCAGAAAACACCACCTGTTATGGGTATGAAAATAATATCCTAGGTACAGCTGTGTGTCTCAGAAGAATAGCCTAAGGAGATAGAAATGGAAGTGGAAACAGCAAAAAAGAGAGAAAAAGAATTATGCAATTTTAATAAAAAGAAAGCTGAACTTTCAGGAACTAGAGAAATCACATGGAATTACTGACAGAGTGTTATTACAGAAGTCACTTCTGCTACAAGAGGGCAGTGTTTTGGTTGCCTTTCACAGCACCCGGGCATGAAGAACCTTCCTGTGACCAGGTACAACACATTCTATTGCTCTTATTCAGAGTGGAAGACCTCAGCTCCTGATCTTAGCTCTTTTCTAAAGTTAACCAGGGATGGATGCTGTTACTGAGTTGCATCTTAGTGCCTGGACTGGAGGTAATGATGGGCTCAGGAGCCCTCTTGCAGTAACTGCATGAAAGCATTGGTTGGAAGCGATTGCTGATAAGCTCCTTGTGCTTCTACTGTGTTTAAGCAAGAGAGAATTAATCTGGATGTAAATATTTGTATCAAATGGAAATGCTCATGTAAGCACACCATTTCATTATCCCAAAGCCTCACACTGATGGATGTGAATGAAATCCGTATAAAATACTCTGCAGACCTAAAGGCCTGTGACTAGAATATAAAACATGAAGGATGAAAAATAAGAAAACCTCCATGCTCTGACAGAAAAACAGACGACTCTGACATGGAGCTGGGCACAGCACACAATAAAGCATATAGTCTCCAAAACAGTAAGAGCTTACTTTAGCATGCTTTAGCATGCCAAAACTACGAATCTGGTTCAGTATTATGCTGGATACTCCTTATATGTATTTCTTCTACAGATTTCTACACAGGAAATTAAAGTCTGTACTTACTGTATGGCTGTTACTTAACTGTAACTGTTAGGCTTCAGTTAAAGTCTCTTTCTTTAGCAAAAGAGTGCGAAAAAATAACAAATCAATAAGCTGTTTGAAACACATCATGAAGGACTGATTTGGAAGCCAAAGATTGCTTGCTACTGATGGGAACAGCCTTTCTGCAAATAAAGTGTTTCTTTTAAATAAATGCCAAATCTATGGCAAAAGGAAATTCTAAAAAAAAGAAAACCACACAAAAGAATATACAGTGTATATAAGGGGACAGAGAAGTAGTGAAGGGACAATCCCTCCGAACAACTTATGACAAAAAGAAAACCATATGTGGGAGAGCAGAAAAGAAAAAGGCTAGAGCCAGGAACAGTCTGATGAACACCATATACAAACAGGAAAAGAAAAAAAGAAAGAAAATTAAGGAAAGAAAAAAGCCATAATAATAGAAAAGAAAAATATAAAAAGGAAAGGAACAAGTATGAAAAAAAATACTTGAAATTACTCATTCTAAAGGTGTGCAACAAAAGGGAAAAAAAACCTCCAGGTACTCCCTTTATATAGTGCATATGCCTTTCCTTTGCAACCTTTGCAGGCAAAAAGGTTTGCTGCTATTTCATGAAGTCCAGGTGTATGGGGTGGCTACACTGTCACCCAGTGGCAGGCTCTGCCACCATTAGGGCTGCTCTGCTGGAGAAGACAAGGGTTATCACAGCACCCTCTAACCTGGGTATTTCTGCAAGAGCACCAAGCTGTTTGGCTGCTATTTCATAAAGCAAAATTCATTTGACAGAAAAAGGGTTAAATGTAATGCAGCTGGACAGCTGAGCAGCTGCTTTCATGATTTAAATAAAAATAAGCTGAAATCCTTGCTGTCAGCTCAATGATATATGACTTGTAATGGGATGTTTCCAACCTTTTCTTCCATATGGTCGCCTTCGTTAGGTAATGCACACAGCCTACAGTGCAAGCTTCTCAGAAAACATCTGGGTCCCATTCCTGCTCCGTTAGCTTCAGTGTTGCCTCCCACAAACACAGATGATTCATAGGACAACATCCCTTTGGTTAAGGATCAAATTAGGACATTTCATTGATAATTTTATCATGCATCCCAACTGGAGTTATGGGAAAATGGAACTAATTCAAACAAGAATTTCTCCACACATATTTCCACCCTCCTATCTGCAGTTGATAAAGTTAAGATTTCAGAAACAGATTTTAATGACTGCTTAGGAAAAAAAGAAAAGAAGAAAAAACTAGCCTATCTCCTGGGAGGAATGCATTTCCGCTTGATTTCATCTTCTCTCTCGCCTAGTTTTAGAGCATTTCCCCCTTTAAAAATGTGTTTGCTGACAGGAAAATCATAACATTATACTTATTTCTAGAAGCTGAAATCAAAGCCAATTATTTCTTCTATTGATAAGAGATTAGGATCTGCTTCAAGTAAATTTTTTCATGTTTGAAAAATATAATGGAATAAAGAGGAAATGGACAATCTGCCCTGGAGCTCATGTGGTGAGTGACACAGGCTGGCTGCTTGGGGCTCTGCTAAGGAAAGATGAAGTTAGCAAATACCAGCCAGTCATTTCTCCAGCATAGGCCCCCCAAATATCAATTCAGTAGGCCTTTGCTGTTCCATTACTTCCGTTTTTGTGGTCATGCTTTTGAACAAGAAGGACTGACAACGCCAGAATTTATGCAGCCATTCACTGATTTGCACAGTTGGTTGCCCACAGCAATTGGTGGTTTTGTGTGAATGTCTTTAAATCATCTTTTCCAACACACTTTAAAATCAACATGAGTTGCATTGTTATGATGCACTACCCCATTAATATTAAAACAAAAATAGCTGATCTACAGCACTTTCTATCTACCCAGTTTTTCCCAATTCTGTTTTTCCCTCTCTCACAATTTTAATGAATGACAGAAGGTGGATTAGGGACAGAATTTAATCAGTTAGCCATTATTAAATAATAAGGCAGTAGCTTGCAAATGTATCTCTAGTATCATTTGATATTAAAGCTTAACTCCATTAATTCCGATTAGACAAAACAATATAAAGATATCCTGTAGTTGCGCTGTTTTAGAAATCCTTCTCTTCTTTCTCATGGAGAATAGAGATAAACTGCATTTTTGTACTTTCTTAATCTCTGTGTTTGGTATTAGGTGTTGTAGGGCTGTGACCAATGCCTTTGGGAGGTGGATTCCCTGCTGACCAATAGTTGCTAGATTATTAATGGTATATAAAGAAGTTTCTGTAAATAAAGTTCTCTTTTTGCCATCTTGGGTTCTCCTGCCTGTTTTTTCTGCCAGTTTATGCGAATCCCATGAATATCGGAAAATCTAAACCAACAATACCCAATGAATACCATATTAAGAACTTGTCAGAACGACTGTGTTTTTTTCTTTAGCACATGTATACTTTGCTGTGTGCTAACATAAAATTTAAAACACTGAAAAAAGAGATTGGATTCTTGTCCACTCTACATCCCGAGTATGAAATAAGATAAAGCATAAACCAGCAATACTCTCCTAGGACCAGATGCATACAAATGCACTCCTAAACTGTTTCTCCAAGAATCATGCAGCTGCCTCAGGACACTGCTGGGCCACCACCACGTGTATGGAGACAATCTGCTAACAGCACAGATATGCTGGGTCATGATCCTGCCCATAAGGAGACAGAGATAGGCTGCTCTAGGGCAGAATAGATCTAGCTTTCAAGACTTCCTAAATCATGCCAGGCTTGTCAGTGCTGGTCCCAGAGCAGACCAGAGCCAGTGCTATCAAAGACTTACAGCTGCCCAACTCCCAGCTGCCAGTTCTGTGATGTGCTCACATCACATACAGCACACATTCTCATGCAGTGTGTTACCAGGACTTACTGAAAGAAAAAAATCAAGGGTCACCTCTGTTTCAGAAATTCTGTCTATATTTTTGTGCAGAGATCTGCTGGTGCTTTTGTTTTACTGACACTTAGCAATTGCTGAACAGCTAAAATTGTGATTAGTTCTGCTATAAAATCTGTCTGACACAATAGCATGTTTTCTGGAATGATTGAAAACGGTACATAAAGGGACAGACACAAGGCTAGTTAGAAACGTTGGTTTTACTGCTAATTTACTTAAGTAATTTTTCTCCCATTGAGTCATGATTTTTCTGTCAATTGAAAAGTGTTCTGTTGACTTGTCAGCAAACAAACTCAAATTTAACAGCTTATACTCAGAAGCTCAACAAGCTGATATCAAAAGTTACTGACAGGCTGAGTTGGGGATTGTTCTGCCTGAGAAGAGAAGGCTCTGGGAAGATTTCCAGTACCTAGAAGGGGGCCTAAAAAAAGCTGGAGAGGGACTTTTTACAAGGCCTCATAGAGATAGGACAAGGGGTAATAGCTTTAAACTGAGGGTAGGTTTAGATTAGATATAAGGAAGAAATCCCTTCCTATGAGAGTGGTGAGGCACTGGAACAGGTTTGCAGTTAAGGGTTTCACCAAAAAGTAGTGGATGTCCCATCCCTGGCAGTGCCCAAGGTCAGGCTGGATGGGGCTCTGAGTAATCCAATCTAATGGAAGGTGTCCCTGCCCAGGGGGTAGAGGACCTCTTGAGTCCTTTCCAACCTAAACCTTTCTGTGACTCCATGATACATATTAGATCATTTAACTCAAACAGGAATGATAGGAATGCCTTTCAGAGCTAAGTTGAAGTGCAATAGAATTTTCCACATTGTATAGACTGCTGTAAATGGCAGAATTCATGGAAATTCTTAATCTTTCCATTTTGCATGAAAGGTATTTCATGTTTTCTCTAACAGGTCATTCACTACTGGAGACAAAATGTAATTTAAATCACTTTTCCTCTATGTGATGATAATTTTTGCTCATTTTGGATGTATTTCTCTTCTTACTAAAATGCAACACAGTAGAAAATTTTAAAAAACAATACAAAGCTCAATTCGAGTGTTCATTATCAAACTGTAACACTGATATAACATCAAAATGTGCATCATCTACACCAGAAGTGATTTATGTGGAATGCTACAATGCACAGAGGAATTCTGCTCAGTGAATGTTTCCTTCTGTGCACTAAATGACTAAACTTCTGTGCACTTTATCTGGAAATTGAAAGTGGTGGAAGTAGGAAGCAGAGTGATCATAACACTAACAGTGGAAACACCAAAAAAGAAAGCAATCAGCTACCAGAGCATGTGAGAATATCCTTGGATAAGGCACACATGCTCATTCCTTAGCTGTCAATGCTTAGAACTGCAAGGACTATAAAATTCCGTAGAAAGAGGGCAGCTGAACTGAGGCAAAGAGGTTTTGGTTGAGAAGAAAATGAGATCACAGAAATACTACATTTTCCTTGGTTTTTGGTTTTTTATTTCTTACTCATAATTAGATTTGAGAGACTTTAAAAAGGTGTAGAGGACAAAGACAATAAATGAAGACAATATATACAAAATACCAGCTACCTGCTGAAAACTGGCGAAGCTACACTAAACCAAAATGTATTTGTTGCCAAACTCTCAGGTTCCTTAAACCTGCCTCAATGACTAAAAAGCTTAATGGTTCGCCTCTTTCAATTTCATCTCACTTGTACTTTATGAATCTGAGTAAAATAATACTATCCTAATGTTTCAATAAGTTCTGAATTCAGAAATTGATACCTACAGATATTGGTACAGCATTTTTGCTGGCAAAGCTAAAAGTGTAAAAGGATTAGAGACTGCATTCAACCCTAAATAGGAAAAAAATTATGCCATTATCAAATTTCATGTAAGTCTCTATAACATGATAAAATGGGGTTAATTCCAAGCAGGTGATATACTTAGGTTTTAGTTTTCCTTACTCATGACTGCTTCATTCCCTTATTGCATTTTGTCCTTCCCCATGCATTTTTTGGATGGTGTTATTAAGAATCAGCCATGACAGAAGCTCAGAAAACAAAACAAAACTCAGAATGATACAAACATAAACAATGAAAGCAGAATTATGAATTTCTCTAGGAATGCTTTACACAAGAAAGTCAAGCCAGTAGAATTGTGTTTGGACCACAACAGCTTGCATTCAGGTAGCTGAATGTCTATGAAACGAAAATTGTATCAAGGTGATCTATTTTCTTTCCACACAGGGGGGTATCCAAGACATAACATACACAGAAATTTTCTTACAATTTCTAAGACTATTTAACTAAGAATTATCAATACTGTAACTATGGCCTAGCTTGAATGAAGAAACACTCTCATGCAACAGAAAGCCATTCCATGGAGAAAAATATGTATTGAAGGGTATTTGAAAGACCATTTAACTCAAAGAGGAATGATAGGCATGCCTTTCTCAAAAATACACATACATCTGCAATTCTTTAAGATTCAGCTAGACGCACATAAGCACTCACAAAACTGTAAGCAGATGACAGATTTAGAGGGCAGGAGCGTAACCAGAAGGACCAGCAAACTAGAGAAAATTCCATTTCTCTCTTGTGAAAAACAGCATGTTCCAATGGGTGAAATCCCAAACTGACTCGTGTCCTTAGCCCTATCCTCTCCTTAATCAAAGAGCTCCATAAGGTAACACGGGAAGCTGCAGCTTCCGAACACTATACTCAATATATTGTTATTGTGTACTGAGGTAACCAACCAAAGTGAAAAAATGTAAAGAAATTCTTCTAGAAGAATGAGTTCCAGCAATTTTCCTTCATCTGCTTAACAGACACTCTGGTGCAAGAGATTTCGGCAGGAAGAGTTACCTAATCTAAAACATTCAATTCCTGACTGAACTGATTATCAGGATATTCCCAGGCCATATCCCTTCACTTCTATTTTTTGAGATAAAAATCAATTTTTGTGAATAATTTTTTTTTTTAAAAGACAAAGAGCTACTTAGGACGATTGTTTTTTTGTCCCTAACAAAGTTCTCAGACTGAATATAGGCATTTTTCACTGCTTAAGAATTTCAGAAATAACTCTAACTCAGTATTAACCTTTGGACTTCCCACCCAGCCCTGAAAAGCAATTCCTGAAATGTCCAGGGCCACAGCAATATTATTCTGCTGTAAACTGCTCTCACAGTTATACGTGCAGCCAGTTAAAAAATGCTATAGTTCAAGACATGTTGGCTGTATTCCCTTCTCTAAAGGAAAAGCTTCATTAACAGTGTGGAAGTTTTGAAGATGGCCTTGAGTCATTTATCATTAGCCTATGAGCCAAGGAAATGCTCACTTATGTTTTGTTCTTTGTTGGTGAAACACAAAAGGTTTGAAAGTCCTCTGAAAAATCAGGCTAAAGTTCAGTAATCTGTTCCATTAATTCCATCATGAAAGCCTAATTAGAGAATAGGATATTAATTTCATCATCTTCCTTTTCTCTCTACACTGATATATTCTTCTAGGACTTATTCAGAACATATTATCACAAGCAAGACCCAGAATATATGAATGATTTTTTTTCCTTACTAAGTTTAATCATAATCATGATTCTTACTTCTAAGAAAATAATAAAAAACAAAAATTATCATAGAAAGAATAACATTGAATAATAAGAGTAAACTCTGTACCCAGAATCCAATTTAATGATACATGGAAAGAGAATGTGTGCTGAAGCCCAGGAGTTCATAACATTGCTGGGTGGGGGACCCAGCAATGGCTACAGGAGGGAACAAAGCCTGGAACGTGGGAGATAATGCATGTCCAGGGACTTGCAAGCTTTCCTCAAGGGTGGATAAAGGCTTCAACAGGAAGGTCAGAAAGAAATAGCTGGCAAATAGGTGTGGAAAAGCATTCTTGAAGAAGACTTATGTCAGAGACCTGGATTAGAACCAAGGCTATCTTGGGGAATTTTTATTAATCAAGTTGGAAGCATAGTGCTGCCAAGAATATGATGCTTCAGTGACAGAAAGTGAACTTTACATAAAGTCATGGGACTAAACACTTCTCTGATGTCTGAGAGAACTTAAAAAATTGTAAGGTCTTGTCGTAAACAAACAACTGAAAAAATTTGTAAAGCTTTTTTTTTCACGTTCCAGGTAGTTGAGGTCTAACCTTTGCAAACACCTGAAGACAAATACACCTTCAGATACTCTGCCTGTGATGGGCAGGCTCCATAAAGAACACACAGAGTTTTAAAATGACCCAAAACCCAAGCTTGTAAATACAGGCAAATGGAGGAGTGATCCACCTAAGCTACTTAATAGGAGGCTTAGGCCTGTCTCTTAAAGTTGTAGGAGTGAAGGAAATTCTTTCCTACCCTTCAGTGTTTTCACCGCTTCTTTGGATCTGAGTGGCTGGAAACGTTATTCATTTGAAAATAAAAAATGGAGGGGACTCTTGTACCTTCTGTATGTTCCGTATGACCATCGAACCAGAGACACAAGGAGCACAGCTTTGTGGCTTGATCACTCAGTTTCACCCTCAGAACTGAGTCCAATTTCTTCACAGAATGTTGAAAATGTTGATACAAAATTGAGAGCTTGAACCAAAAATGCTAGAATGCAAGCATCCCCAAAAGGTACTCCGGCCCTCTCCATATCATCGGAGGCCTGAGTTTTAAAAGCTTGGGCAAAATCAAGTAGCAGAAAATCATGGTGAACTTGAATCTTCCTTTCAAGTCCCAGAGAGATTTGAGATTACAACTGCTACCCTTTTGCTATGCTCCATGGGTTAAACCAGTGATGGCAGTAGTAGCTAGGCTCAGCTCACTGACACACCTAAGGAGTGGGCAGACTCAGTGGCTGTAAACCTATTCACTTATGATGATCCTTGATGCACTGTTTAGGAACTGCGCTCTGAACCTTGCCAAATTTGTACATCCCAGCAGAATAAGTGAGAAATAACTCGTCTGAGGCTCTGTATGCAGTCTGTCTAGCTGTATCTGAACTTGTCTGGCATGTGCTTTGATGCTGAAATGCTGGTGGCTTAGTCCATCTCAGAGCTTTAGGGACAAATGTTTCTGCAGCATCAAGTGTAGTGAAGGGCAGACGGAAAAGAGAATTTTGGTATGATGAAGAAACTGGACGTCGTTGCATGAAAGGTAGTCAGATATGTAAATATCCCTACAGAACTTTGAAATTATTTCCAGTGATAGCTTGCACATGAATGAATTTGAATACCCTCAGACATCTGATAAAAGTATCTTGTGGAATGAGAGTACATTAAGTATTCTCCTTTTAAGTGAAAAACAGTCATTTAGAAAGTAGTACTGCTCATACAGATTATTCCAACATCCAAAACTTACTATATATGCATGGCCCTATGGATAAAAATTACATTGATTTATTTCAAACACACTTAAGTGAAAACTGTCCAGGAAACAAACTCAGCAAAATGTTTAATTAAGCAGAAGAACATATTGAAAATAAATTTCAATAAAATAATGAATTAACATTTAATGGAAAGAACATACTTAAATCAACTTTGATTTGGTTGAGTTTTGCAAATGACTCAAAAGCTGTATGTTTTAACAAGTCTGACTGGACAAAGAGTGACTATCAAATTTTAAATGCTATTAATTGCCCTTGGATAATTATGAGGTAGGTAGTATATCTTATTTTTAAATGCAAAATGTGTTGTAGAATGGTATAGTTTGCATTCAATATACTAATATTAAAAATAATATAAACTGTATGACTGCAGCATGGTGGAATTTGGCTCAGAATTTAAAAGAAAAACTCTTTCCATAAGACACAGTAAAGAATATCATATTTAAATAAGTTTAAGATGTTTTCAGTCTATTCTGTTTTACTCAAGACGACATTTTTTCTCTAAAACAGCATAAAAATAATTATATTTAAATAAGTTTAAGATGTTATCCAGTCCATTCTTTTTTTTCTTAAAAAAATATAATTCATCTGTCAATGAAGACAATTAAATTGTTTCTCAAAGTTCCCTTCCACAAGTATAATGAAAATACCATTCCTATATAACCTATCAAAAGAAAGGAATAAGCCCCCACATTCTAACATGATAGACAGACAAAATTGCCTTTAAAAATAAAATTAAAAGGAGGAAGCAATATGATAATTTCACAGGTTTTGCTGACCATCAATAAATGTCAAATGAAATACACTTTTAAAATCAGCCATTTTGAGATACATAGCAGAATGACTCAGCAGAGTAACACCTTTACAATTTAAAAAAATACAAACACCTGCCATTACTACCCTCCTCCACTCTCGCCCACACAATATTTTTCTATAGCTTCTTTCTTAGTAGATAATCATGATTAGAGATAGCAGTGTATTTTGTTACTCTGCCTAGAGTGAAAACATAATTATAATTCCCTGCTTCATATCGCCTTGCAAAATTAAAAAAACTCCACACATACACACACAATAACCCCCCCAAAAACCAAAAAAAAACAAAAAAAAAAAAACCCAAACAAAAAGCCAGACAAATAAAGACAAAACCACCCCCAAACAAATATAAAACTGATTAGGCTAAATAAGACCAAGATGAGAATTTCTGACATAAAGGCTATTCTTTCTGTTTCATTAGTCATCTTAAGTGTGATCCCTATGGTTCACATAATAGGTAATATCATGATATATTTAGACTACAGCAATAGTCTTTTAGAGCACAGTGGCGCTTCTAAGAAGAAAGAAAAAAGTAAAGAAAAGGAAAAGATTTCTGAAGTTCCCTGGTTAATCTGGTTCTACTGAGAGCAGGATACCTGAACCTGCAGAGAACTCAGCCATCTATCATAGCTGCTAGCCCCAGCCACACAGACTCAATGGAACACTGACATCAGCTCCACTTCACTCACCACCACCTATTTTTTAAAACACTTTGTATATCCACAAGTTGTGCTTATTCATCTAATGTGCCCAGTGATTTTGTCCTTTATTCTCCATTTGCTTGCCAGGTACATTTGCTATGGAGCACTTTCACCTTCCGATGCACAACACAATCTGAGATAACCCAAACCTGCAAAAGTTCCCAAGACTTTTTTACATTTAGCATAAACAGCATTTGCAATACTTCTTTCTCCTCAAACCTCTGAATTGGAAGAAAAGTTGCTCCCATAGGAAAAGATATTTGGGAGAATCTTGTCTTAAAGTTCAGAAAAGGAAAACAAGAGTGTTTTTCCAAGAGCAGAAAAACTAGGAAGTCTTGAAGGAAATGCTCTTCTTAGTCAATTAAGTCTAAATCCTCAGAACTGTTTGACAGTACGCATGCCTTGTGTGTACATGCCTTTTACTTATTGATTGGGGGGCAGGGGGCACATAAAGCAGCTGATTACTTGTATTTTTCACCTGGGAAACGGCATCAAACTAGAGGGAAATTTTAAGTCTATGATGGTTACACGCTGCTCTACACAGTGTTGGCAAGGGTTGGGGTTTTTTTTAATGTCATGCTAATAAGTCATTTAGGTGTTCTATCAATGTAGTTTGACTTGACAGCACCATAATTCAGTGACTAGGGACAATCCTGTTGATTCTGAATAATTGCTGCAGAATGAGCATGTACAGATGCTCTTGAAGCTTATGCAGGAGACGAGGTTTGAATGCATTAAAATGCAGAAATTCTGCCTACAGAAGTGAAAGGGGTTTCTGAAGGAAGTTAGAGCATCTGTAGCTCATAATTTGAGAAAGAATATGCTTGCCCCACCTTCAGATTAAGGGACAATTTATAGGCATCTCTGTAAACCTGAATGAACACGGAAATTCAAAGGATTATATTAAAAAACTCACTGTCCCAGCAGAGGTATGGAACCTTCTGCTGCACTGCTAGAACTCAGGTCATTTGGAAATAGTTTGATAGACTGAATGATGTATTAGAAAGAAACATGGATTTATTTCATGCTCCTGCAGTGCTGAAACAGCAAATGGTTTTGTTAAGTAGGTGATTTTTCTACTTTAAAAGCCCAGTTTCATACCAAAAAAGGACCCATTTATGAACTCTGTTATACAGTCACAGACTCATTTCCTGTCTTTAAATTTCCAGTTTGCTTTCAAAGTTATTCCCTTCTTCAATTTGCCTTTTAAAGGAATAAACTGCTATTGAAATTGTGGGGGCAGCAAAAAAAAAATCACATTTCCTCCAATGCACTTGTGAATTTCATTATATGTAAAAAGCAGTTTTTAGTTGCAGAAGCCAATATTGCTTAGAGGAAGTTGAGTGGAGGGGCAGCTGGAGGTGAATGGCTGGTCTATACTTTCCGTGACCTGTCAAGCTGGAGCACACACGTGTAGGCCACTGACAACTGAGTGAACTTAAAAAAAGGTGGAAAATTCTTTGGGTGTCAAGGGAAAAGCCTTGGAGGATTAGTTGAAAACATTTGCAACAAATTGCCAAAGTTATTTGAGTTCAATTTATGCCTTGTTGTGTTGCAATGTGTGACAAAATTTCCCTACACCCCACACCTTCAATTTCCTTTTTCTTTCCCTGAAAATAAGCACAGATATTGATGTGAGGGAAGAAGGAACAAAGGGAAAGGGACAGTGTTTTTTTCAAAGGGTAGAAAAGTGTATTTAGACACTAAGGGAAAAACCTCCAATACTCCAAGCAAAAAACACCCTATTAGCAGAACGTTAAACCTCAGAAATATTGAATTTTCAGTACAGGTAAAAAATTTACTTCTAAAGTATCTGACACTAAATTAACTTACATCAGAAAGCAAAGTGATAGCATTCTACTTTTCCACTAATTCTTTTATGTTTTTGAGCGAGTGAACAATGTGCTACTTTATAGTTAGCAACATTGCCTTTTATGCCACTTAATTTGAAAGAAGATAATTAGAGTAGCATATTTTTATGGTTTTTAATTCGGTGTGTTTTTTAATGAATCCTTCTTTTTTTCTGGATATTTTTTAAATTACTACTGCAGGAACATTTGCCAACTTTTCCACTCTCTTCCCTATTTTGCTTTTTCTCCCGTGTGACAAAAGGACCCCTAAAATACCTCGATAACCTCCAATTTGCAAAGGTTTCACCTTATCTTGCCGATGAAATTTCACCATGTGATAATTTTTGTGGCATTTAATTGCAAACAAAAACTAAACCCCACATAGCTAAAAGAGTAAAAAACTAATTTATTTTGACCTCTGTACCATTATCTCTCTGTGGATCTCAGCTCTCTCTCTCAAACTCTACCTGAAATGATAATACAGATTCTTTGGTGGTTATCTGCATGAACAGCATTTCCATGCCCTTCAAAGCCATTTCTGAAATGTTTCATAACATCTAACATGAAGAAGATACTCTTAAAAAAATGTATGTAAATAAGAACTCTGCTCTGCAAATTTTAGATTGGAAATGTGCAATATTTTCATAAATTAATTCAAATATTGCTTGCAGAGCAAGTACAAAAACAAGCAGATAAGAGACTTCCCTTAACAAAATATATATTTTCACAATGCATTTGTATTTTCAGCAGAGATAGCTACACTGTGACAAACTTAATCCACACATAGTGATTCAGTAAATAATGTCTGTGGAATAATTGGACCGTTCCTACTTTGATTGATTATAGCTGGGTTATTAATGCTCAACAGTACATCTGCATATTATATGAAACTTCTTTCCACTCAATAAATGTTCAGGTGCTGAGATAACTGATGGGGTGGAACAAAGGCTACTTCTGGTAAGCATCAGCATTTTGGAAAAATGTAGGCTTGTTTTATTAATTAGGATGAAACAGTCGTAAGAGATGGGAATGTCCATGGTTATGCCAACTTAACCACTTGTCTGTTGACGTATCCCCAGAGAAGTAGAGCTGGGCTTACAGAACGGCTTCACAATGCCTTCAGTGATGTGCTAAAGATGCTAAGTGAAAATAGGATCTGATTCCAGCCTCAGAGTAAAAGAAAATGTGAGCCCTATACACACAAGAAAACAAAAGGAGTGTATAAAAATCTCAAAAATAGGGCCAAAAATGTCAGGTAATGGAGCAGGAACATGCTTTTGCAGATCTCTGACTACCAGAGTCTTGGCTTAGCTCCCAGCTTCAGAAGTTGGATCAAGCTAATCTTCATTTTGCCAGAGCTGATGGAAGCTCTAAAAATGTAAATCTGAGCTACAGCCTAAAAAGTGAAAGAATATTTTATGCCTTATACAATTTTTCAAAGCACATAAATTTTAAAATTAAATACCGGGACTCTGCAAGATTTGGACTACACAACAGCCAAAATAAGTTACCAAAATTAATGGAAATAGGGAAGTAAGCTTTTTCAGTATTATAATATGATGCAAGTGTTGGGCAGAGTGATGACAAGTCTGCTGCTCCTACAGATATGTGTATTTCATAACTTGTCCTCAAAGGTTGCACAAAGTTAATCTATTTAAAGAAATCAACAATTCTTAGATTTTCACCAAACAAATTATTCGTCAATCTACTTCAGCATTAATTATTCATAACAAATCTCCACAATAAATTTTGATTATGATGAAAAAAATACATGAAAAATATTATTAACCATTCTCTCTTCAAAACTAGAGACAAATGACATGCAAATCCACCCTTGTGATTAAAACAAAAATTAGAAGATTTGGAGTCAAAACACAAAGTTGATGGCTTACACTTACAAGTGGCATTAAGGTGCAACATCTGGGATGAAGGAAAATTGCATTACTGGGCAACTTTGACTCCTTTGTAACTTTTTGGGTCAAGTTAGGGAAATGCTAAGCAATAAAGGAAGCCATACACAGGTATTTAGTCAAGATGTGTATACGTGTGCTATATAGAGGTGATGTGAACATCATAGTTAATTCATGCAGGGTAAATCTGCACTGTCTTATAAAGTGACAAGTTATACAAGAAAAGCTAATACTTAGCTTAGATGGTAATATCCATTAACTTTGTCTAAGCTGGTGATCCCAATTCCAGCAAGGCAGCTATGGAACACCCCTGAAACACATGAAATTCCTTGCACATATTTCCCAACATACAATATACATGCACTGCTTTATTGGGTGGTTTGAACAAAAAGTAACTTTCAGAATGTATCCATGCAAACACTGCAAAATTTTGTTTGTTTGGTACTATTCATTTCAACCACCCCAACCTATTCCAACACCTTGCCAATGCATTGTAACATAACTACCACACGGTTTGTAAAATGAATTTGGAATTTCTTTTTTTTTTTGGCTTTTTTCGGGTGTGGAGCTTTTTTGGGTTTTGTTTGTTTGTTTGTTGGGGTTTTATGTTGACCTTTTTTCCTTCTGTCTTACCTACTTATTAAGTTCTGTCCTGTCACTGGACTGTGGAAAACAGACTCTTTCTAGCATGATGGAATGGTGAAACTTAACAGAAACTTAGGCATTACTGCAAGACAAACAATAATAACATAAGGTGGTGCTGTTAAGTCAGTGAACTGACTTTACCTAATTATTCTTGTTATATGAGTCAGTAATTTCTAGATGTGGGCTCAGCTTACCGTTGTTCTGGGTTTTTTCTTTAAGGAACATCAGTCTCCCAAAATCCTCATCTTTCTCATTTTTCCTTTGTATCACACAGGCACTCAAGAGAGAACCAGAAAGGCCCAGTAATTGTATTGATGCCTCAAAACAAGTAAGAAATACTGCTTTCTGAACCAAGGGTACACAAGATCTAAGAACAGCTACTGTTTTTGAAATGTAACGAAGACAAACACTTTAAAAAGTGGAAGAAAGCATCAGAAATGATGAAAGGTCTCAAAAATATTTGTTGTGGATTTGATTGGTTGGGATTTTTTTAGTTTCTTGTTCCAACTTTTTTTGAAAAAAAAGAAAAGGGCAAGCATGGAGTAAAAAGAATAAAGAATGGCATATGTTCTAGGAAATGCTTATGACATAAAACTACCTAGAAGTGGGATGTTGCTGACATGTACTGGCAAAAAATTCAGTCATGAATGGGAAGATTACCAAGACAATTTCTTCTGTGTTACCTCATTCTTCCATGAAAGATAAATATTCAGTGGTGAAAGCATAATTAATACCCTATTTTCTTTTAGGGTCAATAAAACACAAGAATAATAAGAAATACTGATAACACTGCCTTTCTACAGCTGAAAAAATGGCAAAAGAGCTTCATTTACCTAGAGAAAAATCATTGCAAAAAGTTGCAGACATTTTTAACCAGAATAATTTAATTCAAATGTTATAATCTTGCTCAAGAATTGAAAAAGAAAGAAATAATAAGAGCACTTATAATATTAAATCAAGTTATATTAAGTATGAAATCATATGCAACCAAAAAGTGTTAATTTCTCTATGAAAACCCAGATATAACCACTTTGAGCATTTTATAAATATTTCCTGTATGTATTGGAGGTATCTTAGAATGTAATTTTAAAAATATTAAATGAACTTTTACATACATCACAAGTGTATTTAAATACAGTGTGCAGTTACTTTGCTGTTTGAATAATGAGCATAACAAGTAGGATAAGTTATGGGTGATTCATGCTTTGTTTTGGAACTTTACATGAAAAATGATGGCAAACCATGCAGCAGAAATCCTGAACAGGGAGTGGTGAACATCTGTGGTGTTTCCTCTCTGAGAAAAAGAAAAGTTCATATCCCACCCAGGGAGAAGAAATGACCCTGATAAAGAATGTAAGTGATCTTGTTTGACCTGTGACACAACACTAGTGCTGACCTCTGTGCCTAACCACAATGCATGTTTTTTGTTATAAGAGCGAGCAAGTGTGCATTGCTAAAAAGGAATGCAAGGAGTATGAATGATGCTGAAAGTCAGAATGAATTATTGATTGTGGAAGTGAAAGTGTGTTTGTTCAGGTAGGTATGAAAGGCTAAATGGAGGAGGAAGAGGAAGAAATCCAAGAAGAAAATCAAATAAACTTACTCATAACCAAGCCATTTGTATTCTAGAAACAAATCAAAGAATAGGCCATTTCCTTGACTCTCCACAGACCAATACTGTGCTTAAAAACATATTAGAACTCTTAATTACAAAATTTAAAGCAATAAATAACTTTAGTATTGTCCCATATGATGAAAAAAGTACCAAAATGTTAATCCAACTCTATTTGGGAATGTTATTCATCAGCATTCTATATTATTTATATAAATATTCAAATTAGAAATTTAGGACTCTTAACTCATCACATGGAGAGAATGATTAATCATTCTTATCCAGAAACCACCCACCCCACTCATCTTTTTCTTTAAAAAAAGCAAACACTCTCATTTTTCAAAAGCTGGATGTGTAAATATTTCTAATATTGGTATAACACACTGTTCCTGAAAAATGAGCACATGAGAGATTTTAACTGTCAGCCTTCCCATGTGGTAACACTAAAGTAAAATAAAATACAATTGGCTACATACTGACCATGTCTGCTATCTACAGTTCAGGAAAAAGCCCACTTAACATCCAGTCCTTATAAACATATTGCCTCTGTAGGTCTTTTGTTATATATGATCAATGCAACAGATGAAAAACTGAAGTCAAAGTTAATCCACGCAATCTCAAAGCACAAATCAATGCATTTCTTTTCACATTCAAGAAGAAGGATAATTTATTAAGGGAACTCAGGAAGGAAAGGACTTTATTAAAGGAATTCACTCCAGCTGAAAATTTGGCCTTCAATTATAGAAGTGACTAATAGAAAAATTAGAAAATGCAACAATAAATCTATTTCTATTGCAGCTATTTCTTCTGGAACACTTTAATTTAATACTGAAATATAAGCACAAAAGAATAACACTGCCAGGTCTGATGTACAAATCTTGGTAATATGTTAAGCAATTGGACAAAGAGAGCCTAACCTGTCAGCAGTCAATATGCAATACATTTTTAGCAACAGCAAGAATATGTCTGACGGAGCTAGATGACTCAAAAGACAGGAAACATAACATAGAATTTTACATCTCCAGGTCACAGGTCCAAATGTAACCCAGGGCAGGACCCACACTACAATGCCTAAACTTAAGGCACCTGCTACAAAATTGTAATCCAGATTCCACTCTACACAAATGCCTTGACCCTTAAATATGCACGTGGAAAATAAACATGTTCAAAACAATGTCCAAGAGGGACACCAACCAGGGAACCCCAATCAGCACTCACCGGAAAATACCTTCTCTCCGGAGAGAATATGCATTCCAATTTATAGTGACAATGAAGACTTCTAGATCTAACTGAAGATTTATAGTACAAGTCTATCTTCAGGGTCAGGTTTTCAAGCCTAAATTGAGACATCCAAGAAATGGGTGCCTCAAAGAGCTGAGCAAGATTTCCTTTTTTATAAATGTAGGCAGAAAGGCAGATGCTGATATTGGCATGAGCCTTTTACAACATCGCACCCCCCTGAAAAATTAATTTATTATAAAGTAATTAGATAGATAGTTCAGGATGATTATGTCAATTTTCTCCTTAGTTCAAGGGAGTTCACACCCACATCCACTGTTTTTCATGCTCCAACTGCCATACTAGAAATCTATACTGAAAAAGGGAAAACACTTTTCCACTTCTGCTGAAATTATACCCAAGAATACAATAAAAGACTTTAGTGAGGGAAAATGTCTACCAAAAAAGACAGCCATGACTCTACTGACCACTGACTTGAGAAATCTTAACTCCACTCCATGCTTTTACTGTTTTTAATGCAACTTCAAGAGGAAACTTTGCATAAAAAGAACATTCAGCAGATAAAATAATAGAATCATGGGATGATTTGGACTGGAAGGGACCTTAGAGATCATCTAATTCCAGCCCCACTGCCATGGGACAGGGGCATCTCCCGCTAGACCAGGTTGCTCAAAGTACCATCCAACCCGACCTTTAACATTTCCAGGGATGGGACAGTCTGCTGATTTAGGCACTGCTCAGGAAGGTATAAAATGTCATGGTACTGGCAGGCTCAAGCTTCCTTCAAGATGCAGCAGCTGTTTAGTTATAGCTGTGACAGCAAAGCAGCTGAAGTCTGGGTACTTCTATTGTAAGGTAAAAATTTTAACGACAGTCTTAGACTTTAGAGTTAAGTGCTTCAAATAGTCTCTCCTGAGGTTGTAAATCCTTCAGCTACCAGATTAGTCTAGCCATAAATTAGCAGTGTCTGGTGCTGCTGCCAGTTGATGAAACATTGGCAGCGCATGAGATGAACATACTTATATTTGCAAAAAATCTTCATCAGCTGGCATCTCCTCTTCCGAAACAGGGTCTAAGCAGTGAACAGTGGAATAAAGGAATACTTTCACCAGGCCAAAAATGAGGCACACTGGCCAACTTAACGGTGTTTCCTAAACCTCATTTATTTCAGTATCATCATCCAGGTGTAGGTAGGTAGTCGAACTATAAATATGCACACAGTAAAGGGAAGTTGTGTAAATACTTCTATTATATTTGATGGATTTCCTTATAGTTTTGCTGATTAACTGAATTCTTTAACTATTATGGGTTATATAAACCCGTGGTATGGGTTTATGTTGCATTAAAACACGGAATTATAATACATTAATGCCACCTGTTAGACATCAGAAATTGTAGTCAGTAGACAGGTTTCAGGAAAAAAAAAATCAACTTAAGTGATATACTTTAAGTTCTCAGATTTTGGAGGTACCCATAATTGAGTGATTAATATTTCATCAGCAATTACAAATGAGTATTATTAAATTTAAATGGATGGCTGATTTCTGAGCACATTTGAACTCTCAGATGCCCAAGTGAGTTCAGTTACCCCCTCACAACATGTCCCACTTTCTTTTTCTATCCACAAATCACTAAACAAGCACAAGAATATAGGAGTAAATTTTTAGAAGTTAGCATCCTGAAAAATTTTCCCCTTTTTGAAGTCACAGACATCAGAGGCAGACTACAAACTACATGGTTGTTTCATAATCCCAGAGCAGGTTCCAATAAAGTTTTTAAAGCACTGAATTTTTCTAATAGGTACTGAAAGAAATACAATGAAGCTTATGTTATTGTTTCCTACAAATTTCATCTTGTAGGAATCATAGCCTGTAAATATCATCCTTCACTTTCTGAATCTCAGTGAAGTTTGGATACTCATATTAACCCCTTTGTTACTTTTCCAATGAAGTCCTGCCAGTGGATTACTTCCTCTAGTGAATCTGGAAATGTTTCTTAGTGATACTGCTTGATAACTCTCCATGTTCTCTTGGTAAGATATTTTCCACAACCATCGTATCATTTTAATTGAATATAAAATAAAGAAAAAGCTTCATAATACACTGGTATGCCATCTTTTCCCACAAATAGATATTTCCTATCTTATTCATCTAGTAGCCCACTTACAATTAAACAGTGTTACTCTGCCAAAGAGTGTATCACAAATAGCAGTGCCAGAGACTTGCAGGGTTTCTTCTGATTTTACGAATTTCATCATCATTCAAACTTCAATATAAAGCAATGTGTCTTTTTACATCATATTTTATAGAGCATTAATTCTTCTGCCCTGGGGACGTGCACAGACACCTCAGCCTGATCTCCAACAATTGCAATCAAAACTCTTGACAAGTCCTGAGGCTGAATCCATTAAAGTGTAAAGGCTCTGACATTTTTGAGCATTCTCTTTATGTTACATTGACAAATGGAGGGGTTTTGTGTTTCATTGGTTAAGAAGGAGTCAGGTTTTAGTTATTTGAACCTGGGGTAGCTTCATTCATGGATCAAAAAAGACCTCTTGGGGCTTCCAAAGTCTTAATTATTTTAGAGCTACAAGGCATGATTTGGTAGAGATTTGGGTAATGGGAAACATATTCTTCTGGGATCACTTCACTTTGGGGAGCTTTCCAGCTGTGAAACAGGCTCTCGAACTTAAAAGCTCTCCAAAGCTCTACCTGGCCCCAGGCCCAAATTTCCCTGTAACAAAAGTTGACTCACAGAACTAGTGTAATATATGCAACCAAAAAACTGCAACATTAAAGAATTGGTAAGATTTATGATAACACTAAAAGTTGTTAAAGTGTTTTTAAAAGGTCAGCTTTTCACATTTAGAAGCAGCAGAATATTCATTTTTATATAATCACCACATACCTAATTCCACCACCAAAAGTGACAGCTATTTTATTATCCAAGGTATCTAAGGAGGTTTGCACATGACAGCATTAACTTATTAAAATAAAGTGAAGGTTCCATTCGTTATCATTCAAAATGATAAATATCATGGGTCTTTTTACTTTCGAATTGGCTTTCTGGAAAAGTACTTATATGATGATGTTGTCTCATTTATTAGTTTATGTAAGCATAAATAAATAATAAATCAATTGAAATGTCTGTGTGGTTGACATTACCTTGCACCATTTAAACAAAATGTATCACTTTCAATGCATATTTATCAACAAAATATATGGAGGCAGACTACTATTAAGCCCATTAATAGTAATTTTACATTGAATGTACAAGCAATGGTAGATAAGAGCTGTCCCACACAGTTTAGGATCTGAATAAAGTGTGATTTTTATTCACACTTATATATATTACAAAATTTTCTGCTGCTATCAGTATGAAAAATAGTAACTTGATTACTACAATTGATAGCACACTAGTACAACACAAGGAACTGGAAAACTAGAAACTTTCAACAGTAAAATGAAAAATCTAAAACCTGGAATTTTATACACTCAAATCTACACAAAAATGTACAGAAAACCTTAGGTTCCATAACAGACCTTCAACATAAAGTTCAGTTTGTACTCCAATATGATGGTTTCTTACATAGGTCAAACTGAAAACATCTTCTTAACATGAGGACACTTATAAAAAAGTGAAGGAATTATGTATGCCATTAAAGAAAGCCATTAAGCTTGAGGAAATGACACATGCACAGAAATCACACACAGCAACCACCAAAATTCCCTGCCATATCAAAACATCAGAAAAGCATGCCATGAGGAAAACCCTTCCTCTGTTGAAGTGAAGGGAAAAACTCTTTCATGTTTATGGGCTCCATTTGAAGTTTGGAACCCACAAATCTCCTGTATTTAAGAAAAAAAGGCTGTAGATCAAATGTCTTTCAGTGTCTCTGTGGTCTCTCCTCTAGTCCTGACCCAGAAAATTTTGTACATCCTTTGTTCTACCCTGCAATAATGATACTTTAAAAAAAATGTTCTGAAGGGCAATTATTATTACAGCTTCAGTTATACACCGTAAGTGATTTTGAATAATATGCCTAAGCAAGTATTATCTCTTCACTCTGTCCTGATCCCTCTGTTTAGGTATTTATGCCTCTTCCTTACATTCCAAATCCTTCACATCTCTGAGAGAGCACTCCAATTGCCTAACTGAAGAGTAACACAAATACTGTCACCTTTCTGGTAAATATGATAATGTTGACCATCTTGGGTACCATCTGGAATACAGAAATGCAGAGGAGCAGAAGAGAGAGGCAAGCTCAGTCCAGACGAAACCTGGTCTGTTCTTAGCCAGAAAACAAAATAAAAATGCTTTCTTTGATCAGGTCTCTGCAGAGAACTTGGTACTTCGAGACCGTGATTCACCAAAAACAACATTTAGGGAAGAGACAGGTTTGTTGGCGAAGGCACAAACTGAGATGTGAGCTGTCTCTTTATGAAAGAATAGGGTAAGGGTCCAAATGACAAGTGTTCCTGGAATTAGTAGCATTAAGGAATCTTGCAGGCAGCCATGGGACCCCCAGCTCCACTGACTGGGGACATGGGCAGGGAGATCTCAGATGGCCCTGTGTGATTCACTGTGCAATCCATGTCTCACTGGGTTCACTAGTTTATGCTCTTTTCTGAGAAAAAACTGGTAGCCTGCTCTTGGACAAAAACTTCATAGAAAAAATATAATCATGCTTGTCAAATGCCAGGACTGAGCTAATAACCCAGGTTGCAGTCATTAAGCTCAGCATCTCTGTATTTATCTAGATGTACATCTACAGCTTAGTAAGTTGCTGTGGATAACTAAAAGCAGACTGACATAATAATTAACTTGCAGTAAAACCAAAATCTCAAAACAGTAATGTGTGACTGTCTAATAAAGTTTAAAGTGGATGACTCAATTTATTCTTTTTTTTATTTTTATTCAAGCATACCTTTAGACACTAGGAATTAAGGAATTTGGAATTTCTTTTCAGAAGGGAGACTAGGATAAATTTGAGAGTCTTTCATAAACATAGTATAGAGCTTGGGAAAAAAAAGAGAAAAAAAGCACTTTAAAGTGATTTTCTTTTGGGGATTTTCCTTATGTAGCAATGCTGCCTGTTGCATTTGTGTAGACTGAATGAAATAGGCCACACTGAACATGTAATGCATGTAAAACTATATAAAAATATTTGCATATTTGAAATGAATCTACCTGAAAAAAACAGCCAGGTTTCTTTTTGTTCTGTTCACTTCTTAAGTTCATTTTCCTTATGAAGGAAATACTTAGCAAAATCAAAAAGGCTGTTTATCTCAGTATTCATTTCACAACACTGGCCAAAAGCAAATACCTAAGAAAAAAATCTAGTACAGGACAAGTATGCTGTGATATCTTTCCAGAACACCCTCCCAGACTCCAGAGATCTCCTATTCACAAAATTAAGGGGAAGATTTATCTGAAAGAAGATTACGCACAATGTCTATTGCTACAGGCAACAGCTCTTACTCAATGCATCAGTTAAATAGTCCAAATTCTAAAAACGATATTCATTCAGTAAAAACTAATATGAATAAAACTGTTACTTCACTGGTTGCACTGCTTGAAACCTAAAATATCTTTGGTGCATATCCCAACCCACAGTGCATGTCTTACATCTCCACTTACAGCCTCCTGAAAGGCTCACCAGCAATTAATGAAGGATCACCAAAACACGATCTCTGGGAAAGAGAAAATGCACAACTTGCCCTTTTTTGGTGAAAATCGTTAAACATATATACTTGTTTGGGCAATGAGTGTTTGTGGTTAGGCAATAAGTGTTTGTATTGACTCAATTGCTCCTTTCAACTGAAGGAGTGCCTGTGACTGAGCACTCAAACATTCAGGAGTTGAAGAGGGCTAGGCAGATTGTGTCAGTGTGCCCATGAATTTGTTGATTAACAAGTCACTAAAAGGTAATACGGTAACTCAGAGCAGAAAAACAAAA